>CM021108.1:348993030-349581934 GCA_007115665.2 Sequoiadendron giganteum
CTGTAGAGGTCAGAGAAAGTCAAAGGGCGATCAAGGATGGAGAGAAGGAGTTGAACAGGCAGTTCATCATTTTGGATAGCGTCAGAGTGCCAGAGGACAAGACCATTGACAAGTTCATGGACGATGTGATAAACAAAGAGGGCTTGCAGAAGATAGCCAGCTAGAACTTGTAGTTATTTTCGAGGATAGAGTCAAAGGCAGCAGTTAACTCAACGTCATTTCTTGAGTTCCCATTGTTGATCTCATGCACGCCTATCTCATTCTTGGAGATCTTCACAGGAGGATGGACTTTCAGTTAGGATCCAGTTAACTGATGTTAGTTATCAGTTAGCTTTTATTTCAATAAGGACGTGCATGTTGCACATGGCCATTTAGTCTAGTTTGTTTCAATTAGCTGATGGTAGCTTTCTAGTTAACTGTATAGTTTCATTTATTTAGACTAAGAGAATAAATTCTTGCATACTTGCGAGACTGAAGTTGACTCAAGGTGATTTTAGGGTTCCCTACACCTTTGATGTCTGTAAATAAGAGCTCTTTGCTCATTTGTAATTAAATTTTGCACACGATAGTAATATATGTTGAGCCACCTTGCCTGAAATATTGTTGTTCTGTATTTGTTCACGAGCTTTTACTATGATAATAAATAGCTGCGCCACCTTGCCCGAATGTTATTATTATGGTACTTGTTCATCTTAGTTAAATATAGTTGCTAGTTTGATCGTTTATTGTATGCGTGTCTCGCCAATGCAATTTGTTGTCCTAGTTTGCTATCTTATGTTGTGATTAATAGTTGTTCTTTCATATCTACGCCTAGAATAAGGGTTCCTCCTCGGAAATTTGAAAAGAAGAATTATCGTTTAAGTGGTGTTGCCAACTAGCTTGTTGCATATCTACGCCTTGGATAGGGGTCCCTCCTCCTTGGAAATTTACTAATTGAGCTTATTGTTTGATGTCGTGCCTAATAAACTTCATATCAGCCTACGCCTCAGATAGGGGTTCCTCCTCCTTGGAAATCCTGTTGTAAAGTTTATCGTATATCATATTCCCACTCCCAATTCTTCATGCTCTGTTTGTCTTGAGGGAATAGGATAGATTAAAGCATAGTTTGCAAACTTGGACTCGCTGCAGACTCAGCAGCCCAAAAATATGACTCGGACTCGGGACTCAAGACGGACTCGGGAAAAAACTCAGCTAGGACTCGGCAAAAAAAACTCTAGTTTTACAAAAAAACAAGAACAAATTAATGCATTTAGAGAATATAAGAGCCTAATTTGATTATCAAACACTCATAATTCAAAGATTACACATGTCATATGATCATCAAACACTCAATAATTAAAATTTAATCATTCATAGTCATCAAATACTTATAGTTTCAATGTATAACAACATCATAAGTTTATAAATGTTTACATATAATCATGTCAAAAAGAGGAAAACATTAACAACCACATATAATCATGGCTGAAATCATGTCTGAAATCAATTTGCAGACCTGAAATTCACAAAGTTGAATGTTAAAATGAAAGAAAAATTGAAAAAAAACATGGGTTTTTAACCCATTTTAACTCTCAGCTGTGCAGAAGAGTCCTGGGTCGGGACTCCCAAGTCCGACCTCAGGACTTGGCCGAGTCCTAAGGTTGGACTCGGGAGTCCCGACCCAGTACTCTCTTGGACTCGACTACCGAGTCCGTGGCGAGTCGACTCGACTGACCAACGAATTCCCGAGTCCTCCGAGTCCGCAAGAGTCTGCAAACTATGGATTAAAGAATTTAGTTAGTTGTAGTTAAGATCTGCAAAACCAGAGAAAACCCTTAGCTGCAACATTCTTGGTTTCCTTATCCTAATGCCTCTTCCAGCTGAGTCAAAAAGATAGGATTTTATAATACTTTACTTTTACGCATATCAGCAAAAGAGGGAGCTTCCCCTCCTAATTTGAAGAGAAGTCATTACGCACTGTGCATAGCTGTTCGTACCAACTCGCACTCCAGAGGTGCTGATTGTTACACCAATAATGTACAATGCCTTCTCTGAAGATTACAAACATTTTCAGGAGGATACTTGAAATCTTTCACAATTCTCTCTCCAAAAGTCTCAAAAGGACGAATCAAAACTGCAGAAGGTTCGCTGCCCCAAACATGAGTACCAAAGAACGTGTGGGGGTAACTACTGGAAAGAACTCAAACACCAACAAATATCTGATTCTGATCAGTCTAAGCCACCATTTTTCCCATTTGAGGCCAAAAATCATCTCTAGAAAGAGGTTGTGAAGTGAGAATATGAATGTACCAGCTGCCCACCAAGTTTAAAATGAATGACTCAACATCTGATTTAAGAGAAATCAACATGCTAAGAAATGAACAACAGTTGCAATACTGAACATCCTGGTTCATTTTGACCAATCTGCTGATATTCAAAGCTGGAAACACCCACTCTAATATTTCCACCATAGCAAAAAATCATTCTTTGCTCCAATTTCTTCTTCGAAACACCAATTGATGATTAGAAATATTCTTCAATTGGCTGATAAAAAAGGTAGCAATGCATTTAGAACATAGATTTTGACACTTATCACTCCAACATACCTTCTTTTCACACATGATAATCTTCATCAAGACATGCTGAAAATCCCACACTCTAAGGAAAGTCAAATACCAATTGATGCCAGGATCCCAGATCATAAGTGTTGTACCCAAACCAAATTTTTTGCTTCATTAAGGCATTTTGCTTAAAGAGTCTAAACTTTGTTAAAATGATGTGAAAATACAAGTTTTTGGGTGAGCCAAGTATGGACTTTGGTCAGCGTCATGTCAGTCGTCAACGACAACTGGTGAGTACCTGGAGGTCAAAACCTGAACCTGGGATCTAGAGCAGAACATGGATGATGGAGAAGTATTTCACGACAAAATTATACTCCTACAAGGTCATTTCAGTGACGGGATCAGTGTTTTTTAGAGTGAAGACTGATGAATTTTCAAGCAGAAAACAAATCTGCGCTCCTATAGCCCAAGGGCACCCTTCTTTTTGGAGCTCAGATTTTGTTGCATGTGCTTGCAAATGGATTCAATCTCTTCAGAATTAGCCCAACTTTCCGACAAGCTATCGAGCGAAGATGTACGTAGTGCACAACTCCGATTATCAAGGTCAGAAGCTGGAGGTACAAAGAGAGTACATGTCACAGAGATTGTCTTCTTCATGGTTTTTGCGCCCCTGTAGCTCAGGGGCACCCTTGAATTTGGTCTCCCAGATGGATGAATTTGCAGATGTGGTCCTCCCAAGATCTTTTCTGATCTGTTTGGCTTCGCAACGCATCAGTTCGCAAGGTGATCTGACATTCCAAGTGACCGTGACAAAGGTTCTTTCAAGCACATAAATCAGAGGATGGAGAAACGTGGCAATACACAACTGCACATCTATAGGCCAGGGGCGCCCAACCTTTAGGCCTGCCAGATGAGATTTTTAGCCTTCACAGTCTTCACGAGACTTGTGCGCAATTACTCCAGCTATCCAACGTGTCCAGCCATCATTCTCCTTGAAAAAGGCACCCTTCTTTTTGAGGTCTTAGGAGCAGTTTTCTTGCTTCGTCTCCTCTAGAGACATCTCTTGTAAGTTGATCCAGCTACGCAAAGACACAAACGATGCACGAATCGGAGCACTACAGCTCCCGGTGTTAGGGATCGAAGTGTGGTGTCCAAATCAAAGTTACACTTGTCAAAATGATGTGTGTGCCTTCACAAGCCAAGGGCGCCCTTCTTTTTGGGGCTCTTAATGCAGCTTTCAGGTACCTTACATATAGTCATTGGATGCGGAATACTTTCAGTTACGCAATGAACCTATCATTCAGTCAGCAGGGTTCATCATTCACTGGTAATGGCAGTTTGAAGCATCAGATGGAAAAACGGAGAAATGGTTGTTTGGAATCATTGCATCAATTTAATAAAAGGCGCCTAATTTTTTGAGGCGTCAAACGTTGATTTTTGCGGTTGCAGCTCAAAGAAGACATTCCATTCTTGCTATGCAGGCTTCGTAGTGGTTATCTAAGATCAGTCACATGTTCACTCAGTCATCTGGAAATTAGAGTTGAACATGGCCAACTGTAACTTTGCAGTCAACTATAAAATAGGAGAGTCAAAAATCCAATAACTCTTGCAAATGGACGCCTAGAAGGCCGAATTTGGATTTTCTGGGATCAGTGAAGTTTGTTGAATGCATCCAGATGCTGAGATTTATATTAAAATAATATTTAATTTTGCATGCAAAACATTACAATAATTAATTATTGGAGCCTCTTTTAATGTTTATTCATAAATTCGCATGTGAGCCATTTTAATATTATTTTAATTCTCGAGACTGAGAGTTAGTGGCAGTTCAGCTAGTGGCGGGCCAATCGAATTCTTTCTTCCAGAATTAGGGTTTTGATCTTGCAGTCTTGCTTTATGTTACGATTTTGGCTATTTATTGCAAGTATGGCACCCATTCTCATTCATCCAGCTTAGAGAATTCAAATTTCTTCAAGAGATTGGCAAATTTTCATCAGACAATCAAGTTCGAAGGCAGCAAAAACATTCTTTTGTAGGTACAGGTCCAAATTCAACAGCATAATTCAAGGCAGAGTGGCAATTTTGATAGAAGAAGGCAAAAATAATAAAAAACTAAGAATTTTCTTTCTTCTTATCTAAAATTCTTCCATTTTCTCGTCTAAAATTCTCACATGTTCGAAGAGCTGGCAAATTTTGGCAAAACAAAACATCTGGATTGATTCAGAACGACTTCCTCAGACAAACCCATGTGCTAGAATTTTCAGGAAAATTTGTTCCAGAGCATCAGTTCTTGAGGCTCTGATTTTCTTAGCTGAAATTCCTTTGCATGGCTGAGTAGAAGTCGAATTTTTGCATTTCCGACATTTCGGTTTGTCTTAGAATCATTTTTTGAGCAAAACCCATATCTCAAAATTTTTCGTGAAAATTCACCTCAGACGAGCTATTTTTAGCCTCAGCAGACTATTTTTAGCTTTCTAGAAAATTTGTCGGAATATAGCCGTGTTCACAGTCAACAGGCGATTTTTTCATAATGCAGTTTACTCAGCTCGAATTCAAGACCAAGTCAGTCTTGACTCATGACTTCATCGGGACAATTGATACGAATCTACATAAGGTGCTTCCAGAAGCAGTTTTAGATCCACTCAAGATAAGAGATTCGATAATTCAAAACATTCACAGTCTGGGTTACTTGAGGCTGCTTCCATACCTTTCTCAGTTCATTGCGTAGAATTCATAATGTCTTGTATTTAGCATTACAATTCTACTGCACAGGAGATACAGTCAGTAGATGGGCGTGTTATTTGCAATCTCAAACCCTTGGATATCGAGAGAAGCCTGGATATTCCTCAGCATCCAGATGGTCTGGTCATTTTTATGAGTCAGAGTGAGCAAGCATTCAATGCTGAATTGGATAAGTGTCAGAGTAAGATGACAGAAAGGTGGTTGAAATAGAAAAAGACCAAGTTGCCAAACAATGTAGGTCGTGGTGAATACAAAGATGAGTATGCAATTCTGATTACACTGCTTAATCGTGTCTCAGGTCATGCAGATGCGAATAAATTTCACCAATGGATGTATTATATCGTTGGTCGAATCATCTCTGGGGAAGAGCATTATGATTGGGCATCCTTCATTAGTGATGCTATTCATGAACAAATTACCGGTTTCCTAATTGCACACCAGTTTCATATGTGTTCCTACCTCGTATACTTGATCGCCTATCAAGGTCAGTTTAGAGGGTTGAACACGGTGGGCATACTCAGTGCACAAAAAGTCTATCGTTACTATGATCAACTTGAGTTCATGAAGGCTGAAAGACATTTCAAACGTGTGCAGGAGGCTTTCTTGACATATACAGTGAGAAACTTGGACCGGGAGTTGCACGTTCGTATATCAGCAGTTGCTAGAGCAGCAATGGAAGATTGGGTAGATTGGTACATTTAGTTCCCTACATACACCTACATTCGTGTTTATGGATACATAGGAAATCCAGCTATGCTACCATGTTATCCTTCGGATAAGACAGTATTCATGGAGTTATCGAACTTTGGAGACTTCACACACGGACTTATGTTGGGCGCAACATTCACAGTCTAAATTGTTTCTTCTGGACGAATTTGGTATTCCTCACTTTCTTCTTGAAGGCGTAACTTTGTAAGGAAACCCCAGGCGCCTCATTTCCTAGCAATGGCTCGGGGCAAGGTCGTGATTTGTAAGGAAACTGAACAACATTAAGAGGGACGTGACTTGCTGTGTAGAATCGAATTGAATCAATCCTATGCTGGGTCGTGGATTTTTCTTTAAGGATGAAAGATGGGCGAATGAATCATTCCAAGCTGGGCGCACATTTGCATCAGAGTTAGGAGTTCCAAACGAATGTACATCAGTTACCTTATATGCTGTATAGTGCTGAAGACGGCTTCTTCATTTCCTGGTTGAGGTCAATTCAAATATCCATGTGTGAGCATCTTTGCTATATCTTGTAGTTTTGTATTGGCAATTGAGATTATTGTATGCAATAAATCATAAGTGGGTTGCTTGAATCAAATATGCGGGTTGCTTGAATCAAATATGCTGTAGCTGAACTTCTGTATTTGAAATTCTCAGCAAAATCTTATTGTCAAGGCTGTTTCAGTTGCACATTATTTCTATTCAACTGATAGTTCACCTTAGTGAGTTGTGGATATAGAATACTATCTTTATCATTGTTAGTTGCATGAGTTCTTCTCAGTCCTTCTGTTTGCTTCGAGTCTTATGGATGGCATTATAAGTGTTGCCTAAGTTTGTGCAGTCATTATGTTAATCTAAAATGACTTTCTAGATATGTATTTAGATGCCTTTCAATACAAGGTGGAGTGCTTGAGATTATCATAACAGTTTTACAAATAGTTCATTAATCTGTTTTGTTCACATGAAACAATGTTGTAAGAGGAGCTTGATTAAACTGAATACATATTGGTTTTGAAACAAGAATCTGTTCTATTCCAGGAGGGCTTTACACAAAGCAATCTACTGTCAAATAGGACTCTTATTTCTCTAAATAAATGAGGACATACAATATGATTCAGAACTGATATAATTCTGATATAAAAATCAGAACTGAATATTACAATGTAATACATTAAATATTATCCTCATGCACAATACAATCATACCCAGATCCAAAGATGAAGTCTCAACACACAATTATGGAATGTGGCATCATTTGAGCAATGATGAAGGTGATTTCCAAAGGTGGAAGGTACGGCTGTTCCCAATAAGGAAAAATATTAAATGAAACCTTGAAAGAAGCTGCAATAATACACTGAAATTTGGATCTGCACTTTCCCTTTCAAACCCTAGGTGCAAAATGATGAACTCCTTTAAAATATGCAATACACATGTCACCAAAAATCTTATATAATTCTGCGGATATTAAACCTGCAACTTTTCCACCAAATAATGTTTGCCAAAACCCTAACACCTTCAAATAAAATTCTGATCAGCAAATATTTATTCAAACCCTAACCAAAATTGATGCCAGATGAAGATCATGAAACTCTAGCCGCCTTATTTGTTACTTTTCCTTCAAAATATGCAAACCCACTTTAGATTTTTTATTGTAAAGTCTTACAAAATAATTTTCAGACCTAGCCGTCCAAGTATGAGATGAAACCTGTAACTAAATGCCAACTTGTAGCTCCAAATTGCCTCAAACTTCACCAAATCCCACTGCCCATATGCAGAAATAAATATAGAAAATATTTCCCGGCTGTTACAAGTCTGAAACCCTCATCAAAAGCCTCCAAAAAACCTTTAAACAAATCGCCCTTATGCAGAAATTATTTATAAAATATTAGTGATTCTAAATCTGCAAAATATCACCAAAATAGGGTCATAAAACCTAGTGGCCAGCTGCATAAATTTGCTCCAGCATTATTAAACCCTAGCCGTCCAATATACCATGAAGATACGATCATTCAATGTCTAGATTTGCAACAACAAGTTTTCAACCCATAAACCTAGAAATGTCGTCTTCGAAGAAGACTCACGAAATTTTCCCAAATCGCTCTCCTCAACAAATATTCTTGAAGCTCCAAATTTGTAACTAATAAGCCCATTGTGAACTCCATCACAAATCCACTCTTAGAAAGAGTTAGGTTTACATCCAACCCTTTTCCAATCTGCTGAAGGTTTTCATCCTCAGAGATTTAGCTGAATCTGAGATTCAAGCCTTTGCAATAATGCATAATAAATATTAACTCAACAATACATGTCCAAATGCCTTGCGCTCAACTCCTTTTAAAGGCTCAATTGGATCTTCTAGAGGAAGCTAATTTGTAACTAACCCTAGCTTCTAGAAGAATACTTTATTTAATAGAGTGACCTTTTTAATATTTTATTATTTCCACTTTATTTTAATTAAAATAATCAATTAAAGTCATCCTTTTGAAATAATATTATATTTTGGAGAATATAAAACACAAATTATTCAATAAATTGATTTAAATATCTACTTTTAATAATTTATAATATATATTTAATATTTTCTATATTAAATTTGACTTGTAAAAAATATACAAACTATGAATCTAAATTATATTCACAATAACTTCCAAATTTAAACCTAAATTAATTATTAATTTAAATTAAGTAAATACATTAATAATAAATAAAAATTTAAAAAACCAGATTAATTGAAAGTTGAAACTAAATTCATAATAAAATTATCTAAAAAATCAAATTTAATTTATTTAAAACCTACGGCAGCATAGGAAATTATAAATATTATTTAATTATATTTATAATAATATTAATTATTTAATATATATTTACAACATATAAATACAAACATTTATAACATTAAACTTTGAAATAAAAAATTAACGCAATAGCCTGAAGAAACACGGCGACGCACAGAAAAAAAAAAATCAAAAACAGCGACGCTCAGAAAAAAAATCGAAAGTTGTGAGTACCTGAATTTGGTTTGCTCCTGCCTGGTTCGCTCCTCCTTGACGTCGCACGACGAACACCCTCAAAGCGTTTGAAAAGAATCCACAAAAATGAAACACACAGAAAAAACCCTCGGAAGTTAAACGGAAAAAATCCCTGCAAAAAATTCATGGAAAAAAACCTTGCTCGAATGCTATACAATTGCATTGTGTAGCTTTATTTATAAGTTTTTAAGCTCAAAAAAATGCAGCATTTTTTTGTTGTTTCTAAAATATGTTCAAATTCGCATTTTTTTTTTGGTGGCCGAATCCCTGCAAATCCAGCGCGATTGGAAATAGCTTTTTTTTCTGGCACGTTTAGGCACGGTATCCTTGCCATATTTCTTTCGTACCGTATATGTACCTGTCTCAGATATGGTGGCACGCGTATTGCAAGGTAGAGGGTGTCGTATCCTGCAACTCTGCCTAAAACAAGACGCCTAATCACCTAAAACACGACAAAACTTTCACAAAAGGCGAAACACAACATAACGAACACATCACGGAAAGGGGAAACACATCACAAAAACAAAAAGGAAAACCGCCGAAGAGATGAAGTGTTTCAGGTACTGCCCGTTGTGTGGCAATGGGAGGATCCTTCCATCCGAATGCGAGAGAATATAAGTGTTCTCCCCTACGAGCTCGTGGATCTTGAACGTCCCCAGCCACAAGGAGTCAAATTTTTCGTGCATTCCCTTGGGCTCATGTCTCTCATCCCACAACAGGACTTGATCTCCAACCCCGAAATCTCGCTGGCGAGCTTTCTTATCAAATATTTTCTTCACGCTCCTGATGCTGAGTGATTTTGTCAACAACCTCCACCCTCTCTTCTTGAAGCTTTGTCAGGTACATGATACACTTTTCAATTGGATCTGTGAACTCCCCATCTTCTACTGTCGATGCTAGCTGCAAAGTGTACAACTCCAGTGTGAGAGGTAAAATAGCCTTCGTACCATACATGATGATGAAGGGTGAAGTGCCAATAGCTCTCTTTGGAGTAATTTTGTCAGCCCAAAGAGTGTCATAGAGTTTCTTATACCAAGTTCGTTGATTGGAATCAACCAACTTGCGTACAATTGAGACTATGTTCTTGTTTGATGAATCAGCCTATCCATTACCCTGAGGGTAATAATCTGATGCATGTGACAAAGTGATGTTGTGATCAAAACAAAATTCCAGTAGCTCCTCAGATGAGAAACATGTTGCATTATCAATCACAATTTTGCACAGCACCCTGAAGCGCGAAACAATATTCTCCTTCAAAAAGTCACACACGACTTCGGAAGTAGCCCGCTTGGTTGGAATGGCCTCAACCCATTTGGTGAAATAATCTGTGGCTGTCAGGACATAGATATGCCCTTTAATGGAACGTGGGTTGATAGGACCTACAAAATCCAAACCCCATTGCTGAAATGGAGCATCTATGACAACTAGCCTGAGAGGAATGGCTATCAACATAAGCTTGCCAACAAACTACTGACACATTTGACATTTGTGCACCCATTCATATGCGTCGGGAAACATAGTTGGCCAGAAAAACTGAGCTTGCAAAATTTTGAATGTTGTAACCCTTGATGAAAAGTGACCACCGCATGCTTGACTGTGAAAAGCTTCCAACAACCACCATTGTTGGTCCTTGTTAGCACATAATAAAAATGTTCCATCCAGCCCTTTCTTATACAGAACATCATTCCAAAGCACAAAATTTTGTGCTTTCAATTTTAGCGTTCTCTTTTGTTGCTTGTCCAAGTGGGCTAGACATTCTCCATAAGTCAAGTAATACCATATCTCTGCATACCATTCATCTGCAGAATCAAGAAGTAGGACCATAGGAAGATCCTCTTTAACTTCA
Source organism: Sequoiadendron giganteum (assembly GCA_007115665.2). Lineage (NCBI taxonomy): Eukaryota > Viridiplantae > Streptophyta > Pinopsida > Cupressales > Cupressaceae > Sequoiadendron > Sequoiadendron giganteum. The sequence continues at coordinate 349,003,893 of CM021108.1, forward strand.
CGTTCAAGTTCAAGTTCACCCTCGGCTTTGTGTTTCTTATCACCGTCCTCTGCTATCAATTGACAAAGACCTCTCCGGCAAACAAGTTTGGTCAGCTTGATCTCCAAGTCATACTCTTGCACTCTTGCGACCCAATTTCCTCTCTTTGTACCCATCTCCTGTTGAGTTAACACGCTTTTAACCACCTGATCAGTGACATACACAGTTGTATGGGAATTCAAGATATAAAATCTGAAATTCTTTATGGCTCGAACCATTGCATATGCATTCTTTTCAATCTAAGAGTACCATGACTCACTGTCCTTAAAACTACTGCTCATGAAAGCAATTGGAGACTCAATTTCTTCATTCAGCTTTTGTCTCAGTATAGCAGACAAAGTATGCTCTGATGCATAATAGTAAAGGATAAAATCCTTATCAAAATCGGGACGGACCAGCACCGGTGCTCGGCTGATAGCTTCTTTTATTGCGACGAATGCCTTCTTGCCTTCCTTTGTCCACTTGAAAACGAACTTCTTCTTCATCATAGCAGTTATATCTTTTGTTAGCTCTGAGAAGTCCGATACAAACCTTCGTATGAAATTTACCTTAGCAAAGGAGTGTACCCCTATTCTGCTTGTTGGAAGAGACAAATTTCTGATAGACTCAACCCGACTAGGGTCAATTCGAGTTCCCTCTTTGGAGACGATGTGGCCAAGCAGCTTGCCCTCCGTCATCACAAAGATGGACATTTTAGGATTCAATGAAATCTGGTGGTATCTGCATCTCTCGAACACTTTCCCTAAGTGTGAAAAATGATATCCCCATAGCTTCGAGAAAACAGTGAGGTCGTCAAGATAGACAACAATTACTTTGTTCCTCAAATCTTCAAATGCCAAATCCATGGCTCTCTGAAATGTAGCACCGGAATTTATGAGGCCAAAGGGCATCCTTTCATAGGTAAATGTACCCCATGGATTACTAAATGTCATTTTATAATGATCTTCAGCCATTGTAATCTAATTATAACCAAAAAAACCGTCTAATAAAGATAGCATCTCTGAACTGGTAACCGTCTGCAAGGTGTGCTCTATAATCAGCAAAGGATAATTATCCTTGAGAGATGATTGATTCAAGTTCCTGAAATCCACACAAATTCTGATTTCTCCATTCTTCTTACGTACAGGAACTATGTTAGACACCCAAGTGGAGTGATGAATTGGAAAAATAGTTTTGGCATCCACCATTTTCTGAATTTTTGCATAGATGGTATCGTGAATTCGCGGATTGTAGTATCTTTGTTTTTGCCTAAAAGGATTAGCTTCAGGTTTGAGAGGAATTCTATGAGACACTTCTCTTGATGTGAAAACTTTCAAGTCTTCATAGGACCAGGCGAAGACATCCTAGTATTGCTTGAAGATAGAGATAAACCTCTCACTCTCCTCTATATTACAGCATATACCCAAATTAATAAGCCAAGGCTTGTCTTCTGTACCAATATTTACTTGATGGTACTCAGCAGAGGTCTTATCTCTTGAGTTCTTCTGATCTTGAATGTATCTGTCATGCATGTCAAAAATATTCTCCAAGGATACCAGGCCCTTGGGAATCTTATTACCCTTCAACTGGATAATGCTTGTATCTGCTTCCTCTGTGTTCTCCGCATCTTTTCCAACTTCTAGCACATTGGAAACCTTTGTTACTGATTCTCTAAAAGAAGATGAAGTGCCCTCAAAGAATAGTCCTTTGAAATTATCTCCCATGGCAAGAAATTCTTTAATATGGTCATCGTCATCGAAGACCTGCCAGTTATCACAATTGTCAGGGACAACTGGTTTGTATATAAGTTCAATAGCAAATGCATTCTGACGGAAGTCAGAATGTGGCATGAAAAAAGAAGCCGATACTGCAAGGGCATCTGCTCTGCTTTTGTCTAGACATGGAATGGATTTGATGTCAAATGCCTTGAACTAGTCAATTGCGTTCCAAACCCTGTTTCTATAATGCCGAAGGCGATCCGCTCTTACTTGCTTCACAACCAGCTCCGCATCACCTTCAACTTTGAGTTGTTTGATACACATATCCTTCGCATTTTTGAGACCTAATAAAAGTGCCTCGTATTCCGTTGTATTATTTGTGCATTCAAACTACAGGCAATATGCAAATGGATATAAACGTGCATTCAAACTACAGGCAATATGCAAATGGATATAAACATCCTTCGACAGAGATTATTACAACTCCTGCACCTAAACCAACTATAGAACAACTCGCATCAAACTACATAGTCCACAGCTTTTGATCATTTGCTGATTTATCTGCAAAACATGCAACCTCTTGACTTTCTTTAGGTATTTCTGACAGCGTAGAATAGGTACCAAGTCCTGTTTCTTGATATAGAATTTGGGCTTGAGGACCTTGGGACTTCACTACCACAAATTGAGACTTGGGCTCTGGTTCCAACTTGAAAGTACCATTCTTTAGTGGAATAGTTGCAGAAGACCGATCCATTTGTATCTCTCCTTCGAGATCTTTGCAGAAGCTTCTACTCAATAACATCTCATAGCTAGTTGGAATGTCAGCTACTAGGATAGTCATCATTATCTTTTTCTCGGGACAGGCCGCCAACCTCACTTGAGCATCCTTCAATTGTCCGACCGACGGCACCGACTTAGACTCCAGTGAATAAAATTTGTCTTTTGTCTTGGTGCACGAAAGTCCTAAAGCATTCATTACTTGTAGAGGCATGACGTTGTTCGAGGCTCCTGAATCAATGATAAAATTGCTTAGTTTGAAACCCCCTATATACAACAAAGACATATAAAAGGGTTTAGGCTTGTCTTCCGCTGATATGGATGATTTCAGCAATGTCAGTTGTATGACAAGTCCTTTCTTTAAAAACTTAAGAAGTCTATCCAGTTATTCTGTATGATCTTGGAGATATTCCAGTTGAGAAATCTGCACTTTTGTCTTCATCAAGGAGTCTACAATGTCAAAATTTGTTGAAGATGAATCTTGAGCAACTACTTTCACGTTGGTTTAGGATTAGAAGCGGATGCCACTTCTTTTCCTTTTTCTTTTTGTGCTTTCAGTCTCTCTTCTTCTTCTTTTTGTGCTTTAAGATACTAAGCGCATGTAAACACACGTGTTGTAAAATTCTCAGGATTCACTACAAGAGAATACTGACGAGGATCTTCTTCTTCACTAGCAGGTTCACTTTCGAAGTATCTCGTTGTGGAATCAGCATCGAAATTGCCTGTTTGTGGTAAGACAACATTCGAACTTGGAGTAGGTACGAAACTTGAGCTTGGTGCAGTTTCAGTGTAACCCATGATCTGATTCATCCATAGTAATTAATATTATTGAAGTTAAAATAGATTAACTCTAATAATATAAATTAAATCATTAACTCCACGATAAATACTAATATCAACTCATGGGAGTAACCCATCAACTTTCCAGATATAGACGTGATAGCAGTTGATCATACCATGACTTACTATAAATAGTAAATATGAGCAACACATCCAAGTGACTTACTAAAAATAATAAATGTGGGTAAAAGTGTCCAGAATGGTCTCTGAAAGGCACACCACAAATAAATTGGGACACTAAGTTGAAGAGTATTGAAACAAGAACCAAAAGGCCTACTGAAGAGCCATAGATCATCGTCAAAGAGCCCTAAACACCATGTTAGCCTACAGGGACCAAGTGATAAGCTAACCATTGCATTATTCAACTGCCTAGGAAAAGGGGGACATTACAGGATATTTGATGATTTCCATTTTTGGATTCCTACAAAAAATACTGTAGATGTATGTTTTTTAAGTTTTCTTTGTTTTCTTTCTCTACTGTCTACTAATTTATTTTTACATCATTTGCAAAATAATAGTTTTGTTTTAACTATTTGAACTTTGACCTCTTATAGGAGGAAGATTCATTGGTTTCTCTCCTTCACATTGTTGATGGAGAAAAGCCAACAATGGGGTACATCTATGAAGGAATGGACTGAGCAAAGGAGCATATTAGACAATATTATAGTAGTGTTCAGGCCAAATATGTGCCTATCTGGGATATCATTGACCAAAGTTGGATAAGACAACTTCATAGGCCATTTCATTCTTGTCTAGACTTCCTCAATCCAACCTTCCAATATCTTCATAACTTCAAGGTTGATGAGGAGGTTATGGGAGGCCTCTACACCATCACAGATGTTATGGAGCCAAGACCACAAATGAGAGGGAAGATTATGTCTAAGATTGAGATCAATAAAGAAGCTTTATGAGATCTCTTTTCTTGAGACATATTCAAGATAGCAAGAACACCTAGTATCTGAGATAAATTTTCATTAATTGAAATTTGAAAATTGATTTATAATTTAATATTTTTCCTGTTTTTGTTATTAAATTTTGAATTTCTAGTTATTGTAAATCCGAATTTTATCTTAGATGTATGGTGCTGCAATTTTACAAGTAAGGTCCCTAATCTTTAAAGAATTGTCATTTAAATTTTGAGCCAACTAGGTAGTTCTTCAAGTTGCAAGTGCAATTTGAGTATGTTTGAGCACAAACACTCCAAAAAATGAACAAGTTGTCAAGGAAAAGGTTGAATGACCTTCTATCTGTGCATCACAACTTATGCCTCCACCATAAGGGAATCTTAATTACAAATAAAGAATTAGCTCCCATCGAGTTGAAGGAGTATGATCCCACATCTATGTGGAGAATTTATGTGACGAGGCCAACTGGCTCCAACTCAACCCCTGATGTTTATTGCTCGTTTTTGTGTTTTTGAATGTTTTTTAAGAAGAATTTTAGACGGAAGTAGAAGGGGTGCCAAGCATAAAATGTTGCCAGAATTTAAATTAAAGAAAAAATAAGGAAACTACCATCATATTAAGTAATATTCAACCACTACAGATAGATTATGCACAACAGACATACCCAAAAACCTCCAAATTAATTAAATAAGGCGGATCTAGACATGGTAGGCAAGAATAGCTGAAACTGTGAAAAATCAACGCCCGGCCTCTGGACTTGTTTTCTCCCACACAGGCACTGGAGACAAGTTGCTGAGAAGGTAGAACGCCAATGATGAAGGCAAGAAACTGGTTGAAAGAGATGTGTTTTTGCCTCTAGCTTCACGCGCCCTTCCCTGGTGAACACGCCTTGTGAAGGGAAATGGTACGACCTTCACATGAGATGTACGGCTTCAACCTCTGTTGTAGTCTGGAGCTAGTTGGAAGGTGAGAATGGCGACCCAAGTACAAAGCCCTTCCTTGTTATTGAAAACTGGTAAAAATATGCACAGATAATCTCTGATGAAGCACAGATGAACTCATGTATGAAGCTCCTACAGTAGCAATCATTCAACTGGTATCTCACAATCTCACAATCACAGATCAATGAAGAATTTCTTGAAACCCTTGTCCTTGGATGAAAACCACAAAGAAGATATTAAGATGCAATGTCAAATATTCAAGAAGTGAGGTCGACTTGCATCCTTTTCCCTTATATCTCCTCAAAAGCACGACTTCCAAAAAGTGACGCCACTTTCCATTAAAATACATTTAAAATGTATTTAAGTCATAATCAATAGTCATTTAAACAGCTTGGGCATACTTTTTCACTTAAGTGATTTAATTATCACTTAATAAAATATTTAAGTGGTGTTTCTTTTAATAAAGTCAATTTGACTTTATAATAACCCAATAAGTTAAATAATTAACTTAACCACAAAAATATTCATAACTCCCTCCAAACTCAGTATTTCTCTGTGTCGTCAGAAGCTGGCGAACACTGGACTACAAACGCCTGTACTGAATCCAATACTGAAGTGGAGGAGTGGGAATGGCAATACCCATCCAAAACGGTCACTGACCCCCTAACCAGATCCTGTCAGCCCACGAGGGTCCAAGAAATAGGCTAACTCAACTGCTCCTGAAACTAACTAGAGTGGGGACATTACAATTTAGGATGACACTTATATTTCAAAGGATCATGCATGATTTGATCAAGCTAATAAGTTTCTCAACGAGTCCTCTTATTTAATTAGAACTTCATAAGATCTCAAAATACAATTTGAATTGGTGAAGTATTCACCTCCTTCAAGTTGAGTCCAATGAATCATCAACCCTTGGTGATGGATACTTGTTCTTGATAGTCATCTTGTTGAGTGCTACAAAATCTATGCATGTTCTTCAAATTCTATCATTCGTCAACACCATCACAATTGGTAAGGTACATGGAGGAACACTTGGTCTAATTAAGCATTGATCAAAGAGCTGTGGTAATCTTCAATCTCTAACAAGGAGGTTTTATGGATTGCAATATTCAAAAGGCCTGAGGCAAGAGGAAATTTGATCTCATGCTGTATTGACCATTTTGAAAGCAATCCTTTGGGTTCAAAAAGACACTCATACTTCTTCAACAACATATCTAATTGTCACTTACATGTTTTATCTAAGAGGATTGTTTTGGAAACTGCTACAATTTTCTTTTATTTTCTGGTTTTAATACTAGCAATATAATTTCTACCAAGGTTATATCAGCTGGAAACAGCTTTCCTTTCCCTTCATGTGCATTCCAAGGTAAAGACTTCTCCTTTTTGATAAAGCAGTATTTTACAGCACTCCTAAGGAACTGGCAATTCCTTAATTACATCAACAGAACTGCATCACATATAATTCCATCCATGAACTGAGAAGAAAAGGAAAATGAAAACTTGCATTGCAAATTATTAAACATCTAGATTAATAGGAGAAAGTCACTTAAAAGTAGCAGAGGAAAAGCTTTATAAATTTAAAATTACAAATGAATAAACAAATGTACAGTGCATTTGAGCCAAACCTCTCTGAAAGTCAAAAGCTCTGCTTTCAAAGAACGAGTTGGCCTTTATAGCATCTTCAATTGTGAGTATTGGCTTCATTACATCTGTATAAATAACATGCACAAGCTTTGCAGCGGCTTCTGCAATGGACTGCAGAATAAATTTAATATTAGTTTTGTATATATAAACAATGTAAGACAAAGTCAATGAAAAATTAATCATATGTTGCAGAAATTCAAAAAAATCATTCAACCTGATACAATATACTATTTAAGCTCTCAGCGAGATATGAATCAGAATACCAAGACAAGAACCACCCTTTAATAAAAGTTGAGACAAACAGAAACTCTCAGTCAATGCAATCAAAATAAAAGTCTCCAAAAGAAAGAAATAAATGCATATATCAGTATATACTATATACTATCAAAATAGCCAAACAAAGACAAAAAAAAAAAGATGTAGATGAGTCTCCCGTCTAGGAGCTCCCTCGACATGAAAGAAAGATACAAGTAAAGATTAAAAATATAAGAAAAAGCCTTTTTGTCACAGCATTTATGCAAAAAAATTGTCCTGAGCCCTTGTCTGGTGTATGTCCAGATATAAAATATCTGAATTTTTGACTCAGTTTGTACACATTACGGAGCACTAGAAACTACAAAATAGATAATCTGGGACCAATCTGGTTTGTGTTGTAACAACCTTTAAACCTTGATTATTGTTGCAGGAATTGCCGAATACTCAGCAGATTTTCCAAGCCTTGGCAGGCCTACTTCAATGAGGCCCAAGGACTCAAAGCTTAGTCCTCGTGAGTCTGGCCAAACTCACCAAGGCTGCCACACTTGCAGGACCCACCAAATGCCGATGGGTAGAATCAGCCAGTGAAGGTGAGTGAAAATCAGAAAAGAAAACGGAAAAAATTATTTTTAAGAAAACTTAACCTAATACACTAAAAGGCACTCACAACACCTCCAAAAGTCATTCACATCATTTGCAAGCACAAGCAAGCAGAAAAATCAACCATTGAAGTGAAAATACAGCAAGCATATTGGCAGCAAACATTGATTGAAGTAAACTTGAGCAGGTTTTTAACAGTACAGTAGGAGCCCACACTGTATTTGTAGGAGCCCATCATTAAGTTGGAGTAGTCCAGCATTTATTTTTTGTAGTCCACCATCCATTTCATCAAATTTGAAGAGATATTTTGAATCTTTCTGTTTTGTTTTCTTTTCTCATTTGGTGTGTATTCTACATTTGTAAAAAAAATCCATTTTCAATTCATGGAACAAGAAACAAATGAGAGAAAAATGATGAGAATTATTCTCGTCATTTTTCTCTCTTTTTCTTGTTCCATAATCAATATTTTTCTGATCTTTTGTCTTTTTTAATCTACAAAGTTACAAACCATATATGTTAACTTCATCAGTAAAATGTTAACTTCCTGTCATTGAGAAGAGGCAGATTTCTTATTTGCTGGTCGTGGGGATCAGATTCAGTGAAACGTGGCAGAGATCATTCATATTGCAGCCTAGGAATGCTGCCGTAATCGTAAAATGGAGAATGTTGAAATAGCCATAATAATGTTGAATGTTGAAATAGCCGTAATAATGTTCATGTATAGGTGATAATGTTGAAGTTATAAATTATTTGTCTATTGTTCTTCATTTCTGCAATTGAATTTCAATTATTTGTATGATCGATTCAATATTCTTTAAGCATTAAGTAATTAGTCATCCTGGTTCGAATTTTAACACAAGACCCCCAAAATGCCAAGGGCTTTTATCCTTGGTTGTGAAACTTGAACACAATGCTCAAAATTCCAAAAAAGTTGAATTATGAGATGAAGACAAGGTGATCCCAATGAATCTAAGCGCCCCACTTAAGTAGCTTTCCAAATCAGGCTCATGAATAAAAATTCCCTCCAAAAGTATTCAAAAATATTTTTTTTAAATTAGTGTTCAAAAACATTTTTTATTTTAATTATCATAATATTATTAAGTTACCTCTTGAATTAGAAATTACTAAGCCCAACTCAAAATAATATTATTAATTATTTCTCTTGCTTTATCCTTTAGCCTATTGAAAATGGGAATAGGCTAGACTTAGAGGTCTCCTCCATGTCACTAATTTCAAAAGGGGACATAACAATTCTAGCGTTCATACAAGGTAGAGTAGCCCTTGTTTCCTCTACTTGTAACACCTTCCCGAATGGGTTAAGCAATTGAGGTAAAAAGGTCCATATTTGGGGTGGAACATTTTTAACAATCACCCAATTGGGGATAGAGCAAGCAAGAATTTCTACATGTGCTGCCTCTAGAAACCAGGGCACAACTTTGAATATTGACTTTCCAATATTCCAAAATTCTTTACTTAGAACCGTCTTTTGCATATTATGGTTTTTGGAATAGATTGCAAATAAACCCTTTTGTATCATTCTATAGAATGAAATGTATATACCAATTTTCATACCCCAAACATTCAATAGCCAATCATCAAAAAAATTTCTTGATGGAAGATTTTCATTGTCCATACAAGCTAAAAAATAGCAGCATTACTAAACCTATTCTCTAATTACTTAATAGCCTCTAACATTTCACTATTAGGATCAACTTGAAAGGTACTAGGCATAAGTAGTATTATCTTGTTGAATTCAAAAGAATTATTTTTCATTGTATTGTCTGCCATCTCCACGGTTTCCTCTTATTCTAATTTCAAATCTAGTTGTTTATGACACTATCTCTACAACTTCAGCATTGAGGAATTCTTTGTAAGACTTCTTGGTTCCTTCAACATTCTCCATTTTACCTCAATACATGAAGCCATTAACTACAACCTACTATGAGGCACCTATAGACCCCAAGAAGTACATCGCCACCAACCCACACATCAACCAAGTACCCCGACTTAAATGCAAGCACAAGGGTGGCAAATCACCAATTTAAAAAAGGTGCAAAGTCAAATTTAAAACAAAAATCATAACAATTCGAAATTCGAAAAAAAAATCACCACAGGTAACAAAACAATTATATCCCAAATCAACCCCTAAATTCAAATTTAGGCAAACCAAATCAAAGGAAAAATGGGACAAATGAGACCAAGAGCAACAAAGAGTGCTAATCAAAGTCAATTCCATCTAGAGGAGCATCAATCAGGTTGGCTATGGAGGATGATGTTTGTCTCCCTCACCAACCTCAGAGCTCCTCCAAGAATTCATTAATTGTTTTATATTCTTTCATGCACCACTTGTGCATAAGCATGTTGTTTTTGTTCATGTGTTGTGATATGAATACTATGTTGTAATGTGCCTCCTCATCCATAACATGTAATATTTTTCTATTATCAATATTTAGTTAGAATAACCTTCTAAGTGCTCTAGGAAAAGTTCGACTCTATGCCCAACTAATAAGACAAACCAAAGATTCTAGAGGTTCTCCCATGCCACAAGGATGTGTTGTTCTCCTCATACAAAGCCAATTGTAATATGAAATTTTACATATTGAGTCATGTAATAAGCTAAAAACACTATAATTTCTTGTTTGCAAGCCATATTTGTATCCATATTCCCATTCATTGTCAATGTTTGCATCATCATTTTTAGCTAACACCTTTGTAGGTCCAACAAAAAGAGTTTTTCAGTGCATCAAGCAAGGTGAAGATGAAACCTTAGATGATGAAAGAAAGCAAAGAAATTTTAAGGCAAGGAAATGCTCATCAAAGCTCCTAGATTATGCTTAAACAAATGGACACTTTTTGATGATTTTGAGTTGAAAAACGGTGCAAAATTTGTACTTAAATATGTTTTTTTCTTTTTTTGCATTGTCCTGAAAGGGGCAAATTAAAACATTAACATAATATAACTTCTTCAATATCAAACAATTTAGAGCAAAAAATTTGCATGTCCAAACAAAGATCTACTAAGATAAAAACACATAATACCTTTGTTTTTGCTACAACCAATCCCACAGCTTGTCCATAGTAATGAACCCGTTTAGATGCAAAAACTAGTTCATAATCACTGCAAAGAGCAACTCATAAGCATGATTCAATATTTTCCATGATATTATTTTTGCAGTGACAACTAAGTCCTGAGATAATAAAATTCAACAATCCGCATTGTCCATCAATCAACTAATATATCATTCACATTAAGTCCTTTTTTATAGAAGTAAAACTACAATAGAAGATAAGTAATGCACAAAAATGACAAAACAGATCACTTGGACCAGGTTGGGCTGTTTACAAGACACCCTGTAGAAGAGGAGAAATTTAATAGATTACCAGCCTAGTAGAAAATAGAGATATCCAAACTAAAGATAGTTAAGCCCAAGAGACATATCTATAGAAAATAAATTCATAACATAGTATTTCTTCAGAGATTTAGCCCATCAACCATATTAGCATAATAACCATATAAGCTAAATTTTAGGAGATTTTCTTCCAACAAAATAAATTCAGTGTGAGACAAATGAATCAAATCAGATTTCATAAAAACTTCTTCCAATAAAGCAATTAAATTGATATTACATTATCCATTTGTTTTGTTGTACCCAAAATTAAAAATTTTGCTTCATTAAGGCATTTTGGTAAAATGCTCAAAATCTTGAAAAAATTGTCGTCAAAATTTTAAAAAATAAGTTTTTTCTATTTTTAGGAATTTCTAAAAATAGACATGATTTAGGGTTTTTTGGGTTTGTTGTCAAACGGATGCTAGCAAAATTTTCTAAAAATAGAATTTCTACTTTTAGAAAATGTCTAAAAATAGAATCTTTGCATGGAGGACTCAAACTGATTTTGATTGGTTAAAAATATGTCCCAATCAGGCTAGTCTAGTCAGAATCGTAAAAAAATCAGTTTTTCTTTGGTGGGTCTATTTCGATTTTACAAAAGATAAATCAAGACCTCTGAGCTCATCGATGGAGGATGGCCAGCTGCCAAGTGTCAAATTCAAAGTCTCAAATGCTGCATAGATCAATCAATGGCGAAAGATGCTCGAAAAACAGTGAACGGAGGGGAATCTTAAAATAGCGAAATCAGTAAAAAATATTCTAACACTGGAAAAGAAAGGCGCCTTATTTCAAGGGAGGCGCTTGGCAGTCAATGCCTTAGCCAATTTTCACCTTTCAAAAATCGTGAACGCGGCTCGCAATTGGCGAAGGTGGTGAACGGTGTTGTCCTCAATTTTTGACATGGCAAAAATTGGAGCAACCTACCTGTTGACATGTGTTTTATGACAACGCCAGCACAGAATAAAATGTCCAACGGTCACTCTATTCTCTCTTGATCAAAGTGTTCCGCATGCGAAGATTGCGTGAAAGTTCATGTGTTCGACTCCAAGGTTCCTTTAATGCGAATAGACTCAGTTGGTTGATGTGAATATGCTGGGTATTCCAAGGGGTCTTACGTAATTGTTCAACTTTATATGCTCAAGCAAATGAAGGATTTTGACTATGATGCTTTGGTATTTGAACGGATCGGGAAATGCTGAATTTAAAGGAGGTAGGGATAGGAATTCTACAATCTATTTCTACGGGTGGAATGCAAGGATTAGCTTTGACAGTCTTCAAACCAAACTTCGTTTCGTCTCCCCTTCGGACAACTTTGACAAAACTGGTGCAATCTTCAAAGGATGGATGAGATGTTCAAATTGAGATTCACCATGCACACCCCTTCACAATGAAGCAAGTGGGCACATTGAACACAATCGAAGTTAAGTGCTGAGATTCTAGTCGACCACGCAAGAGCAGACTTACCGTCAGCAAGTCCGCCAATGGTATGGATACGGGAAGATATGCCCAAACTAATGTCACATTCCACAATTAACTCTACTTGCATGAAAACAAATCTACTTTACTTTACTCTATTCGAATTGGAAAGACGAAAAGATCTCGTCAACTGCCCACAACACAAAATGAAGGCACCAAGCAATGAAATCTTTATATCATGAGAGTCTTACACAACAATCTTTTGCAAAAACTTTCAAAGGGAAAGTCTTCCTTTCCTTTCCAACTAAGCTAACTCCTAGATTTACTTTAACTTCTATCAATCTCTATCTCTGTCTAGCTCTGATCTATCTCTGATTCTAATTCTAACTATTTACAAATGAAGGGGGATGCCCCTTTTATAATGAGTCCAAATAGTGGACGGTTCAGATCTAATTACAATAAAGGGCTCAGATTGAGCCACCCATGCCATAATTAGGGCTTCTTCCCTAAAAACCGCCACCGAGAGGAGTGGGGCAATGAATGCGCCCTCCACTCCTCATCAATGCACCACATCCTGCCATCAATGCACGTTTATATCTTCCTCAATCTGATCTGGTACCGGGATGATCTCACTCCCTGACCATCACCAATGGTATCCAAGAAAATATTCTCTTTCTGACTTCGATCTCATCCACTGCACTAGCCCAAAAGTCTTCGATTTGCACCTTGTGCTTGAACTCTTCTGTCAATATCCACCTGATGTTTCTGTGGGGATCGTAGTAATGCCTGCTGGTGTGATAGAAAAGGTGGAAGAATTCAAACTCCGCTTCTGCCTCTCTTGCTGCTTGCAGCGATGGGCAGATTTCATCTGAATTTCCCATAGTAATTGGGAATCCGAGTCCACCTTTCTTCTTCTTCTTTTGAATCTTATCATAGGCAATCAGTTGCCTAGATACTTCCAGCATCACTATCCTGTTTGTGGGATACCGAGGCAATCTGTATGGATAGGAGGAAAATCCTTGCAGCCTTATGTAGGTGAATTTTGGAAATTGGATAAACCAACATCCGAATTTCTTGATCATTTCTTGTGCCTCCCTTGATATTCTGTGGTGGGTTCTCTGCTGCAAGGTCCTCGTTATATGCATTGTAAAGGCATCATTAACCCTCTTGTAATTAGTTGTGCTTGTCAGATGCAACTGTGGACAAGCTTCATATATTTTAAACTGGTGGGATCGGCAACCGATTGGTTCTTTGTAAGAGATCCCTCTGTATCTCGTCATGCGAGCCAGCATATAGACAAAGTAGGAGCCCATGTAAAATGTCTTCGTTCTCCTCACACCACGAAGCTGCTCATGGATGTTATCACTGATCATCAATGCCCAATCCATGTAGTCTTTTCCCTCTAACACCAAGTTGACAAAATAGAACATCCAAGGTTCAAAGATGAATGCTTCGGGGCAACCTCCAACTCTGCTCAACATCATAATGAGATCACCAAACTCCTGTCTCAAGTCCTCTGAGACTATCTGGTTGGGCAATTTAGTGCGAGTTGGCTTGGGTTTCATCATCCACCTAGTGTTTATCAAATCAGCACACCCATCTGTCATGGATGAGTACATCTTTCCAGCTCTCTCCTTCGTCTTGTAGATCATCTTCTCATGAACTTGAATCCCGAATGCCTCTCCGATCGCTTCACGTGTCAGGTTAGCCAGCACCTTGCCATCTGGCGAAGTGACCGCCCTCTAAAACTCCATTGTAGTGGTAGGCGCACTCCATGATGAGTTCTGGACATCGGATAGCTGGCGGAAAGTTGGCAGCTGCATACAGTCCACTTCTAACAATACTGTGCGAAGTCACTAACAGGTGATGGCCTCCAGTCCCCAATATCCTCCTTCTGAATGCTTCCATGTTGAATGATCCTAAGTTCGTGTCAGCTAGCCTGCCGAGTTTTAATGAAAATTTGGATTCTAGCGAGAATGACTTGCCCAATTTCTTTGATCACAGCCTGTCTAGACTCGGTGTGGTTGTTTCTGCCTGCAGCTCTTCTGCTTGATTCGGCCATTCTGCAAAAAGGCAAGAGAGTCATTAGAAAACAAGATTTTATAAAACAATATATCGCTTTTGAGGGTGCCAGCAGATTTTTAAATAAAAAGGCTGCAACACTTTGTCACTTTCTACTGCAAACCTCAACTACGCCTATTTACTTCAACGTTTTTAGAAGTTTCTTCTCTGGTTGCAACAACACGAGGCCAAATACTTGGAAATGTTTGCTTGCAGCAATTTACTTTCAACAAACTTGAAACCTCCTCTTTGAAGTTAGTACTTTTCCTTTTAACTTAGCAACTTTCAGCAACCATCAAACTTTCTTCTCAAGTCGTACCTCAGCATTCAGCAACTTCACTTTTGGAAAATTCGTACCTTCTCAGCAAATGCAGCAACTTCACTTTTGGCAAATTCGTACCTTGTCAGCAAATGCAGCAACTTCAATCTGGGAATTCGTGCCTCTCAGCAACTGCAGCCTCAGCAAGTTGAGTCGCACTTCCTTCAGCAACTTCAACTTTTGCAAATTTGCACTTCTCCTTCAGCTCTCTCACAATTTTGAACTTCTCAACAATTGCAATCTCTTCAAAAATTCGTACTTTCACTTAGCCAATATTTTGGCATTCAGCAACTCGTGAGAGGAATGACGAAGATTTTTAAATCTTATAGCCTTGTCGAATTCCTGCAAAGGTTGTACTTAGCAAATTTTCAAATTCATTTTCCCTCTCTTTTCTCCGTTGTAACACTTTTCATCTGAGGCATCTTCTAGAATTATGAATTCATCACCTCTACACAGGCTTGCCTCGTTGCATTTGATTTCTAAAAATATTAAATCGTTCACTTCCTTGAACAATTTCGAAATGTTTGGCTAAGTCATTTGACCTTGTCTTCGCTTTGGAAAAATTACCTAGCTCAAAACTTCTAGCGAAGTGCCTCTCATTCATTTTGTTGGTTTGCCTTAGAGAAATCTCTCAATTTTGCCTTAGGAATTTTATTTAAAATAGGCACTAGACAAAATATCCATCAAAATGATGTGGACATGGCATGGAGTAAGCTTGACTCACTTCTGAATTGCAAACGTTTAATACCCAAAAGAACAATTTTCCCAAAATCCATTGTTTTCATGTGTATCGGGACGAAGGGGTTCTTCTAATTTTTATTATTTAAAAATAATAAAAATGGCTAATGTTTTTAATCTTATCCTTCGGATGTGTTCCACTCCTTGTAATTTCCCATCTTCTTTGCCTTGGCAAATTTTCTTGATTTTTCCCTGAAGAATTTTCCTTCTGAAGATTTTTCTAACTCTGGAAACTAGCATCATCCTCTAGGCGTATTCTTCATTTTCCCTATAAAAAAAAAAGCCTTAGGAATTTAAATTTAAAATATTTTACCCTTGAAGGGCGCATTTGGGCATGTCAACGTCCACTTCAATCATCTTCACGCTTTGGCAATTTTTTGCTTTAGGAAAAGAAAAATCCTAGAAAATTTCATTTTAAATTACCCATGAGGGGCGTACTTCATCTTATGTATCAACCTTTGCCTTTACCCCTTAGGCATTGTCACGCATAGAGGCTAACACCTTACCCTTTGCAAATTTTCATGTGTTAATTTCCAAACGAAGGGATGCATTTGCCATGGGTAGGAGGAATCCCCATGCCTTAGCATTTTCAAAATCACGCCACCCTTAGTGTTATTTTTCTTCCTTGGCGCATTTCACATGGTGACCCTTCACCTCCCTCTAGCGCATTCCTCATAGAGGACTTCTATTTTCAAGCTCACTTCACATGTTCAGGAGAAAACTTCCTTTACCCTTGGCCCTTTTTTTCTTTCACCTTCAATGTTTTACCTTTACCTTGTTACCAGGTTACCTTTAGGCACATTTGCTATAGAGAGGAGGAACTTTGAGGGCGCAAATGGGGGGGTGTGATGAGGAATTCCCACGCCTTGGGTGACTCTTCACCTCCCTCTAGCGCATAGTGGCTTGTTAACTTCCATGTTGGGCGCATATCACCTTTGCAAATGAAGGCAACTCCATCTTGTGACCCTTCAGCTTCCTTGGGCACATTTAGCCTATGATGCTTCCACTCTTGGGCGCATTTGCTAGTGTTGGAAGGAATTTCGCCCCCCCTTTTAGTGGCTCTTCACCTCCTCTTGGCACATATGGGGGTATTGACTTCCTTCTTTGAGCGCATTTAGCCATATGTGAAAGACTTTCCATGCCTTGACTTGACTGTTCAACTTCCTTGGGCGCATTTGCAAGTGTGAGAGGGAAATCTCTTTGCCTTAGGCGTATATTGGCTTGTGAGGGGGAAAATACTACGTTCATGGTGCCTTTTCACCTCCCCTTGGCGCATTTACCCTTGTCAACTTCCTTCCTTTTGAGCGCATTTGAGGATCCCTTGGGAAATTTTAATGTCTCAATGAATATTTCTCTGTCTTTGGGTGACCTTTCACCTTCCCTAGGCGCATACGGGGGTATGAGGAGGAAGATCTCTTGTCTTAGCAGAATTTCTATGCCTCTTGAAGGCACATTTCACCTTTGCTCAAGGAAATCTCATACTTAGAACTTTTGAATCTTTCATTTCTCCTGGGCGTGTATGAAGGTGTTTAATGCCAGTTATCATTTATGAATTTCCAACGCCCTAACCCTGTTCTGGCTTTCTATTTCTAGTAAAATTAGGAGAAATTAGGGTTTCATTGATTTTCACCCTGTTCTGAACTGGAACTGGCATGGTTGTGCCTCCACCTGGTGTTGCCATCCTGTTCACATCTTATCCGGCACAATACATGCTATTTTTAGCCATTTGCTATTTTTAGCAAACCCTAGAATTGATCAATTTCCGTATCTCTGTTTGCTTTGAAATTCGCTCCAATTGCTTTTGATGCTGTGAGAGACCTATTCATACTTGCTTCTGGTGATGACGCGCTATTTTTAGCCACCTGCTATTTCTAGTAAGTTTCAAAGTTGCCTGCTTCAGTAGCTCCGCTTGACCTGAAACTTGCAACGCCTGATCCTGATAACTTGGGTGTCGTGCTGATGCCAACCTTGGGTGCAGACCTGCTATTTATAGCCGTGCCCTGACTTACTAAAAATGGTAAGTTCTCCGATTCCGCTCAAATTTTGTCAGCATGTACCTTGAAGGATGCTGATCATGGTGGCATGCTTCATTCTGACATCTCTGCATTTCGCTTCATCTATTTTTAGACATGGCAGGGAAACCCTAATCTGACTTGCATGTGTTTCCGATTGCTCTTGATTTGTACTGTTTGTCGTTCTGCTTGCTGGAATGAAGTGCTAGGTGGCTGCTGGACTGAAGCTGCTATTTATAGTAAGTGTCCCGAAAGAGGTCCATCGGATGTCGAACGAGTTTGCATGTCACAGTGCCCGTGGGATCTCAAAAAACCCAGAAAAACCCAGAAAACTGGCCAAAGTTCTGGCACTGGCTAAAAATAGTAAGTCCCTGAAAACTGATCCAATCCACTTGCATGTCATATCATTGCGAAGCTCTCGCAAAACCCACATGGAATATCCGGACATGCATTGAAAATTCTTGCATGCAAACCCTAAAAGTAGCATCGGAAGGCTGAACTTTGAAAGTCACCATCTTGATTTGCATGTTACACCATCGCGAATGTCTTGGAAAACCCAAATCAATTCTCCTGTCATTCACCGAAGAATTGCTTGTCTAAACTTTGAAAATAGCCTCCGAAGGCTGAACTGCTAAAAATAGCCAGTTGTTTGAATCTGTTCAAATTTCATATGTAGGCACTCTGAAGCTGCCTGATTGTGCTGAAGTCATTAGAATCCCGAAATCCTGAGGAACAAGCCTCAAATTAGGTACTTACTAAAAATAGCAAGTTGTCGGATTTCAGTGAGATTTCAGGGGGATTCTGCCTTGAGCTTTCCGAATGTGTTGTTGCACTTAGATTTCACCTGAGTAACTCAATCTTGACCTAGGATGGGCCTAAAGGATAGCAACCCTAAATTTGTCAATTACTTCAACTGAGGTCAAACGGGACACCCCCGGAAGGAGAAAAGACCAGAGACAGAGAGAACCAAATCCAAAAGACCAGAATGCAGCAAAAATTAGGGGGTCCCCATCTTGGATGGGGTGATGTGTTAAAAGGTCACAACACTACCAATAAAATTCAAGTTTTTCTCTCTAAAGAACGTTTTACGAGGTGTTGAAGTCAGAAAACTTTAGATTTCAATTGATGATTCACTTGAGCATCCTTTCATCAGCTCCCCTTTCTGTTTTTGTAAAATTTTGGGTCGTTTTTCTTGTGTTTTTGGTCAAATTCGGGTTTTTAAGGAAGCTCAGCAGAATAGGAAGTTTTAAGTCTTAAAGCAAAATTGCTAAATTACTAAAAAAGTCCGCTTTTTGCTTAAGTTGTGAAAAGTTCCTACTTTGCTAAAGCAAAATTGCTAAAGTACTAAAAAAGTCCGATTTTTGCTTAAATTGTGAAAAGTTCCTATTTTGTCAAAAATGAAAATTGCCAAAAGGGCCAAAAGATCCGATTTCACTTGTTTGGCAAAAATTAAATTGTTGAAGTGCCAAAAAGTTCCTATTTTACTCATGTGTAGTGAAAAAAGTTGTTGAGTGAGCTTGAAAACCCAATTTTGGTTATTTTTTATTGTTGCTTGGTTCAAAAAGCTCGATTTGAGAGTTCGCCCAGATTTCAAGTGGCGTTTGTGTTCAAGTTCAATTCCTTACCTCTTTTTGTGGAAGCTTTCATAAATTTTGCAACTGAACTCGCATCCTCAACTTGAATATTTAGACTCTCGTTTTGTTGAAGAGAATGCAAGTTTTCTAGGGTCTTCTTCTTCATTTTTATGCTTCAACTTAGTTTTCCAGGTATGGCTTTTCTTTCTTGATCTTTTGTTGTCTTTTCCTCTTAACCAAATCGCGTGTGCTTTGGTGAATGAGTTTTCTATATATAAAAAAAATGTGATTTCTTTTTTTTTTAAATCGCGTCTGGTTTTTGCTCCTTTTCATTCAGTGTTTTTCTTTGTTTTTTCATGTTACGTCTTATGCTTGAGGGAGACGTTTTTCTTAATATTGATGCTGTCAATCTTTCTCAAGGCATTTCAAACACGTTTTTTCTAAAAATGTGTTTTTACTTCTTCAAATCACGTTTTTATTATGAGAATCGCTTGTTCATTTTCAAAGCATCCTTATGGCTGATTAATTTCTTGCATATTCTCATTATTTGAAGTGAAGACTTCATTATCTCACAAGATTTGAAGAAGATTTCTGAAAAAGTGTTTCCTCACAGCAAAATCGCGGCTCCTAGTAAACACATTTTTTCTCAAAACATCTTTTGCAGTTGTGCAATAAGGAACGTGTATTCCCATTGTTACAAATGTCATTGTCACAAAAGTCAGTTTTGCAAAGCATCTTTCCTTTGGATGAAAACACGTTTTTCATCTTTTCCATGTCATTATCTCAGCAAAAAAAAAACGTCATTGCCATTTTCCATTTTTCACTTCCATTTGTCTTGTCTTCACCAAATTCACCTCATTCATTCACATTCATTTCCCTCAAATCTTCATTACCATTTTCGCAAAGTAATGCCTTGGCTCAAATTCAGGTTTTTGGTATCAAATAGCAAGTTGAGATTTGTCACGAGAGTTGCAATTATAAAAGTTGCAAAAAATAAATCCCGACTGGCTTTGTAAAAGTTGCTCAAGACACTCAAAAACCCGAAATGCTTCAAAAAGCCTAAAAGTTGAACTTTTTGGACTTGACTTCAAATTCAAGTTAGGAGTTTTGACTAGCTGTTCCAAGAAGGTGAAACGTTGCTTTCATTCGCAATCAGCCCACTAAGATCTGAATTGATCCTTAGCCTTCATTCTCCATCATCATTCAAAAAACAGTTTCATTACCCTAGGGTTTGAGTTTTGTTGTTAATGGATACCATGTCTTCACATATTGATGCTGATGATGTTCTGACCTTATGGGGTTTTCACCGCAGCCTTGCAGATTCCTACTCAATG
This sequence comes from Sequoiadendron giganteum, assembly GCA_007115665.2. Lineage (NCBI taxonomy): Eukaryota > Viridiplantae > Streptophyta > Pinopsida > Cupressales > Cupressaceae > Sequoiadendron > Sequoiadendron giganteum. The sequence goes on from CM021108.1 coordinate 349,024,437, forward strand.
ACAGACGAACCGGCTTCTCCAACAAACAAGAAGATGAAATACAAATTTGATAAGTATCAGAATGAGATTTCTCCATCTCACGTGGTCTCAAACATAGACGAAATCAAGGACACAGAAATCGGGCATGTTGATATGTCCGAGTTTCCTAAGAGGGCGGAGAAATCGATTTCTCATGATATACAGTTGTTGTTGAGGAGTCATATTCAGATGGTGTCTACTTTTCCTGTTGCTGCCCTTGAGCCAGAATTCGTTCTTGCATGTGCATCCCACTTTGACAATGAATCTAGAACCATCAGGGACCATGATGGCAACGTGGTTATCAGATTTGATCCTGAAACTATCAACGGAAACTTCAAAGTTCCTAATGCTCCTACATATTCAGAAATCACAATGAAGAGTGCTCATAATCATTACGAGCAGAAAAATAATGATTGTATTAAGCATATCAATCACAGGTGGCTTCTCAAATCACGACCTTGTGTGACTTGGATACCCAAAATGTATCGGTCTGATTTTAAGGAAGAGATTAATGATATGATCACTCTTCTGAGCAGAATAGTGGGGTTGAAAGTTTCCAATATGTTTGAAAGTTGGATGTATAAATTCATAGTGGTTATCAGGAAGGCACAATACCCAATTTTCTGGGGTGAAATAATCAGCAACAGTTTGTGTGAACAGCTTGCACAAGTTCCTACCACACTCACCTTCTACATGAATTCATATCTGGTTTATATAGCAGCTTCATTAAGGCAGTTTCTAGGCCTTTCTACTAAAGGTGATAGATCATTGGTTCCTATATGGGAGTATTATGATCAGCTGACTTTAAGGCAAAGTCAAGTGCATTATATAAGGGTTCAAGATTGCCTTCTTTGGTCATCTCATGTGTTTATTTGACAAAGCATTGCAGAACAACAGGGTATCCGAGGTTGCTTGGAGGAAAGTGAATGAGTATGGTTGTCTTTTTCTTCAATTCCCTACCTTCACTTACATGAGAGTTGGTTGTTTTGAAGACCAACCTTATATGCTTCCAAGGTATCCGACAAATAAGATCATTTTGATGGAGTTGGGAAGGCAGTTGATGACAGTGCATGCACGTCAAGCTACACAACATAAGACTAGAGTCTATATTCCATCACATAACCCATTGATGATTGGGAGGTACTCTTTGACAACTTCCATAAGGGCAAAAGCAATGGAGGCTGAACTTCAAAAGATAAAGTTAAAGAAATTCCAGGCCAGAATGGAATTCGACTATAGAAGAGTGAAAGATAAAATTAAAAGGGCCTTCACTCATGTGCACCGCATTAAAGACATTTGGGCAGACCTTTGAACAGAAAAAGATATCTATAGAATGGATTACTACAGACTCACAATGGAGCAAGTTGTTGATTTCAATCTGACCTTAGTTCCGGAAGGAGTAATTGATGATGGGCAGGTTTTAGATCCTGAATATGAAGAACAAGATGTTGCTAACGCGCCCATTCCTACAATCTAGTGGTCTCAGAAGGAATCTACCTCTATTTTTGATAGGTTTTAGTCAGTCTTAGCAAATACCAACACTTGGCTCAAAAGTATAGGTGTTAAGACTATAAAAATCAGAATCGGCGCTGAGGATGATTCAGCTGAGCCCGAAGGATTGAAGTCAGAGATTAGAGACAGATCAAAAGAAGGAGCTTCCTCTTCAAGTACCAAGATTAAGTTGAGAGTTAGCCGGGCTGTGGAAGAACCATTGGAGAAAGAAACACTAAAGGGGAAAGAAGTTAAGGAAACGCAGATTCAAGTTTTCGATCAGCAAGAAGAAGAGGTTCTTGAAACCTCTACTATTCTAAGTGAAATGTCTCCTCACGTTGAAGCTCCAATACCTGTTTCAACAATATCCCCTATATCTCCCATTGACAGTGAAGTTGATTCTTTCTTCACAGTATTCGTTTCTTCTATCCCACCTTCAGAAGCTATTCATCATTCCTCAACTACATCAATGATGAATACACCTGTGAGAAGCTTGCATGACAATTTGGAGAATGTTTTTGATACAAATCCAACCTTTCTGGCAATGTCAGAGATAACTCTCCCAGAGATAGATACATCAGCAGCAAGCTTTGATTGTTTCATGGCTGATCCTAGTCGCAATTTGTCTTCTGAGCAAACCATTGTTACTATACAAACTGAGGCACCTCCTAGAACTACAACTGTAACACAAACTGAGGCACCTCCTAGAACTACAACTGTAACACAAACTGAGTCCATTTCTACACAGACTGTAGTTGTTGTTTCAGACGTGAGAACCTTGGATCTTCCTCCATGGTTAAACTCAGTTGCTCCGAAGAGAAAGAAACAAGCAGTCTCTCCTGATGTGTTTGATTTCCACAAATTGAAGAAATCCAAACCAAGGGTTGCAAAGAAAGCAAAAACAATCTCTCAGGTGTTTGTTGAGAGCAATAAGATGAAATATGCTGAGATACCGAAACCTCTTGTAGACAAACCACATGAAGAGATGCAGGTGTCTGATTACAAATTCACTAAGGTAGAATTAGGCAAGCAAACTCATGCTAACATGACGCAAGATGCTCAGAGTTCAGTAACAATTTTGGCACAAAGCTACAATGAACTTCTAGCCAAGAAGGAGAAACTAAAAGAAGAAAATGAACAGCTAGTTTCAATTATTCAAAGGATTACTGGGTCATCAGAAACAGTTGGTTCACTATCTTCGTTTGCTCCTAAGGAATTAGTCGGGAAATTAGAAACAATTGCACACAAAGCTAAAGCAATTGATTCCTCAACAGCCCAATTAATTGATCAAGGAATACCGGTGGTCGAAAAGGCATTGAAGAATTTGAGTACTGTCAAAGCAGCAAGATTCAAAATGAATCAAACTCTAAAAGCCTTTCAGCAAAGTCTACATTCTCTTGAGAAAGATTTAAAAATCTGGCATGAGATGGATCAAGTGAAGCTGGAAATTTTGTGCAGCAACTCGATGATTTCAAAAAGGGAAAAATACATAGAGTTTGAGGAACTTATGACGAACAAGTCATTAGTTGTTCAAGATCTTATCAAAGATGTCCAGGCTACCCTTGAGATGAGTGCTGAAGTTGAGCATGACATACTTTCAGACTTTGAGAAAATCCCTTGCAAAGTTTTAAGTCATGAAGGGGAATTGCTTGCAGCCAATGATGTTGTTTCTCAGATTACTGCAAATCTTCACCAAGAGCTAGATTCAGATCAGTTTTCTATGGATACAATCCATACATTTGTCAATCCCCAGCTGGTCTTTAACAAGATGCAAGCTGCTTTTGAAGAACATAGAGAGGCGATAGTCAGATACTATGATGTTATCATAAAGACCGTTGTCGTTGCTAGAAATACATTTGGTCCCGATCCTGATGAGTTGGAGGGAACTATCAGCAAGTTTCTATCTTTCAAAGCTAGGAACGGGAGGGAATGAAAAATATTAGGTTGTTTTATGTATTTTACTTTCAACAAAATATATGTAAAAAAAAGTTTTGCACTTGCAAGTGTTTTTTTCTTATAGTTTTGGAAAATGTAATTACATGTAAATTCTTACAAGACAAATCACAATTTGGATTGTAATTTTGAATAAGTCAATTGCAGTTAGTTAGCGGTTGAAAGATTTTCTCAAGTTTGTTGAGATCCTCCCATCTTTTTCTCAAGGCCTCTCTCCTATAAATACTTGAGGGGGTCTATTGTAATCTTATCTTTTTAGCAAGCAAGAAATTTCTGCAGAGTTTTGTACTCATAAAGACTTTGAGATTTATAGTTATAAGTTGTGATTTTTCAAGTAATATCAAAGAGTTGGAATTTCAAACTTTGTGTTGAAGCCCTACTTTGCATCCTTTGTGTTCTTATGTCATTTTGGAGCATTACTTTGTGACTACTTGGAGATTGTATTAGAATTGCAAGACTTTGTGTTGTGAATGTTAAAAATTGAATTCCTAGTTAATATTAGAAATTGAGAAGAATTGCAAGACTTTGTGCTCGTAGTAGTTCTCATTTAGAGTAGTTAAGAGGTACATCATAGTTGCAAACTTTGTGCTGTTTTATGCTGTATATTATCATTAGGTAATCATTCTAAAAAGGGTAGATAGGATTTCATTCCTCAAGACTTTGCGCTTGTTGGTTGTTTTCCGATCTCGGAGGAAGTGACGGAAGTATTTGTGCTTTCAGGAAACTTTATTTCCTCTTTCTTGGTTTCACTACATAGCTGCCGTAATAAGTTTTCTTAATGTTTGCTATTGTTTTTTTGCGAAGAGAAAAGAATATAATCTTTCCTGAAATAAGAGGAATGATTTTTTTCCTACCCATATTAGTTTTGTTTAGTTAAAGGGGGAGCCTTCCCTTAATTAGGAGAGTTTTATCTCACGTGCTGTGGTTGAAACCACAATTTTGTATGCTTTCCCAAGTATACAAAATTTTCAACCAACAAACGGGAAACGAGGAGAAACTGAAAATCTTGAAAAATAAACTAAATCTAGAAAAAAGGTGTTTTATTTCAAGGAAGGCGCCTAGAGTTTCATGCTTTAGCATTTTTACGTTTTTCGGAAAGGATGCAATCTCCTCCATCAGCCCAGTTCTAGTTGTGCAAAAAACAGTCAAAAGCAGTTTTTAGGGTTTGAAAAGTTGGAGGTCATCTCAAATAGGTTCAAGTTCTTCAACGAATCCATCATCCACTTCAAAGGATTTGTAGGACAGTGGGAATTGCAGATCAAACAAAGGCGTTTCACGCAAAATGGAGAAGGTCAAAGAAAAGTTGAAATTTTCAAAAAATAAACCAAGTTTGGTAATCTTGGCGCCTTATTTCAAGGAGGGCGCCCAAGTCTTCGACACTTAATATTTTTCTGCATTTTTCAAAAAACGTCAAAACTTCTTCGACAGCCTGGTTCTGGCTTTAGCAAAATCAATCAGATATAGCAATGAAGGCTGGCAGAAGGTACCATTCAACTCAAATATGATTAGGCTTGCCAGAATGACTGACTTTCAATCTCTGCCATTCACCAGTTAGCGAGAAACGACGTCCAAATAGGGGTTACCAACTACACATGAAATGAAGCAAAGTGAAAGTTGAAAATCTCAAAAAAAATGGCTAACACTTTTGAGGTTTTACATGGTTGACGATGTCATCGGATGCGTAGTTGAAAAATGGAGAAAAATGGCCAACACTTTTGAGGTTTTACATGTTTGATGATGTCAATCGAATGCGTATGTTTTTGCATGCATGCTTTTTGCAGCTATAGAAGAGGAAGTCACTGTTTGATGCAAACGAAGTCAATTTTTTGCATGCTAGTTTCTATCTTCATGGATCAACTCCAAAAAAAAATTGGGTTTCGCATGCAAAGTGCTTTTTCATCTCCAAACTCTACTCAAGAAAGCTTTGAGCATTCATTCTTCATAATTTGCAAGTTAGCTTTTAGAGGGAGAAACATAAAATTTTCTTCTCGTCAAGATTTGGAGGCTCAAACGAAGTAATTTTTCAATATTCTTGGTGGATTCGAGATTGGGACGCACAGAGGGACGCTTTTGTATGGTTTGTGTTTCTAGGGCATCATGTTTCAAAAACGGGTGGTTAAAATTTTCAATTTTCATCGATCTAGGTCTACTTGTTTTTCACTCCTCTTGAAGATTGGAAAATTTTAAAAATTTGCATTTTGATCCCTATTTTTTAGGAAATCACGCATGTTCGGGAAATCCTCAAATTTTTCAACATCTGATGATTTGGGTCTCTTCAGGACGAGATTGTTCACAAAACCTAGACCTCAGTTTTTCAGCCCTATTTTTTAGATCTTGCATGTTTGGGAAAAAGTCAGCTTTTTCAAAATTTGGCGATCTAGGTCTCTTCAAAACATGATTATCTACAAAACCCATACCTCAACTTTTGTTTTCGAAAATCAGCCTTTTTTTAAAGAAAAAATCAATGATCTATTTTTAGCTCTTGTGCAGAACTTTTCCGAGCATAGGTGTATTCACAGTCAAACTTCACGGTTTTTATCATACAATACTCTTCCATTGAAAAATCAAGAGAAGCGTCAGAAGCATAAAGCTACAGAAGAAATAGAGGTCATCACTCCAGTTATAGAGCCGCCAAAATTATCAATCAATGAACCACTAGTTGGAGCATACAATGTTTTCCAAGGATAGAACTAAAAGCAGCAGTTAACTCAACACCTTTTTTGAGTTTAACTTGTTGTTCTCTTTCATGCATATCTATTCTTTGGAAATATCAAATGTATAGTTGGAGTTTTTTCAGTTAACTAATGTTAAGCAGTTGGTTAGTTGTTAGTTACCTTTTGTTTAGTCTTAGAAATAAAACTTGCATGTTAGCAAGACTAGTTGTTAAAAACAAGGAGATTTTAGGGTTCCCTACTCCTAGTTTGTGTATAAATAAAGCCAGCCTTGCCCATTTATTTTTAACCATTGTTGTGATAATAAATTTGTTGAGCCTACTTTGCCTGCAGGCTGCAACTTTGTTATTTAATATCTATTCACTTTTGTTTCAAGTGTAATCTGGTTTGATCACATATTGTAAGCCTACTTTGCTACAATCTGCTGTCCCAAAAGTGTTATTGTTGTTAAAATTTGAGGAAATAAATCTCATGCCTACTTTGCTTTGATCTACGGTCCCAATATCTTTTAGTGTTTTGTTTATATGTTTGGCTTGCATAATCTTTATTTCAGCATACATCTCGAAAGTACAATGAGTCTTCAAGTGTGTTCTGGAAGCGAATTTATTTAAGTATTTGTGTCAAATCAATCATTCCCTATTTACTTCTGATTCTCATACTCTGAATTTACTTGAGTTGTCAGAAGCATCATTAGTTTAGGCCTAGTTGTAGTTGAAGTTAGGAAACCAGAGAAAACCTCAGCTACGACGCAAAGAGTTTTATAACCTTGTGCTCTTAAGCTGAGAATAAAAAGATTGGACGTAGTTAGTATTTCTTTTTAAGCATAATCAGCAAAGAGGGAGCTTCCCCTCCTAATTTGAAGGATGCACCTTTAATGACAGTATAACTCTCATATTTATGTGCATTTTGTTGCACCGCTGCCAAAAACTTCAGAAAAGTAGAAAATGTGTCAATTTCAGAATTTGGGCTGACCTGATATTTTGTAGGATTGGACCAACCTACCTGGGTTAATTCAACTTTTCCTTTTCCAAAATAAATCATTTTGTATTTACATGACATAAAATGGTTAATTCATCCTTCATCGCATCTGCAAACAGCAGTTCCAATAAAAAAAAAAGAGCACACACAAGCAACATTCCAAAGCAGAAATCTAAATGACAAACAGCAGAAAAAATCACTGCGCAATGCATTATAAAAAAAATAAAAGGGTGTGATTAGAGGAGGAGGGTTACTTTCGACAAACAAGTAAGAATCCGCACAACCAAGCTGAGTCAAATGTCAATAAGACCTAGTCCACATCGCCATGAAGTTCTTGCCTAGCTTGAGTGAGGATTTCGCACACCCAACATGATTCTATCATCCTATTTCTCCTATGTCACGCCCAGATAATGACTTCTCCCATGGTACATGAAAGAATCATGCCCCTACAGATTTAATCAGAAGGGTTTGCAAGTACAAATCAAAGGTGCTTAAATATTTCCAGAAGTTTTGCAAGTACTTTATGAATGAGCAATTTTGTGAAGTCTTGCCAGGCAAGACAAAATTCGCAGATAAAATAGCAGGAGATTGTCAAAGATATTGGGATGCCTTATTTCAAGTTTCAAGCCTTCTATAGTGGTGTTGATAATAATTATTTTCTGGGCACAAATATATTATACCCTAGGTGTTGGAAATCAAGCCAATCCTAGACGCCATTTCTCCTGCTAGGCGATTCATCTCCTCGAGTGGACGTGTGGTATAGCAGAAATTAGAGAAGCTGATGACTATGTTTCGACTTGCAGGAGGGTTTACAAGTCTGCACTTTACTTTCAGACCTGTGAAAGGTTAACAGCAGCAAACAAAGTGTTGTTACCTAGCCGGAAATAAGGTTACAATTATACTACTTTAATATATGTGGCTTTTGTTCATTGTATTTCTGTTCCAATATGAAAATTATTATGGTCATTGTGATTTAATAGATGCAAACGTTCCTATCATTGCTATGAATGTCAAAGTTTATGAAATTGGTATGAAAACATTGTTAGTCAACGACATTAAATTCTACAGCCCAAAACACTATCAAATCAGGATGTATGTAAATTGTTTGATATAATGTCAATTATGTAAACTGTTTAAAAGGGTGCAAAATATATCACAGCAGTGTGTTTGCTAAGTGTTTGTCAAAATGCCAAATAAGAAAAGAATTATGTAAAGCACGGCAGGTCATTACACTCACATTAACCCAACTCAAGTGATGGTCACATCCCGACCAACTTATGCCATGGCAATAAGTTCCCTATCACGCACCCCTATTACTTTCACCTCTAGCTAAGACTCCACATGCACATGACTAGCTCCCTTTTGCCCGGCAAAGACACCAAGTTTGCCCACCCATGACACATTCGCCCAGTTATTAGTGTTTTTGTGCAATTTCATTAAAGGCACTCACTTGAGTTAAAAAGAGTGGCACTTATACATAAGTTGGCTTGACAAGAAAAAACTCAAGTTTTTCCATATATATGCAAGTTAAATTGCCATTTTGAATGAGTAACCCTTCGATTTTTCCAACAAAACATGGCTGTGTTTTTAGTTTTGTCACAAATTTTCATGCAGATTTTGGTACCAATCGAGGGTCACTATTGGAGTCCCAACAATGTGGAATGACGTTGTAATGTCCCCAATTTCCGACTGGTTGATATTTAATTAATATTATGGACATTTTTATTAAAGGGACTTGAATAAATAAATAATAAATATTATAATGTCACTTTATAATGATGTGCTATTGGGTTTTGGAGGGAAAACCCTAAAGTGGATTATAAAAGGGATTTGTGAGCTCATTTGTCAATATGTGTGAAGAATTATTATTTGTTTGGTTTTGAGGAGAGCTCAGCTTTTGAAATATTCTCTCAATTTTTTTGATTTTCAAACCAAACATTTACAATAGAATCAATCACCCGTTAAGATTAGCATAACCAAAACGTACATGAAAGAACTCTAACCAAGAATGTGCCCTAAAACCACTTAAGGAGGAGGGGCGAGCATATGGTCAGAGGATCCCTAGGATCTACTAAATCAACAAGTACGAGATTATACTGAAAGAGAAATATTAAACTCGACACCAAGGATGTGCACTCAAGATCCCTTTGCAGGTGAGGTGCTAACATATGGTGGAGTACTACTGCTGAATTCAAAAGATCAAGGCGGATAACCAGCCAAAGAGCTTTCCACGCTACCACCAAACAGTGGGGGGAAAAAGATTACAAATTAATACTTCTTCTGCTGCGGCAGCCATCCACTGATGTGTGGGGATTCACCACTTGAAGTGGGCATGAAAGATATTACAAACTAAATTATCCACACTGGCGGTATACCATCCAGGGGTGCTTAATGTGAAGTTAATTAATTAATGCAGCAAAGCTAAAACTGAAACAGTACTACCGTTAACAGTTCATACAAGTGAAAAGTTGCAAATTACAATGTTCAACACCAATTTCTAAGCACCACTTTTATACAATGTTTTCCGAGTTAGAGAATGAGAGGAGAGAAGATAGATTATGGAAATAGAGAATGAATTGCTTTATCTCAGGAAACTGTAATTCTGGAAATGGAAATCAGCAACTACAGAATTATATAAAATGCTCATAACTCGATCAAAATACCTCTGAATGGCGTGAAGTTAAAGGCATAAATCAATTGGGAGATAGGCGCCCCTGTTAAGACACAAAAACAGTTCCAAAAGACCTGCAATATTTAATGGCACATTTCCCAATGCATGCTGAAAGGTACGACCCTTGAGAGGGGCGATTTTTCAATATAAAAATCCTCACTCCAAAATAAAATCTGAAATTGATTGGAGATGGTCGCCCAGATCTTAGGAATCTTATTAGCAAATGCCCAGAACAATATAAAATTTGTACATTCAACCATGAACAAAAACAGCAATCAGCTGTATGCAAACAGCAACTGTAAAACCGGAAAATACATCAAAATTTCACCTTGAAACACAATCTGCTAGTTTGGATGAGAAGCAGCAATAATTCAATTAGGTGTTATCTTGCAAACACGAAATTGAAGAAGGAACTAGGAGGTCAACATTCCTCGAAACATAAAATGATAAATCATTTCGACAGCATAAGTTTAGCAAAATAATGGATGATCAAATGCTGGAACCAAGCCTCAATTTTAAAGGAAGCGAGGAGACTGTTCAAATCCTCCAAAAAGGTACGCCAAAAGCCATCACCTTTTCAATTTCCAAAAAAGAATATAACTCTTCAAAAATACGCCCCACTTGAGATAATGAAGTATTAATATCAAAACCTTTTAAATCATTCATGTGGCGCCACCCTTAAAGTCCCCTTTTTTAAATTAACTTAAGTTAATACCTTAGGCCAGGGGTCAACTGCAAATTAGAATAATTTGCCTTTTTTTAATGAAGAGATTCATTAAAATAATATTTTTAAATGGCCAAGGCTTAGTACTGAAAACTACTTCCAATGACGTGATGAACTGAAAGCTGACAACTGCTAACTACCAAAAATAGTATTTACTATAAATAGTAAATAATGAGGAAAGATCACAAAACCTCCAAAATTGGAATCCTTTGATTCACCTCAACGAGCCTACAGGATTCCGGAATAGGCTGAGAAACTACTGACAAGGTTACTGCCAAAAGGGGAACATTACAGCTTTCTAGTGCTTGAGGACAAAGACCCTCGAGTCTATGGATTTGGACGGAAAACCAGATCCTTCACAAGCGGATTCACTTCAGGATTCGCATTTGGATGTCAATGATCGATTCATCGATTGGCAGAAATTTGTGAGTCTCGTTCCGAGACAAATTTCTAGGGCTTATTGGATAAATCAAGTGAAAGCGTTATTTTGTTAAATGGCTATTCTGAGGTTTATGGTAATTCCAAAATAGAGGAGAATTGCAGATTATTATGAATTAGCAATTCCAGATAATACTTTCAGGTGATATTATTTCAATTACATAGAGCGTTAATTCATAATTGCAAAGTTTGAATTATAAATAAATATTCTTGTATGATCTAGTGGTGTCATGGCAATTTTGGGAAGAGCTATTCCAGAAAAGACAAATCTGCAGAAAAGTCAATACAAAGGGGATCAAGACAAATTCCATCACTGCCCAGCATAATACAAATCGTGGTATAAAGAGGAGACGTGGGAGTCTTCTGGGAAAATCGTGAGCTTCTAGGGAGGATTATTGTAGTCTCCAAAGTCAAACAAAGAAAGACCAAGCTTTCCTTCAAATACCCGCATCCTTAAATGACCTAAGTAATATTGTTGCTGTTTCTTAAGGAGCTGCTCAGTGGGTGTCCATCATAGAGGTCATAAAGAAAGCATTGACTATATTTTTGGAAGTTGTCGGGTCTCATACATTGTCGCCTAGTATTCTTGAGGAGACATGAGACTAGAAAGTGAAAGCCTCTCATATCTGAAATCGTGATATTTGAAGTTTAGCACAGCAATAAGGAGGACGTGGCATCTATAGTATTGAATCGCAGCTCATATTACTTACGTGCCCCTTTTTGAGGAAGTCGTATCTTACTATGGGAAGCATTGAACTATTGTGGACTGTGTGAGGGTGACGTGGGGAATAGAACAGTCAAGCAGTCACTAACTCTATCCTTGGTCATCAATTCTTCTTACTGTGGCATGAAGTATGGAGAGATTTGGAGTCATCGAGTCCTTTGTGTGTGTCTGCACCATATTGCTATAGCTGCCTTTGTGAAGTGAAAAACATCAAGCTATAAGAAAAGACAAATTTGAATATTCCCTTGCTAAGTGTATGAGGTAGCAGCAGCTGAGACAAAGAAACTAGTAGTAAATATTATATGTGTTTCAGGATAGAGCTAAAATATACTTTAAGGGGCCCGACTACATTTATTGGAGTAAGGGAAAGTCTAGGAGCTGCGCTTGCCACTCTGGTGTTGCACTTGACGTCCAGAGGGATAACCGAAACCTACAAAGTGTGTTCTGAGCAATTCAGCATTGTCAAAATAATTTTTCCACAGTCCATAAATAATAGTAGGAAATATTTCTGGATTTAACTATGTATGCTAGCTTGAATCGACATTTCGAACCACACACAGTGGTTCATCATCAGGAAGAAGATAATCTGTAATTCAGTATTACCAGGCCAGAATCTGTAATGTGAGTATTTAGAATCTTAAACGGTGAATGCTAAAATATAGTACTAATTCAATTTGTATTGGATCATTATCTTTGCATGTATTGTTCAGTAGCATCACTTTATATATCACTCACATTATGTTCTGAGCTAAGTGCAAATGAATGTGAACATTATCTTTTATAAACCACATTGGAAATTCATATATATCTCAGTCATGATCTATAGATAGTGGAATGACATCAATTTGATAACATGTTTTCATTGTCAAATTGAATAAATCGCAAAAATCTCGTCAAAACACAAGAGGGGATTTTAAAGACACCATTTTCATTGTATGGAATATTGCTATTTGGGCAATGTCTATCTATGAATGTGTTACATTTCCACAAAGAGCTAAAAGCCTATTTCTAGGTTGTTTTATTTTTATTAGTTGTTTCAAATGGTTTTATTCTAAAATTCCTTTCTTTCTTTCTTTTTTGCAGCTTTAAGAATTTATGCTTTCAAACATCATTTTTAGCACATAATTAATTATTTTTTTAAATCCCTAAAATTGTAATAACCCCCATAGGGTGTTAGCTAAAATCCAAATATTGCAATCAACTCATATTCTACTCTTTCTAATCACCCAAATCCCAAAGTGGGCAAGGTGAGAGCATACAGAGGTAGAACAAGGACAAGGTATATAAATACTTGAAAAATGTTGGCAGCAAGCCAACCAACTTAGATTTAAAACAGAGTGATAGAGCTCTAGCCAAACTAGCTAATAGTGAGTACAAATGAACTTGCATCAATGCCATAATCGCAGATTAACTCAACCAATTCTACTTCACACCATTTAAAGCGAAGAATTATCTGAAATTAAATAGGATCTATTGCAATGAAAGTGTTGGAAATGAAAGACTCTAGTGGAATACCTTCTGACTTATTAGAATGATGAATGATATTCATTTACAAACATATTTGATACAAGCTTAGATACATTTTTCTATTATTTGGAATATGAGCATTTTGTCAAACACTTGGAAGCAAACTGGAAAAAAATGGAATTTAGCTTACACTGAATGGATATGCTTCAACACAAGAGATGATTTTCATAAAATAATACCTTTAAGTTTAAAGGGCGGGTCTGAAATGACTGAAGATCTAAAGAAGATTTATAACATGAATTTGAGTGTGTAAAATTATTGAAGGAGATACCAAGCATTCAGTAACCATTAGATCATCATAAGAACATATGCTAAGAGGCTAGAAGGATAGTCCTAACAACTGTCAATAGGTCATGATTTGTGTGACAAACTGAAGGTAATAATTCTCCAAGAACTACGGCCTTATAATATTCTCGAAATGTCACTTAAGAATAGTGAGACTACTTGAGGAAGATATTGCTAGACACATCTTCATTGGATGTCCCTCTATGATGTCGTGACCAACATGTAAAGGCTATGATAACAAAAGATTTTATGCTCAGAATTAGTGAATCCCTTGAAAGGCTACTCCTCTAATACCATAATCTCTCTTGAAATATTTTCTTCAACTTGCAAATAACTTCACCCACATTCAATAAGATACTTTCATATTGAGATTTCAAATTAATACATGACAATCAACAAATATACATTGAGCATATAGAATCACTGCTATTTGATAGGGATAGAGAATGTTTGGTTTGCATATAGGACAAAATTATGCCCCAAAGGAGCTGCGATCAGCAATTGGCTAGATACAATACGCTATAAAAAGGTAAGTTGCCCCACTCCAATTTGGAGCTGCAGTCTCAAACAAGTTTCAGCAACCACAAACAACAACTAATACCCCTTGTGTTAAAAATGTGTAATATGCGCCCTAGGTTTTTTGTTTGACGCAATATTGTTTTTGTCAAGTTTTGACGATAACATGAAATGTACAGCTCAAAGAAATTGTTTGCAACAATATAGAAATGCAATATGTTCTGATTTTTAAATATCTCTACAAGATGTTCACAACTTAAACTAAAACCTAGGTCTGAAACAAATCTTTTTGCATGATAATGAGCTGATTATTGCTCAGAAAATTACAATAGCAGTATCTAATGACTGGGAATTACAAAGATGTTTCTGGAACATACCCAACAAGGAGTAATGAAGTGCGGGTCTCAAACAATTCTGTAGCAGCAAACTGGAGGTGCCAAAATTGCTCATAACTTTGTTTTCAGTGCATTCTCCACCCCACATTCATAGCCATCTGTTGTTCAACCCTGAGCGCCACCATTCAGCTCCAAAAGTGCCCAGAAAACTAGGCCACCAGCTCCATAATTTGCATGCCCCCTCTCTAGAACTGTACACCTTTCCTTAAAGAGATAGGGCCAGCCAAGGAAATGCCTTAAATCTGAAACTTGGTGCCTTAAATCTGCTATTTGCCCTCCTCCAATGTGCTCACAATTTTCTGATGTGAAACCTTCTGTAAACTTAGCAAGAACTGAACAATGAAGCTCTAAATCACTCCAATGAACTGCCTCTAAACTAACCCACTAGGGTTGATCTTTCACAACCGAAATGGATGATCCTTGTGTTGTACCCAAACCAAATTTTTTGCTTCATTAAGGCATTTTGGTTAAAATGGTCTAAACCTTGTTAAAATGATGTCAAAACATAGTTTTTGGGCAAATCAAGTATGGACTCCGAGTTAGTGTGATGTCAAGAAGATACTGGCAAAATTTGAAAAAAATGAAAATTAGGGTTTCTGGACCCCTATTTTTAGGTCAAAAAAACTCCAAAAATTGAAACTTGTCAGAATTGACTGAAAATTGTTTTGATTGGTTTATTTTGCTTCACGATCACAATGGTGAAGTCAAATTCAATTAAAACTCAGTTTAAGCCTAGTGCATAGTTTTCGTTTTTTCAAATGGAAAGCTAGATCTCCAAGGTCAACAATGGTAGATGGCTAGGTAGGTGTTGAAATCTAAGCCTGAAACGCTTTGGTGAAGTTTCTATGGCAAGATATGTCTGAAATGATGCTTCATCTCGGAGGGGATATCCGTCAAAGTGAAAATGTTAGAAAAATGGCTAACTCTGGAGCAAAAAGCACACCTGTGAGCCAAGGGCGCTCTTGATTTTGGAGGCCTAGATCAACTGTTTGAGACTTGTCACTTCCAAGATTCGTCTCGGAGGGGATTTCCGTCAAAGTGAAAATGCTGGAAAAATGGCTAACTCTGGAGCAAAAGCGCACCTGTGAGCCAAGGGCGCCCTTGATTTTGGAGGCCTACATCAATTGTTTGAGACTTGTCACTTCCAAGATGACTTCTCTGGAACCCTGTCAGCTTCGTGATGAGCCAACCAGCTAGTCCGTCAAATGTGTCTAGCACCTAAAAATGGAGATTGAACGTGAAACGAGAGATAAAAAAATGACACACTGGAGTGGAAAGCGTGCCTCTTAGCTAGGGGCGCCCATCTTTTTGAACCACCAGATGAAATTTTTTGATCAAATGACACCTAGGATGTTAGTCTCAGACTTGATCTGGCTTTACAATGCACCCATCAGCGGGTGAATCAGAGTTGTTGAGCTGCCAGTATCAGGAGTCAAACATAGGGTCTTAGTCATGGTCAGAATTGTTCAGAAATGGCAAAAGCCCCCTTGGAGGCCAAAAGCGCCCAAGGTTTTGGAGTTTTTAACTCAGTTGTTTTGGTCATCTCAAATATTCATCCTGTCCATGTTGGTTCCAGCTTTCCGTTGCATACCTCAGTTGGGTCAGAGGACTTGTCAACAGGCTGTAGCCAAAGGTTTAGTGGTTTTTAGCCAATTTGGAAAATGGCTAAGTCTGGGAGGAAAAGCGCCCCTGGAGGCCAGGGGCGCCCATGTTTTTAAGCTGTCAGACGATGTTTTTATGCGAAGTCCTCTCTTGGAGCTCTTGTTCAGAATCCAACCAGCTCCGCAATGAGCCTGTCAGCTAGTTCTGAGGTTTTGTCGGACATCGGGAAACGTGAAGTGAGGCTAGGTCAGAATCACTTTGAAAATGATGAAAAATGCATTGAAAATTTTCTAAGTCTAAGGTCAAAAGCACCCCTGAAGGACAGGCGCGCCTTGAATTTTGAGGTCTCAGATGGATGAATTTGGGTTCCACCTCAAGGAGACTTTTGTCAGATTTGATCCTGCTCTTCAACAAAACTGTCAGCCAGTCAATTTGACATGTTAGTCAATCAGAATTAGAGATCGAACGTGAGCTCCGACGAGGTTTTCAAATCCAAATTTTCGAGAAATTGGCTAAGTCTGGAAAGAGGCGCCTAAAGTCAAAGGTTGATTTTTTGAACTCAAGAGAAGTGGTGCCCTTTAAAGGTGGATTCAGTTAACTGAAAATAACTCTTTACCTTTATGCTCATAACTTTGCCAAGACTTCACTGAATGATGTGAAACTGAATGCAAATGACTCCTAGAAGCTGGGCGACTGAGAAACAAGTGACAAACCTCTCCGAACAGCTCCAATTTATTTGGCATGCATCCCAAGGCATAAACAAAAATCAACATAAACCCTTGAGAAGGGTGACTTGTCTAGAAAATCAAGGACTCCACCAAAATTCATGAAAGTTTGAGAAAAGAGGCGCCCAAGGCAACTGCATCCATGAAACCAATACCCAGAACCACACAAAAATCGAGCAAGGAGCTACGAATGAAAAATAACTACAGCCAAACACGAACCAGCAACTCCAAAATATGAAATATCAATCAAACAACCAACTTGAAGCCCAATTTGCAACCACTGGATGAAGAAGCAGTCTCAATCAGCTAGGTGTTATCTCTCAAACATGAAACCGATATTAGCTAGGAGGTATGCTTTCCTCGAAGCAAAAAGTCTGAAAACATTTCAGCAGCATTTCGTTATGATAAGCAATAGATAACCACAAATGAAGGCCAACGCTCATATTTATAACTTTTCTCCTCAATTCAACTCCACTTTTCCCTCCAATTAGGGCGCCCAAATGAGATTCTCATTTCACTTCAATTTGCATTTGAATTCCAACCTTTGACTCCCTAACTTTAGGTGTCCAAAAGACATGAGGAATAATACTTTATCAAAATGCAAATATTTCATAACATAGGCGTCCAAGTATATTTAAGCGAAATATTTTATAATTTCCAAATATTCCTCCAAACTAGGCGTCCATTATGCCAAGTTAATATTTCACTTAGAACATTATAATTCACCAAATAAAGCCTCCAAAATGACTTCACTAAAAAATCACTTATCTTTCCAAAGTGGCGTCTCATTAGCCTTAGTAAATATTTAACTTGATAATTTCCAACTAAGGCGTCCATAATTGAAAATCACTTAAGCCACTACCTGCCAAAAATAGGCTCCAAGAATGTTGGAGAGCAACTGCTTACTCTGCCCTGCCAAAAATAGCCAATGCACTGAACTGTTGAACTACTGCTAAAAATAGAACTTACTAAAAATAGAAAGCTGTTCCAAACTCATTTTAACCACAATCTGAGCAGCTATCGTACTTACTAAAAATAGTAAGTCTGGAAAAGTCCTTTGTTGCAGTTGCATGTCACACCACTACGAAGCTCTCTAAAAACCCAGAAGGAATCTAGAATCCAAACTGGAAAACTCCAACATGCAAACCCCTGAATCCTCAAAAGAAACCACCATGAAGCAAAAAAACCCTAATTCTACCACTGACTAGCCCACGGGCATCCGGGGATAGGCCATCAATCACTGGAAAGTGCAGTGCTAAAAATGGGGACATTACACTTACTATTCCCAAACAACAGATCAATAAAGCTCAGAGCCTCATATCCATACAGTGCCATAAATGGTGACATCTTGATAGACATGTGGTAAGTGGAGTTGTAACAATACTCCCCAAGGTGCAACCATTTGACCCATGCCTTTTGTTTCCCAAGGTGTTTCCCATAAACAACCGACGGACTTAGTTGATTTTGTTCTATAGTTAATTCCAGCATTTGTGGAAGCAAGGCAGTGACGTTTGAAGTACCGTGAAGAAGGTTGGAGATGTATTGTCGTAACTGTTGGTTTTCAGCCTTGAGGGTTGTCTTGTCTTCACCATCTCTGACCACTCTTTCCTTGATGTTTACTGTTGCAACCTCAAAGAGATCTACATTAGCCTAGTGCGCGCTTTTACCAAGGTTAGCTTTCACCAAAGTGAAGTTGTCAACCTCTACTTCATCCGAATTTTTGTCCTCAAGTGGTGCGGTTATCTCGATCACAATATCGTTGTCAGTGTTCTTTTCCACATGAACTCGCTTTTTCAGCTTCTTTTTCAGATGTGTCTTGATAGACATGGTCGAATTCTGCAAAATTCAATTGGTAGGATGGCTTTCTCCTCTTCCTACCCAAGAGGTTCTCAAGCCAAGACAATGAGTCTCGACTAACCTCATTGAGAGGATTGGTGTTAGTCCCGTAAATTCCTGATGAATGAGAATGCATCGAGATGCCACAAGCTAGTGAATCTGGCTCCAAGTCAATATGAATTGGAGACGGCTACAGTGGTGGCGGAAGAATGGGATGTTTTGCTTCAACCTCTGGCACTATTTCCACTGTATCTATGGCTGCAATAAACTGTTGTTCTTGCTGATTTACATCAGCAACCTACATCTTTTCCTTTGTATGTCGTAACATTTTGCTTCCTTCAAGAGGGTTACTCATTGCCTTCTGTCTGGGTCTCCATTTTGAAGTGGAAGGTAGTGTGGTGGTAACCGGTGGTGGCTCTGCGATTGGAGTGGCTACCTTTCGTATCTTTTTGCTATTCCTTACAACTATGCTTGATCTTTCCTCAATGGAAGTGCTCTCCTTAACATACCAATCAACCAGTTGAAGTGGCTGTGAGTCAATTTGATCTTTGAAATATGTGGGAAGTATGATGTCCCCATCATCATCTGATAAACCTTCCACATCCTCAAACAAGAAATCAGCGATCTATGGAAGAGTGAATCTGTTGTAGTTGCGCCTGCCCACTTCGAACTCGTCTTCACAACTAAACCACTAATCCTCCATGGAAGGTTTATGTGAAGAATGGTGGCCAAGGCGAGCTACCAAGTGACCCCAAGGATCATATGAGTGCCTTTCTATGAGAAACTTAAGATTAAGTTTCGCCATTTCATGGCTCATTGACTTGGTGTCAGCTATTGATCTACATCGGTAAATACCCATCTCCAAAGGAAAGTTGCCAGCAAGCTTGCGTTTGCCATGCAGAAAAGTGTGTACCTCGTGCAACTGTCGTAGAGACTCCATGAATACGACCTTATCCGATGGATAACGGGGTAACATGGTTGGATGACCTAAGTAACCATATACACGAGTGTGGGTAAACGTGGGGAATTGGATGAACCAATCGGCCCAATCTACCATTGCCAATCTGGCTTCTTGTGAAATGCGTATATGTAACTCGTGATCAAGGTCCCTCACTGTTTGCATCAAAAAGAGGTCATTTACTTGCTTGAAGTGTCATTCTGATTGTGAAAATTCAAGCTATTAGAAATGCTCGTGAACTCGTTGCACACCTAGAGTTCCAACGGTATTCAAACCTCTAAACTGGCCTTGAAAGGCTATCAGCTATACGAGGTATGAACCCATATGGAATTCGTGAGCCTTGAAGAAACTTTTCATCTAGTTGTGGAGAGTGTCGCTAATCAACGCAGGCCAGTCGTAATGTTCTTTGTTGTTGACAAGTTGAGACATGATGTAATACATCCATGGCTGAAACCTATTTGCTTCTACTTGACCCATGACACGGTTGAGTAGAGTGACTTTGACTGCGTACTCATCTCCGAGTTCTCCACGTCCCACAATTTTTGGCAAGTTGTTTCTTCTCTTTGAGCCACCTTTCTGCCATTCTTTTTTGACATTGTTCCTTTCTAATGTTAAACACTATTTTACACACCTCCATTGATATGACCAAGTTGTTTGTGCAAGGTGGAATAGCAAAGCATCTCTCGATATCCTTTGTCTTGAGACTGCAAATGGTTTGCCCACCAACTGACTGGATTTCCCGTGAAGTGGGTTGCTAATGATTTACACAAGTGATTATAAATTCAATGCTCTATGTCGTGATGGGAAAAGACGCTGCCTCAAGTAACTCGGATTGCTCAATATTTTGCATTGTGATTACATCTACACCTTCTAGCTTGTCTAAGTCAATTTTTGGGTGTGCTCGATGTAAATCAATGTCAACTATCTTCAGGGAATCATGAAGCAAGACCGATTTGATCTTAAATTCAACTTGAGAGAACTGCATTCTGAAAAATCTCGAAGAATGACTAGGCACACGCCTATACTTGAACAACTTTTTCACAAAGGCTAAAAATAGCCTCCTAGAGAGGCAATTTTTACGAAAAATTCTAAGATGTGGGTTTTGTTGAGAATGTTTTTCTAAGCAGACCTAGATCGTCTGTTTTTCGAAAAAGTGACTTTTTCTTGGACATGCAACAACCCCTTAGAGGCAGAAGCTCTAGAAGCTATTTTTCCTGGAAAATTTTGGCACATGGGTTTTGTAGGCGCCTATGAGTTGATCAAACCCAATTTGTCTGTTTTTCAAAAGATGACTTTTTTCAGAAACCCTGAAAATTGGAAGCAGCAGGGAAACTTTTCCAAAAAATTATGGCACGTGGGTTTTGTAGCAAATCTGTGCTGAAAAAACCCAGAAGGTTAGATCTATGAAAAAATGGAGTGTGCATGCAAGAAAACCTAAGACAGAAGTAGAAGTTTTCATAGAAAAATGCCAATCTTCCAGAACAATGCCAAATGGGAAAACCCAATATGATGAAATTTTGAAAGAAGATCTTTTGTCTCTGAAAAGAACGTCCTCGAAAAAATGAAATCTGCAAAACTATTCCTTTGTGTAACCCGATCTCGAAGGTATGAAGAAATCTAACAATGGCCTCCGTTTGATCTCGCCAACACTGTTGAAGAGAAAATATCTGTGTTTTTGCTCTCGAAGTCGACTTGCAAAGAATAATGGAGAAAAGAGGCCTAGATGCTTGATAAATATCAATTTGGAGGTGGAAGCATTAATTAGGGCATTCAAAACCTTGATTGAGGAGTCAACTTGCGTGATTGACTGTCAACTGGAAGTTTTCCCCAAATTTTGGGATGCCTAAGCATGA
The DNA here is from genome assembly GCA_007115665.2 of Sequoiadendron giganteum. NCBI lineage: Eukaryota > Viridiplantae > Streptophyta > Pinopsida > Cupressales > Cupressaceae > Sequoiadendron > Sequoiadendron giganteum. The sequence goes on from CM021108.1 coordinate 349,045,803, forward strand.
GGAAGCCTTCAAAAATTGTAACTCAAGTCAAACTGGGCCCACTTTGAATTTAAGCATCCAAGTTTCACCAATGTTAGAATATTTTTGAAGAATTTTGTCTTTTTGTGTGATGAACTACCTCTATTTGATCCTGAATTCCAAATGCCTGATTGATCCTGAGGCTTGGCTGATAGATTCACTACAGAGTATGATCAAATCTGAGGAGATGTTCTTCAGAGCTGCAAACCCTAAAAACTGATTCTAATGGCTGTAATGTCCCTTACCCGACTTTTCCCTAGAATTCACTTGTTGATCAAGTTTAGGGTTTCTTTTTTTCCAAATGAATGTTCTCTTTGACTAAGTAATCTTGGATTGAAGTCTACATTTAATATTTCCACATGTACATATATCTGTTAGCATTAATATCTAGATATCCAAATATAAATATAATCACAAAACAATAAGAAAGACATATGAGGAGTGGCATGGGTAGAGCCGCCCAAAGCTATCCATCTAAGCCCAAGAACACAAGCGTCCTATCAGGACAACCCACCCCTTGGCCCTGAGCGATATGAACGTCTCGAAGTGGTGTGCTTAGAGGAAACACTTGTACCTGCTTTCTCTACCTGTGCCATTACCTCGAAAGACACTCAACCTACTGGGGGAAGCCAGCAAAGCTTATAAGGGGTTCTGAGCCTACCACCCCTCCATGGCCGCAGCGGATTGTTAAGTGGGACCCCCACCCCTCCATGGCCACAGCGGATTGTTAAGTGAGGTTTTTAGGCACCACCTGTCTCAAGCCCTTCCACCCTAGTAGGCTTACAAACACAAAGAAGACAGTCTTTTAGCAATCAAATACATTTGCATTTATTACTAATTCTTTAAGTTAATATCAGCATCATTATCATCATGATAATACTAAAGAAAGCATTACACCAATAATCAAATTAGAAATATCTATTTCTTATATTCAAAATATGCTAAATATTATTGCTAAGTGAGTACATCACCTGAGTTGCTATATCTCTCCATGTTTCCTTACTTGCTTCCTTCAACCTTGTACTAAATTGATCATAGGATGAGGACAATTCATAAATATACATAATCTACTTATGTTTATATTAAAGAGTCATCATTACTTATAAGTATCATTATTGCATAATCATGTATATGTATTTATACATATATATATATATACTTTATATACATATATATAATTATTCTTTTACTTATATCCATTAGTATTCATATATATATATTTATCTAATTATTCTTTCCTTATTCATATATATTCTTTATTCATTGCATATTATTCATTATAAAATTTATCTATATCTATGTATATATACTTACATGCCTATTAAATAATATATATTAAATGGCTCTATATTCCAATGCGTAAAAATAATTGTTGCTGTTGTTCTAAATTGCAAATCCTAATTCTCCATGTTTTTTTCCCCTTCCTTATTTTCCTTCCTTCTATTTATACCATTCAAGGTAGGTGACTCATGGGAAGAATGTATTGTTTGGTGAAAGAGGTGACTTTTCATAAAATACATCCCTTTGTTAGATTTAATTGCTGCCTTTATTATCACAATAATATCTATTTTTAAAATAATATATTATTACTATAATTATGATATTTCAGATTTCTATTTATTTTATTATTTTATTTTGATATTTTATTGAACATATTTTAATATTAAAGTATAATAATAAAACAATTTGCTAATATCTTATTATTATTTTATTCTAATGTATTACAATCTTTGATGTGTAATGATTATAATATTTATTTATTATTATTTTTTATACTAAGTTATTTAATACTAGAATGTAATAACAATAATTTGCCTATATATTATTATTATATTTGTTATTTCATATTGATATGATACACATTTATTTAATATTTAATATTAATATTGCTATTTATTTTATTTATTAATTGATTTGTATTTTAACACTTGGTCTTTATGGTTTTGTTATTTCAGGGACATGACAATGGCTCAAATTTCTAGGTGCCTTCTTGAGATAATGTGCTTCTATTTGCCAGTGTTAGCCATTTTCCAGATGATTTTGAATTTCTTCAATTTTGACCTCCCATGTGTAATGTCCCCTTTTCTAGCTCGCATTGTTTGATGTTGTTGTTAGCCTATTTCTCCTTGGTTCCCTAGGCTAACCAGGGCTTTTAAGGAATCATGAGGAATTTTTACCTAGGCAATTTGCATTGCAGGTCAATTTGCGGCATCTAGAGGCAATTTTGGTATATTTTAGTAAGTCATTAATGTTATTAATAGTAATTCATCAGGTGGCCCGTGATCTCCAGTGGCAGTGCCTTTTCAATGGAAGATTGGTTATTATCGTCAAATGGTCTCAGTTCCATTGGTATAATTCACCTCTGCATTAATAAAGTTAAAATTATAAAGTTAAATCTAATTATTTAACTTTATTAATGTGAGCCTAAAGTTAAGTGGGAAAAATGAATAGTAAAAGGGGCGCCTCATTTTGAAATACATGAGACATCAAAAAACCCAAAAAAAAAAGGAAGTTAATGTTTTATCCCACATTGGTTAAAAGTGTGAATGAGCTCTTATGAGAAGTTTATAAAAGTATTGCAAGAGCTCACTTTCAGCCATGCTTGATATATGCTTGGTTTATGCTTGATTATTATTTTCTCTTGGAGAATTCTGGGAAGCTTTGGCTTTCAGCAGGTTTGAAGACGGAAACCCTCGAGCTTGGAGGCAGTGGACGGAAACCCATTGTCTGTTGGAGACTTTACTCAAGTATCTCACTTTGTGCTTCAAATTCATATTCTGTTGTATTTTCCATTGAAGATTTTAAGGAAATATTCATAATTACTTTCAGATCTTTCACCATGCTTCAATCTACAGCTGTCGATGATTGTTGATCCCTGTAGACTGGATGTCGAATTCATCGCAAAGCTGGAAGAATCCCAGAAAGGATGACCGGTTGTCCAAGCTCTGAAAGTTGGTTCAAGAGGATGAAATTCTTGGGTGCCCCTGGCTTGCAGGGGTGCTTTTGTGCTTCTAAGACACAATTTGCACTTTGTAATCTTTGACGAAATGCTCCAGTTCAGTCTTCATTGTCAGGAATTTGACTGCTCCGATGTATTTGCAAACGGTTTCATTGCAAAGACTAATCAACTCTAAAAAGATCTTCTTGGAATTCACGAAGCCTGAAAGCATCATTTGATGCTCCAAAAATTTGGGCGCCTTTTGCTAGAAGAGTACATTTTCCTCTATACTTAGCCATTTTTTATTTTTATGTTTTACAACTTGCCTCGACTTTCAACATTTTATGCTTGATCTTCATTTATGAGTGTTTGACAGGTCCTGTGTGTTGTGACCTTTTCACACATCACCCCATCCAAGATGGGGACCCCCTAATTTTTGCTGCATTCTGGTCTTTTGGATTTGGTTCTCTCTGTCTCTGGTCTTTTCTCCTTCCGGGGGTGTCCCGTTTGACCTCAGTTGAAGTAATTGACAAATTTAGGGTTGCTATCCTTTAGGCCCATCCTAGGTCAAGATTGAGTTACTCAGGTGAAATCTAAGTGCAACAACACATTCGGAAAGCTCAAGGCAGAATCCCCCTGAAATCTCACTGAAATCCGACAACTTGCTATTTTTAGTAAGTACCTAATTTGAGGCTTGTTCCTCAGGATTTCGGGATTCTAATGACTTCAGCACAATCAGGCAGCTTCAGAGTGCCTACATATGAAATTTGAACAGATTCAAACAACTGGCTATTTTTAGCAGTTCAGCCTTCGGAGGCTATTTTCAAAGTTTAGACAAGCAATTCTTCGGTGAATGACAGGAGAATTGATTTGGGTTTTCCAAGACATTCGCGATGGTGTAACATGCAAATCAAGATGGTGACTTTCAAAGTTCAGCCTTCCGATGCTACTTTTAGGGTTTGCATGCAAGAATTTTCAATGCATGTCCGGATATTCCATGTGGGTTTTGCGAGAGCTTCGCAATGATATGACATGCAAGTGGATTGGATCAGTTTTCAGGGACTTACTATTTTTAGCCAGTGCCAGAACTTTGGCCAGTTTTATGGGTTTTTCTAGGTTTTTCGAGATCCCACAGGCACTGTGACATGCAAACTCGTCCAACATCCGATGGACCTCTTTCGGGACACTTACTATAAATAGCAGCTTCAGTCCAGCAGCCACCTAGCACTTCATTCCAGCAAGCAGAACGACAAACAGTACAAATCAGGAGCAGTCGGAAACACATGCAAGTCAGATTAGGGTTTCCCTGCCATGTCTAAAAATAGATGAAGCGAAATGCAGAGATGTCAAAACGAAGCATGCCACCATGATCAGCATCCTTCAAGGTACATGCTGGCAAAATTTGATCGGAGAACTTACTATTTTTAGTAAGTCAAGGCATGGCCATAAATAGCAGGCCTGCACCCAGGGTTGGCATCAGCACGACACCCAAGTTATCAGGATCAGGCGTTGCAAGTTTCAGGTCAAGTGTAGCTACTGAAGCAGGCAACTTTGAAACTTACTATAAATAGCAAGTGGCTAAAAATAGCACGTAATCACCAGAAGCAAGTATGAACAGGTCTCTCACAACATCAAAAGCAACTGGAGCGAATTTCAAAGCAAACAAAGATACGGAAATTGATCAATTTTAGGGTTTGCTAAAAATAGCAAATGGCTAAAAATAGCATGTATTGTGCCGGATAAGATGTGAACAGGATGGCAACACCAGGTGGAGGCACAACCACGCCAGTTCCAGTTCAGAACAGGGCGAAAATCAATGAAACCCTGATTTCTCCTAATTTTTCTAAAAATAGAAAGCCGGAACAGGGTTAGGGCGTTGGAAATTCATAAATGATAACTGGCATTAAACACCTTCATACACGCCCAGGAGAAATGAAAGATTCAAAAGTTCTAAGTATGAGATTTCCTTGAGCAAAGGTGAAATGCGCCTTCAAGAGGCATAGAAATTCTGCTAAGGCAAGAGATCTTCCTCCTCATACCCCCAAATGCGCCTAGGGAAGGTGAAGGGTCACCCGAAGACATAGAAATATTCACTGAGACATCAAAATTTCCCAAGGAATCCTCAAATGCGCTTGGGAATGGAGGTTGCATAGTCTAAATGCGCCTAAGGGAGGTGAAAAGTCACCATAGGCGTGGAATTTTCCCCCTCACACCCCAAATATGCCTAAGGCAAGGAAGTTTTCCCCTCTCTATAGCAAATGCGCCCAAGGGAGATGAAGAGCCACTTGATTAGGGCGGAATTCCTTCTAACACTAGCAAATGCGCCCAAGAGTGGAAGCATCACAGGCTAAATGCGCCCAAGGAAGCTGAAGGGTCACAAGATGGCATTTTTTTCTTTGCAAATGGCAAATGCGCCCAACATGGAAGTAGCCTGGCCCATATGTGCCAGAAGGAGGTGAAGAGTCAAGGCAAAACGTGGGCTGATGAAGTGGAAATGCGCTCAAGTGGAAGTCCACTATGGCATATGCGCTAGAGTGAGATGAAAGGTCAAGTCAAGGCGTGGGAATTCCTCTTCTCCATGGCACATGCACCCAAGGTAAAGTATAGAGGGTGAAAGGTAAAAGGGTAAGAATATGAGATGCGCTTGAAGGTGAAGGCTAAAAATGTAGAGGGTGAAATGTAAGCTTGAAGGTGGAAGTCCACTATGCCATATGCGCTTGAGGAAGGTGAGGAGTCACCATACGCCAAAGGGGAAATAATACTAAGGGGGCGTTTTTTTTTTAAAAGAAAGACCAAGGATTGTTTATTTTATTTTTTTCCTCTTCACATTGTTGGCGTAAGAACTAACACCTCTGGAGTGTGAGTTCGTACGGACAGCTATGCACACTACGTAATGAGTGCTCTTCAAATTAGGAGGGGAAGCTCCCTCGTTGTGCTGGAATGCATGAAATAGAAAACTAAACTAATGTCCTATCTTTTTGTTCTCAGCTGGTAGAGGCACAAGGTTAAGAAAACCTAGAACGTTGCAGCTAAGTATTTTCTGGTTTCGCAGATCATGTAACTACAACTAAGCTAACTTCTTTAATATCTATCCAATTTCCTCAAGAAACAGAGCATGAGGAAATGGAGCAGGAATGTATTGTACGATAAACTCCAGGTGCGGGCTCACAACATGAAGGCAAGGTAGGCGCAACTATTTGCTAATCCGGGAAGAAGTTTATTAAAACAAACAAATGAACGGTAAACCTGGTACAGCTTCACAACATGAAGGCAAGGTAGGCGCAACTATTTGCTTGGCTGAATGAGTCTACTATCACACACATCAAACGATAAGCTTTAAGTACAGTTTCGCAACATGAAGGCAAGGTAGGCGCAACTATTTGCTCTTCTGAATAGGCTTATAATAAACAAAACAAAAAGGTAAGCAACTGGGACAGTAGATTGTATAGACGCAACACGCATGCAATAACGATCAAACCAGCAACCCCATTTAACTAAGATCGAATAAACACTATGACAATAACATGAAGGCAAGGTAGGCGCAGCAATTTATTATAACAGCAATTACTCTTTGAACAGATACAATAATAGCAATACTACAGGCAAGGTAGGCGCAGCATGTATGCTATCAAGCAAAAGTTAAATTACAAATGAGCTTAAAGCTCTTATTTATAGACTTCAAGGTGTAGGCAACCCTAAAATCACCTTGAGTCAACTAAAGTCTTGCAATGCATGCAAGATCTTATTCCTAAACCCTAATTGAATGAAACTATACAGTTAACTGGGAAACTATCATCAGTTAACTGAAACATCTAATCTAAATGGACAAGGTGCAACATGCACGTCCTTATTGAAAGCAAGTCAACTGGAATGCTATCATCAGTCAACTGAAAAATCTAATCTAATCTCCAAGTATATGTAGATGTTTCCAAGAAAGACATGCATGTAATGTATAACAGCAAGTTAACTCGGAAAGAAGCCTCGAGTTTAACTCCTGTGTCTAATGTCTATCTTGGAAAAGGTGGGATGCCTTGAACTGAAGTTCACTGACCCTGATCTCGAGCAAGTAACCCCTCCACGAGGTTAGTAACTGCATCACCATCTAGAGGTCATCACATGTCTCAACTGTCAATCAACTGCTAGTTAGTAACTCAAGCAAAACCGAAAACCTCTGCATACTTAAACTGGCCCTTCATTGGTTGGTAACTCTGGCGGCTCTGTAAACTGAAGTGATGGCCACTATTTCTTCTGCAGCTTGACGTTTCTCACGTTTTTCATGCTTATCAACCCTCTAAACTGGCCTTGGAAGACAATCAGCTATACGAGGCATAAAACCATGTGGACTTGAGTGACTACGCTTGTCAACCTTTCTGATGCGCTTGATACAAATCAATGTCAGCTTTTCTGATGAAATCATGAATTAAGACTGACATCGTCTTGAATTTGATTTGTGTGAACTGCATCCGGAAAAACTCGCCTGTTGACTGTGAACACAGCTACTTTTTGACAACTTCTCCGGAAAACCAAAAATCACTCTAGATAAGGCTAAAAATAGCCTGTCGAAGGGCAATTTTCACAAAATATTCTGAGACGTGGGTTTTGTGCATAATCAAATTCTAAGATGGCCCACAACGTCAGAAATTCGGAAAAATGTGATTTAGGCCCGCATGCAAAAGGTTTTCAGTTGAGATCTGAGGGGCTGTGAGGACATTTTTTCCCGAGAAAATCTGAGATATGGGTTTTGTCCAGAAGATATTTCTAAGACAACCCACAACGTTAGATTCGAAAAATATCGACTTCTACTCCACCATGCAAAGGAATTTCACTTCAGAAAATCAAAGCCTCAAGAACTGATGCTCTGGAACAAATTTTTCTTGAAAATTCTAGCACATGGGTTTTGCTGAGAAAGCAATTCTGAATCAACCCAGATGATTTGTTTTGCCAAAAATGCCAATTCTTCAAACATGTGAGAAAATTTTAAGACGAGAAGATGGAAGAAATCTAGAGAAGAAGAAAGATGTTTTTTAATTTTTATTTATTTATTATCTTCTTCTGTCAAAATCGCCACTCTGCCTTGAATTCTGCTGATGAATCTTGACTTGTACCTGCAAAAGAATATTTTTTATGCCTTCACAACTGACCGCTGAAGAAATTCGCCCAACTCTGGAAAGAATTCACCTCTGCTCAAGCTGGATGAATGAAATGATGAATGCCATGCTTGCATAACTAGAGCAAAATCGTACTACAAAAGCAAGACTGCAAGCTCAAACCCTAACTGTGAAGAAGGAATCCGATTGGCCCTTTACCAGTTGAACTGTTGCTATCTCTGAGTCTTTAGACTAAAAATAATATTTTAATTTTTAACACATGCAAAAAACTAAAAATGGCGCCAATATCTATCTTTGAAGAAATTCGTCACTTTTCAATGCTCTGCATGCAAAAATATTTTTTTTCATTTTTTGCCAAAAATAGCATCTTGCTGTGTTCAACACACTTCCCTGATTCCAAAAAGTCAAATTTTGATCTTTTAGGCTTCCATTTGCAAGAGTTATGAGATTTTTAAGAATCTCCTATTTTGTAGCTGACTGCAAAGTTACAACTGACCATGTTCAGCTCTGATTTCTGGCTGACTGACTGAGCCTGCGACTGTGCTGAGATATCCACCGCGAAGCTTGTATGACAAGGATGAAATGTCTGCTGGGAGCAACAACTGCTATGGAGCTCATCTGATACCTTAGAAAATAAGGCGCCTCTGATTAAATTGATGTTTTGACTCCAGACTTAGCCATTTCTTAGTTTTGCCTTCTGATGTTTCAAACTGCCGCTGACAATGAATAATGAACTCCACTGACTGAATAATGGATTCATTGCATGACTAGAAGTATCCTGCATCCAATGACTGTATGTGAGGGATCTGAAAATTGTATTAAGAACCCCAAAAGCATGAGCGCCCCTATTCTGTGATAGCTCAAACACCATTTTGACAAAAGTGTGATTTTCAACTGAACACCATACTTTGACCCTTGATACCGGGAACTGGAATGTTCCGATACGCGTGCCGTCTGTCTTGCTGTATAGTTTGGTCAACTTGCAAGAGATGTTCTTGGAGACGACGAAGCCAGAAAATTGCTTTTAAGGCCTCTAAAAGAAAATCGCCTTTTTCAAAGAAAATAACATTCTTACACTTAGTCGTTCTTTGAACTGCCTTCAATCAGCTCTTCTTCACAGCATTATCATCTTGACCTCGCACGTACGAGCATTCGCCAAATCCCGGAGGCTGTCGGCTAGACTCGTTGGATAGCTTGAGTAATTGCACACAAGTCTTGTGAAGACTGTAATTGCAAATAACCCCGTCTGGCAGGCCTAAAGGAGAATCGCCCCTAGCCTACAGCTGTGCAGCTTTGTGTAGCTACGCTTCACCATCCTCTGTTTTACATGCTCGGTAGGACCTCTGTCACAGTTACTCAGAATATCGGATCGTCTTGTGAACGGATACACTGCAAAGCTGGACTGAGCTGGAAGAGATCTCAGGAAGACCTCAATTGCAAATTCATCCATCAAACAGGTCTTATTCAGGATCGCCCCTGGGCTACAGGGGAGCGGATTTGCATTCTACAAAACTTCATCTGACATGTATCTTGCTTGCAATTTCCACTTCCACCGCCGATAACCGGATTTCTGTACTGGATACGCTTTCGCTTGATAGCTCGTTGAAAAGCTAAACTAATTCTGCAAAGGCTGAAACCATCAAAACACACATGCATCTAGATCTGGGCCTTCAAAAAGAAAATCGCCCTTGGGCTAGAAGGGAGCGGATTTGCATCTCTAGACTGCCTCCTTGATGAAAACACTCTTCGTAACCTCTGCTTCTGTCTTCGTTTGCCGGAGTTCTGTAACTCGGATAATCTTGCTTCATGGCTAATCGGAAAGCCGACTGAAAAATGAACATAATGAATGTGTTCTTAATCCAAAACACTCAAATCTTGACCTTCAAATGGAAGGGCGCCCCTAGGCTACAGGGGAGCGGATTTGTTTTGAATTCATTGATTTTCACCATTTTATGCTTTGCAAACGCTGTATCCATCCCTGCTGTTGACCATGTCGAAGCGTTGTGACTGCTGAGGTGTGTGGATGACTATACTTCATCATTTTCACATGTACGGACACTATAAAGTTGATTTGCACGTTGATTGCGCAAGTGTCTACTACGTTACATAGTGAAAAGTTCTCAGACTTAGAATATTTTAGCACTTTTTGCCAATCTGAAAATCCCCTCCATCAAAAAGCATTATTTCCAACATCTTTTATCGTAGAGCGTTCCTCTTTGAGTTTCAGGCTTAGATATTGACACCTGGTACTGGCCAACTGCCATTGATGACCCCGAAGATCCTAACTTTTCTCCTAAAAAAGTGAAAACTACCCACCAGCCTTAAACTGACTTTTAACTGAAACTGACTTCACCACTGTGATTGTGATGTGAAATAAGCCAATCAAAATTAATTTCATCCAATTCTGACAAGTTCCTATTTTTTAGGGTTTCGGGCTAAAAATAGATTTCAAAAACCCTAATTTTCAAAATTTTCAAATTTTGCCAGTATCTTCCTGGCATCACACTGACTAAAAGCCCATACTTTATTTGCCCGAAAATTGACTTTTGACCCCACTTTTACAAGGTTTAGACCATTTTAAGCGAAATGCTTTAATGAAGCAAAAATTTCGGTTTGGGTACAACACACATCATGAAGTGCGCCTAGTGAGTGGGGAATTAAAAATGAAAATTGCCAAGGAAGTCTAGACGTGAAAATTGCTAAGTATGAAAAGGCTTAGGCATGGAATTGCCTAAGGGAGAAAATGAAAAATGACATGCTATATGCGCCCTTCAGAGTTGAAATTTATATTTTTAAATAATTCCTAAGGTATTTTCTAGAGGGGAAAATGAAGAGTACGAATGAAGTTGGTGCTAATTTCCAAAGTTATGAAAATCTTCAGAAGGAAGATTCTTCAAGGAAAAATCAAGAAAATTTGCCAAGGCAAAGAAGATGGGAAATTACAGGAGTGGAAGACATCCGGAGGATAAGATTAAAAACATTAGCCATTTTTATTATTTTTAAATAATAAAAATTAGAAGAACCCCTTCGTCCGGATACACATGAAAACAATAGATTTTGGGAAAATTGTTCTTCTGGGTATTAAACGTTTGCAATTCAGAAGTGAGTCAAGCTTACTCCATGCCGTGTCTACATCGTTTCGATGGATATTTTGCCCAGTGCCTATTTTAAATAAAATTCCTAAGGCAAAATTGAGAGATTTCTCTAAGGAAAACGAGCAAAATGAATGACAGGCACTTCGCTAGAAGTTTTCAGCTGGACAATTTTGCCAAAGCGAAAACAAGATCAAATGACTTAGCCAAACATTTTGAAATTGTTCAAAAAGAGAGCAATATAATATTTTAAGAAATCAAATGCGACGAGGCAGGCCTGTGCAGAGGTGATGAATTCATAATTCTAGAAGATGCCTCAGATGACAAGTGTTACAACGGAGAAAAGAGAGGGAAAATGAATTCGAAAATTTGCTAAGTACAACCTCTGTAGGAATTCGAGCAGGCTATAAGATTTTAAAATCTTCGTCATTCCTCTCACCCGTTGCTGAATGCAAAAATATTGGCTAAGTGAGTACGAATTTTTGAAGAGATTGCAATTGCTGAGAAGTTCGAAATTGTGAGAGAGCTGAAGGAGAAGTGCAAATTTGTGAAAGTTGAAGTTGCTGAAGGAAGTGCAACTTAACTTGCTGAGGCTGCAGTTGCTGAGAGGCACGAATTCCCAAGTTGCCAGTTCCTGCATTTGCTTAGAAGGTACAAATTTGCAAAAGTTGAAGTTGCTGAATGCTGAAGTACGACTTGAGAAGAAAGTTTGGTGGTTGCTGAAAGTTGCTAAGTTAAAAGGAAAAGTACGAACTTCAAAGAGGAGGTTTCAAATTTGCTGAAAGTAATATTGCTGTGAGCAAACATTTCCAAGTATTTGGCATTGTGTTGCCGCAACCATAGAGGAAACTTCTAAAAACGTTGAAGTAAACAGGCGTAGTTGAGGTTTGCAGCAGAAAGTGACAAAGTGTTGCAACCTTTTTATTTAAAAATCTGCTGGCACCCTCAAAAGTGATATATTGTTTTATAAAATCTTGTTTTCTAATGACTCTCTTGCCCTTTTGCACAATGGCCGAATCAAGCAGAAGAGCTGCAGGCAGAAACAACCACACCGAGTCCAGATAGGCTGTGATCAAGAAATTTGGCAAGTCATTCTTGCCAGAATCCAAATTTTCATCAAAACTCGGCAAGCTAGCTGACACGAACTTAGGCTCATTCAACATGGAAGCATTCAGAAGGAGGATATTGGGGACTGGAGGCCATCACCCGTCACTGACCTCGCACAGTATTGTTAGAAGTGGATTGTATGCAGCTGCCAACTTTCCGCCAGCTATCCGGTGTCCGGAACTCATCATGGAATGCGCCTACCACTACAATGCAGAACAGAGGACGGTCACTTCGCCAGATGGCAAGGTGTTGGCTAACCTGACACCTGAAGCGATCGGAGAGGCACTCAGGATTCCAGTTCATTAGAAGATGATCTACAAGACAAAGGAGAGAGCGGGAAAGATGTACTCATCCACCACAGACCGGTGTGCTGATTTGATAAACACTAGGTGGATGATTAAAACCAAGCCAACTCGCACTAAATTGCCCAAGCAGATAGTCTCAGAGGACTTGAGACAGGAGTTTGGTGATCTCATTATGATGCTGAGCAGAGTTGGACGTTGCCCAGAAGCGTTCATCTTTCAACCTTGGATGTTCTATTTTGTCAACTTGGTGTTAGAGGGAAAAGATTACATGGATTGGGTACTGATGATCAGTGATAACATACATGAGCAGCTTCGTGGCGTGAGGAGAACGAAGGCATTCTACATGGGCTCCTACCTTGTCTATATGCTGGCTTGCATGACGAGATACAGAGGGATCTCTTACAAAGAACCAATCGGTTGCGATTCCCATCAGTTTAAAATATATGAGGCTTGTCCACAGTTGCATCTGACAAGCACAACTAATTACAAGAGGGTTAATGATGCCTTTACAATGCATATCACGAGGACCTTGCAGCAGAGAACCCACCACAGAATATCAAGGGAGGTACAAGAAATGATTGAGAAATTCGGATGTTGGTTTATCCAATTTCCAAAATTCACCTACATAAGGCTGCAAGGATTTTCCTCCTATCCATACAGATTGCCTCGATATCCCACAAACAGGATAGTGATGCTGGAAATATCTAGGCAACTGATTGCCTATGATAAGATTCAGAAGAAGAAGAAGAAAGGTGGACTCGGATTCCCAATTACTATGGGAAATTCAGATGAAATCTGCCCATCGCTGCAAGCAGCAAGAGAGGCAGAAGCAGAGCTCCAATTCTTCCACCTTTCCTATCACACCAGCAGGCATTACTATGATCCCCAAAGAAACATCAGGTGGATATTGACAAAGAAGTTTAAGCACAAGGTGCAAATCGAGGACTTTTGGGCTAGTGCAGTGGATGAGATCAAAGTCAGAAATAGAATGTTTTCTCGGATACCGTTGGTGATGGTCAGGGAGTGTGAGATCATCCCAATGCCAGATCAGATTGAGGAAGATATAAACGTAGTACAGGCTGACTAAGAGACAGTAAGAGATACACATTTGCCACTCCCAGATTGGTCTAAGCCAAAGATCACTGACTTGGATACACTTTGTATCCCAGTCTTGACATTTACACGGAGTTGGGTAGAAAGGCATGTCAGCCGACTCAAGGGAAGGTCAATTCCCCTTACCTACAATTTGATGGGAGATAGCAGATTACAGGCAACTAATCAGAGGAGACGGAGTAACCCAACTCCAGAGCCTAGAAGAAAGGAGCCAGTTCAACCTGAGCCTGTGGTAGTGGAGGAGTCCATGCATACACCATCTCGGGCACATTCTCCAAGCTTACAGGAGGTGTCGTTATTTGTTGATTAGAGGGAGAGATTGGATGTAGAGCAGACGGTGCGAGTGGAGAGTCAACCACCTCGTAGAGAATCAGTGGGTCAGAGCATCAACATGCCTCAAAAAGATCATCAGCGGGAAAATCAGCAAGAGACAGATGAGGGGACGGCTACTGATACTCAATTTCAGCAGGAAATTGAGGCGGCTCTCAAAGGTGATGCTACTTCAGATCAGGATGCCCAGAGCTCAGGAGACATGGAGCCTATTGATGACGGTGAGCCTCGTCAAAACGATGGCAGAGGAGAGGTTCACGAGGTAGAGGTTGACGTAGAACAGCCTTTTATTATATCTGGCATGCGGCAGGAGGTGCCAGAATGGCTAAGGGACAGAATGAGGCGTGATCCCATGAATGAGACCGATCCCGCAGCCAAGATGGAGGAGTTGTTACAGAGGATCAGTGCACCTCCAGCGAAGAAAAGGGCTAGGAAGTTTCCCAAGATCTCAACAGATGAAGATGGATCCCGAACCTTCCATATGGTCGTTCCTCGGGTAGAATGTGATAGGGACGAGGCCATTCCTGAGAACTATGTTGTGACAACCATAGAACTACGCCGCCCTACTCGAGCACAAGTGGTAGAGGAGCGCAATAATTCCTATCGAGCACTCGAGGATAGATTGTCCCATGTTGAGGGCAAATACAAAAGGTTGAAGGTAGAGCACTAGACACTGATTGGCTACGTGCAGCACTTGTCCCGTCCTTGTGGGCAAGAGAATCCGGCAATTGAGCTTCCAGCTGAGTTTTCCAGGGAGTCAATCAGTGGGTTAGAAGATTTGAAGAGAATGGCACAGCAGGCAAACAAGTGTGTTGCCAGTGTGCGTATAGAAACAGGAAAGTTTGTGGAAGATCTTGCACATGCCTATGGGCAAGCTTCCGATATTATGGCCAGAATGGAGGCAGTTAACCATGCTTGGGGTGAGGCTCGCATCTATCAGACGAGAGTTGTTCTCCGTTTAGGGGCCTTGATGAGCATACCTCAACAGACTTTGGTTGAGGGAGGTGTTATCTAACAGGGAGATAGATACGACTTCGCCAGATGGTATTCTTCAGTAGTCACAGGCCGGGGATTCTATGATGCATCACAGGCAGATTCTGTCAGGGTTAGAAAGGCCATGACAAACATCTTAGATGGAATTCTCAACACGTTGAAGGCAATCTTTGCCAAGAGGTTGACTGCTGAAGAGGTAACTGCAGATGGATTGAAGGACAGATTAGCGCCATTCTTCTCTGATGTGAAGACCTTCACACAGGATGATTTTGAGAACACAGCCACGTTCTCCAGTATCATACAGAACACCCAGGACGCCCTTGTTGCCTGGAAGAAATCATGTGCCCGGCATGGGCAAACAGTTGCAGTTTTAGAGTTTCAGTTGGATCACATTCCTCCTATCTTCGATCAGGAAGTTGAGGCAATCTTGGCCAGATTCATCAGATTTGCAGCCAACGAGAAGGAGAAAGGAAACGCCCTTCTGGACGATGACCTTCTGGAGGGAGACGACGTGCATTGATGGCAGGGTGTGGTGGTGCATTGATGAGGAGTGAAGGGCGCATTCATTGTCCCACTCCTCTCAGTGGCAGTTTTTAGGGCAGAAACCCTAATTAGGGCATAGGTGGCTCAATCTTAGCCCTTTATTGTAATCAAATCTGAACCGTCCACTAATTGGACTCACTATAAAAGGGGCATCCCCCCTCATTTGTAATTAGTTAGAACTAGAATCGAATCAGAGATAGAGTTGAGCTAGAGAATAGAAGGCATATAGCATTTAGCTTAGAAGTTAGCTTAGATTGAGGAGGAAAGGAAGTTTTCCCATTGAGGACTTTGTAAGAAGTTGTTGTGAACACTCTCATAATATAAAGATTTATCATTGTTTGGTAGTTCTATCTTCTATTGTGAGTAGCTAGCAAGGCTTGTTCGTCTTTCCAATTCAAGTAGATAGAGTGAAATAGACTTTTAATTCATGCAAGTAGTCGTTAATTGTGGAGTGTGGTGTTTAATTTGGACAAGTCTTCCTCTATCCATACCACTAGCGGGCTTGCTGATGGTAAGTCTGCCCTGCGTGGTCAACTGGAATTTCAGTACTTAACTTCGATTGTGATCTGTACGTGTTCACTTGCATCGTTGTGATGGGGTACACATGTTGAATCATAATTTGAATATCTTATTTATCCTTTGAAGATTGCACCTACTTTGTCAAAGTTGTCCAACGAGGAGGCGAAACAAAGTTTGGTTTGAAGATTGTTGAAGCTAATCCTCACATTCCACACCCTTTAGAAGTAGATTTGTAGAATTCCTATCCCTTCTCGTTTTTTTTATTCAGTATTTCCCGGTTAATTTAGGAGTCAGAGCAATATTGTCAAATCATTCATGCCTTAACTGCTTCACATAATCGAACAACTACGTAAGTCCCCTTGAATACCCAGCATATTCACATTCGCCAACTGAGTCTATTCGTGATAAAAGGAACCTTGGAGTTGAACACATGAACTTTCATGCAATCTTAGCATGCGGGATACTTTAATCAAGAGAGAATAGAGAGGCCGTTGGACATTTTATTCTATGTTGGCATTGTCATAAAACACACGTCAACATTGTGGACTGGTAACTCAATTCATCGCGAAGTTGGAAGGATGCTGAGAAGATGTCTTGCAGAAGACAGCTGCCAAAAACCACATTTGATTGCCCAAAATGATGGGCGCCCCTAGCCCACAGGGCTGTTTTGCTCTAATGAACTTCAATTTATCTTTCGTTTCACGTGCTTAGTTGATAAACAGCTACTGTCGTTTGATATGTCCTCTGAATTCGAGAACAAATTCAATGTGAAGCTGAGTTGAATTCAGGAAGATCATTTGGAGATAACTAATCCAAAGATTGCCATTTGAATGCTTTTACTCTTAGGCACCCCTGGGCTATAGGGGCACTTTTTCCTTGATAGATTGCCATTTTTGGTGACTAGAGACTTTCAACATCTTCCACCTCTACCTTCGTTTGCCTGTGTTTGATGAATCTGGTGAATTCGCTTGAGGATCCGTCAAAAAGCTAACAGAATTCTAAAGAAGACTGGTTTTGCAATTCTTAACAACTACAGTTGGCCTCTTGAATTCATGGGCACCCCTGGCCTACAAGGCCGCTTTTGGCTTCCAGTGTCATCAATTTTTCTTGGAGGTTTTCACCTCTTCACGCTTCGCGTTTACCGTGTTGCTTAACTAGGTTGACCGTGATGTCAACAACGCGACCGTGATGTCAACAACGCGACCGCATTCACCATTGTGATTGCTTTCATCACTTCAAGTGCATGAGCTTTGAGAAGTTGACCAAGGCGTTTACTAGAAAGGCATCTCCCTTGTGATAAGGCATGCATCTTCTTGACAGTTTATTTTTTGCATTTTTCAACTTTTGAAATCTCCCTCTGTCGTTGAGCATCTTTCGCCATAGATTCTTTTGTGGAGCGTTTGAAGCTTAGATCTTGATACTTGGTACTGGCCATCTGCCATTGATGACCTCAAAGCTCCTAAGCTGACCTAGCTTTTCCCCTGAAAAAATGAAATAGACCCAATAAAGCAAAATTGACATTTTTGTGATTCCAACTAGACCAATGTGATCATGACGAAGAATAAGCCAATCAAAATCATTTTGGGTCATTTCTAGAAAGATCCGATTTTTTAGGGTTTTTCTAAAAAACAGGGACCTAAAACCCTAATTTTCAAAAGTTGCAAGTATCCTCTTGACATTAAACCCATAAAAAGCCCATGCTTTGTTTGACCTAAAATTGACTTTTGACAACAATTTTACAAGATTTAGACCATTTTTACCAAAATGCCTTATTGAAGCAAAAAAATTATTTTGGGTACAACATTAGGCTCTGTCTGGTGACCATGTCAGATACTTACGGCATAGGAGAACCGAGAATCTCTAGGTTTTTAGAGCGCAGACCAGTATCTTATCAATTGGGCAATGGAGTTAGGACTTTTCCAAACACCTATTGTTTGGAGTTTTCCTAAAATTCACCTAGAAACAAGACTACCTTATCACCTAAAACACGAAAAAACTTCACGGAATGGGGAAATACATTACGACATAACGAAAAACAAAAAGGAAATTATTTACAAAAAATCACTCCACCTTCGAAGGGACGAAATGTTTTAGATATTGCCCGTTGTATGGCAGCGAGAAGAGCCTTCCATCCAAGTGCGAGAGAATGTAGGAATTCTCTCCTAAGAACTCATGGATCTTGAACAACCCTAGCCAAAGGGAGTCAAGTTTATCATGCATTCCCTTGGGCTCCTGTCTCTTGTCCCATAACAGGACTTTGTCTCTGATCTCAAAGTCTCGTTGACGAGCCTTCTTGTTGAAGATCTTCTTCACTCGCTCTTGATGCTGAGTGATTTTATCAACTACCTCCACCCTTTCTTCCTGTAGCTTCATTAGGCACAAGATACGCTTCTCAATCAGATCTTTGAATTCCTCATCTTCCACTACGGATGCTAGCTACAAAGCAGACAACTCCAATGTGATGAGTAGCATAGCCTCCGTGCAATTCAAAATAGTAAAAGGGGAAGTGCCAATAGCTCTCTTGGGAGTCATTTTGTCGGCCCAAAGACCGTCGTACAATTTCTTATGCCAAGCTCATTGATTGGAGTCAACTAACTTGCGCACGATCGTGATAATGTTCTTGTTAGATGATTCAGCTTGTCCATTACCCTTCGGATAACAATCTAAAGAATGGGACAAGGTGATGCCGTGATCAAAAGAAAACTCTACTAGCTCCTCAGACAAGAAACTTGTTGTGTTGTCACTCACAATCTTTCGTGGTACCCCGAAGCGAGAAATGATGTTCTCTTTCAAAAAGTCACACACGACTTCGAAGGTAGCCTGCTTGGTAGGAACAACCTCAACCCATTTTGTGAAGTGATCCATTGTTGTAAGGACATAAACATGCCCCTTACTGGAATGTGAATTGATCGAACCTACAAAATCTAAACCCCATTGTTGAAATGGAGCATCAATGATTACCGGCCTGAGTGGAAAGGCTGCTAGTTTAAGTTTGCCAACAAATTGTTGGCACATTTGACATCTGTGCACCCAATCATAAGCGTCACGGAACATAGTTGGCCAGAAGAACTGTGCTCGCAAGATTTTGAACGCCGTGACTCTTGATGAAAAATGGCCACCACACGCTTCACTGTGGAATGTCTCCAACAAGTGTCGTTGTGTGTCCCTGTTGACACATAGCAAGAATGTTTCGTCAAGCCCGTGCTTGATAGAACATTGTCCATAAGCACGTAGTTTTGTGCTCTTAATTTCAATGTTCTTTTTTGCTAATTGTCCAAGTGAGTTGGACATTCTCCATAAGTTAAATAGTACCAAATCTCAATGTACCATTCCTCTGCAAAATCAACCAATAAGACCATAGGAAGGTCCTCTTCAATCTTTGTTTCTAGTATGCCATCAGCAGCCCAGTGCTTTAGATCACCGTCTTCTGCAATCACTGACATGGACCTCTCCCACAAACGAGTTTGGTCGGCTTGATCTCTAAGTCGCATTCCTGAACCTTTGCGATCCAGCTACCTCTTTTTGTGCCCATCTCTTGTTGAGTTAGGACACTTTTGATTACAAGAATTGTGACATACACCGTTGTGTGAGAGTTCAAGATGTAAAATCTGAAATTCTTTACAGCCCTCACAACTGCATATGCATTCTTTTCAACTTGGGAATACTGAGATTCGTTGTCTTTGAAACTGTTGCTCATGAAAGCAATTGGCGATTCGGTTTTCTCATTCAACTTTTGTGTCAGTATGGCAAAAAGAGTGTGTTCTGACGCATAACAATAAAGGATGAATTCCTTATCAAAATCAGGTCAGACCAGCACTGGCGCTTGACTGATGGCTTATTTTATTTGGACAAACGCCTTCTTTCCTTCTTTAGTCCATTTGAAGGCGGACCTTTTCTTCATCATAGCTAATGTCTTTGGTCAGCTCTAAGAATTCTAGGACAAATCTTATTATGAAATTTACTTTGCTGAAGAAAGAATGTACCCCAGTTTTGCTCGTTGAGAGAGACAGGTTCTTGATAGAATCAACCCGACTAGGGTCAATTCGAGTTCCTTCTTTTGATACGATGTGTCCAAGCAATTTGCCTTTCGTCACCTCAAAGATGGACTTCTTTGGATTTAATGAAATGTGGTGGTACCTGCATCTCTCGAACACTTTCACTAATCTCTCGAACACTTTCACTAAGTGTTGAAAATGATCTTCTCGCTTCTTTGAGAAAGCGGTAAGGTCGTCAAGGTAGACGACAATCGGTTTGTTCTGAATGCTTTTATTCTTGGGTGCCCCTGGGCTACAAGGGTGCTTTTTCGTTCATAGACTGCCATTTTTTGTGACTCTTCACTTTCAACATCTTCTGCCTCTGCCTTCATTTGTCAGTGTTTGATGAATCTAGTGATTCACTTGACGATCCGTCAGAAAGCTAATAGAATTCTGAAGAAGACGATTGGTTTTGCAATTCTTAACAATTGTACTTAGCCTCTCGAATTCATGGGTGCCCCTGGCCTACAGGGGCGCTTTTGGCTTCCAGTGTGATCAATTTTGCTTAAAGATTTTCACCTCTTCGCGTTTACCGTGTTGCTTGACTGGGTTGACCATGCTATCGACGAAGCGACCACATTCACTGTTGTGATTGTTTTCATCATTTCACATGCACAGGCATTGAAAATTTGACCAAGGTATTGACTGCAAAGGCATATCCCTTGTGATAAGGCGTGCATCTTCCAAACTTCGTTTATTTTTTGCATTTTTCAACTTTTGAAATTTCCCTCCGTCATTAAGCATCTTTCACCATAGATTCTTCTGTGGAGCGTTTGAAGCTTAGATCTTGATACCTGGTATTGGCCATCTGCCATTGATGACCTCGGAGGTCCTAGCTTTTCGCCTAAAAAAATGAAATACACCCACCAGAGAAAAACTGACTTTTCTGTGATTTCGACTGGACCAGTGTGATCGTGACGAAGAATAAGCCAATCAAAATCATTTTGGGCCATTTTTGGAAAGAACCTATTCTTTTAGGGTTTTTCTAAAAAATAGGGGCCTGAAACCCTAGTTTTCAAATTCTGCAAGTATCCCCCTGACAATAAACCCACAAAAGGCCCATGCTTTGTTTGACCTAAAATTGACTTTTGACGACAATTTTACAAGATTTAGACCATATTTACCAAAATGCCTTATTGAAGCAAAAAAATTGTTTTGGGTACAACACATATAAGCAAAGGAAAATATTATGTACCTGAATTTTGAATGTAAAAGTGGTTATAATTATTGGAAAATGATTTTTAAATGGAGTGTATGTAATCTCAATAAAATATAGATCTTAGTAAAACTAATAGTTTATATCAACATATATTATAGATTTTAACAATAATAATAAAATAGTCAAGAAAAGTGGATGCTGAAAAATGTACCTCTATTTATAATTTATAATGGGAGTATGGAGATTGATGGAGGAAAAAGGGTAAGAGACAAAAGAGAATTTCTGTTGTAAATGCTAAATCTAATAAGATACAAGAAAAGCTGACGTAACAACATCTAAGACCAATTGACCTTGGATGTATAAACCATAAATTTATTTAATTTAAGTATAAGCATCCACTCTATAGGAGCAATAAGACACAATATTTTAAGGAAAATATATAGAAGGGCTAGTTAAATTTCTAGGTCATCCCTAGTGCTGATCTAGGCTTATGTAATTATCGGTGGCACTTATTTCTGATCTCGTTATTCAATTCATGTACTTTGGAATTCCATGGCACTCCAATGATTTCGAGGCCCTTTTTGGAAAAAATTCAGTACAATGCAGCTTGATTTTTCCTTCTTCACATTGTGATATGCCATTTCAAAGACTAAGTGACATGTGATAACTTTATATTTTTAGTCTTTTTGGAGCTATAATACCTCCTTTTACCACTTGGATGTTCATGGCATGTCTTGCATCATGTCAAGAAAATTAATAAATATGTGCACAACAAATATGAGTAATCACAAATGCATTCATTCGCAAAAAAGGCCACAATACATGCAATGCTTCAACATCAATGTTAAACAAATAACATTTGTTTAAGAGATTTTGGATGAGATTTCTCAATGTACTTATTCACTGCAATATACGTCTGGAGATCCAATAGTTTAGGAAATGATAATATATACTCTAAAGATGGATAAGACCTCTCAATTTTCCAATATTTTCACAATGGATTTTCTCAATCGATTGGGCTCATGATTAAAGATATTGTTCATACCTAACAAGATTACAATAGCCATCTGCAGCAATTGTATCAGCAGAGAGAAAAGCAACAACTCCTTTCTTCGAAAGTGCTTCTGAAGGGTCTATCTCCTTGATAGCTCCATTTGCTATTGTTGAAAGAACAAAAACTGCATACAATCCATCTCCCAGTTTTAAATCATCTAAGTACTCTACTTCCCCTGTGACCTGTGGAAATTCAAAATATGATTATGAAACTTACAAATTACAATATATATCTGTGTGTGTGTGTGTGTTAATCCTGTGACCTGTGCAAATTCAAAATATGATTATGAAACTTACAAATTACAATATATATCAGTGTGTGTGTGTGTTAATCCTGTGACCTGTGGAAATTCAAAATATGATTATGAAACTTACAAATTACAATATATATCTGTGTGTGTGTGTGTGTGTGCGCGCACACTAATAGATCATAAACCATATCAAAAACTTAACCACATTCTAGGGAATGAAGAAAGAGGAAAAGCAATTACATTATTGTTCATAGATGGACAACAATAAGAAAAATGTATTGTAAGGGTGGTACTTAAGATGTATAGGCCCACTAATCCTTGCTTGGTAGCAAACTATACCATGAAGAAGTAAATGGTTCAAGACCTATCAATGATAGCTAAACTGCATTCAGGTAGGCTTAATGTTAATTGGGATGAAAAATGGTCAATGTCATGTTCATGACATAGATCACCCTTTGTCCCTAATAGTGTATGTTGAATAGAAACTCAAGCTTGTATAATACCCAGGTTAACTCTCTCTATATAAAAATGGGGCTCCAAAGATAGTCAAAACTTGAGTCTCATGAGTGTTCAAAGCATAGATCACCAATCATATTAATAGTAAACGTCAAATAGAGATTCAAGGTTGAATAATAATCTAGCTAACTATCTCCTTACAAAAATGGGGCTCCAGACACAGTCAATACTTGACCCTCAAGAGTGTTGAAGGCATAGATTGCTCATCATACCTAGTGGCAAATGCCAATTTGAGATTCAAGCTTGAATAATACTCAAGCTAACTCTCTCCTATAAAAATGGGCTCCAATGATTGTCAAGAGTTGATGTTCAAGATGATCTTTCAAAGTAGGTTAAATTGGAGATTCACCTCTACAAAACAAGAAGTATTTTAGATATCACTATTTCCAATCTATCCCTTCAAAATAGTAAATAAAACAAACAAATTTATAGGTTATCAACATTCCCCTCCATCTTCAATGGTTTACCAGTAAATATCCTACAACTCAGTTTATCACCTAAAGAACATTTCAATTAAATGGCAACTATTCTTCAATCACAAAAGTAACTGGCAAAGATTTTGATGGAAGCAAGCCCAGCAATACCTCCCTTGTGAATCAAGACCAAACCACTTATTGAGGAAGTAGAGAGTTTGGTAATGAGAGCCTCAGTAGGATTTACAATCGATATAACTGCAAAAGTCTGTTGGAAGAACTTAATAAGAATTTGAATGCACCATTCAGTCATCCTCATTGGCAAGCAGAGCTGGAACATTTTTTTCTAAATGCCTAAAAACCTACCCTCCAATAAAAATGGGGGTAGTTAAAAACCAAAAACTACAGCAGAATACAATGGAGTCCATCAATGCTTCACCCTGCAAGCTCATTTCTGTACTATTCCTTGAAAGATGAGAAGACCTCATTTGAATCAAACCCTCTCCTATACTATTCCAAACATAGATGGGATACATTCTGTCAGTTCCTCAAGTAATCAATAGCAAGAAATACTACTCAACATGATATGGGCTCAAAATGTCCATCCTATATGGTTACAGCTTCATGAAACCCAAAACTACCCGGGCAAATAGTAGGGACCCTCCAACCCCACCCCTACTATTCTAAGGGGCCGGGCTTGCAGCAGTTGGTTCATTAATTGATCTAATAGTCGCAGTACAAAATGATTCGAGTCCTTTGTTGAGCCATATTTACTCCAAATATCCAGTTGTCTTTAGGGATGGCTGGAAAGTATGTAATTTCTATTACAGACCCCATACCTACTCATGTATCATAGGTAGTCAAAATAAATAAGTTGTTCATGTCTAATGGGTTCTTAATAATAATTTCATATCTTGTATTCACTATTTACTTATGAGTCCAAGTTAGAAATTTTGCAAATCAAAATATTGAAATCTACAACATGGAGTTGAACTTGTCATTTAATCTTTTCTATTTGTTTAGGGGATTCCTTCCCATGGAAGGTTTGACCACTCAATAGATGAATGATTTAATTGCAGTTGTTTACTTTTCAACATGTTTACATTCAGACCATACGTAACACAGAAAAATATCACCATAGAAGCATACAGAATGCACCAATGCATCATATTGAATTTCAATAATTGTGTTAATATCTGTGATTGTCAATGATTTATTCAAGCCTTTGACAGATTCTGTGCTATTTAAGTAGATGATTTCAATTTTTATCTTATTTTCTTTTTGTTTGGCATGTGAATTCACAATATAACTCATTAATGAGAAAAGTAGCTTTCTGTGCATCCTTGTTGGCAATGTGAAGTTCACAATATGCTGTCCTCAAATAAATTTTCAAGAAAAACATGTCCCCCTTTAAACCATCAAAAGGATCACTGATGTGCAGAAGTAGCTATTAATCTTTGATGATAGCAATATTTACGTCTCTGTAACCTTCACACTTGTATTATTATTCTTTTTCATTTACCAAGTTAACAGATCTCTTGAAAGAGCATGGATAGGATTGAATTAAGCATTAAACAGTTCTTAGGCAAGCTTCTCTACCTCTTTCTCTTTGTTGAATCAAACTGGTAAGGTTTCTTATAAGTAGCAAGTGTTTTGACTTCAAGCTCAATGAGAAAGAAATTATATTAATGCCCACAAATGACCAAGAATACATCAATGGGACTGGATATATATAACTATTACAATAGTAAATTACTAGCACAAAATAGGCCCTAGACTTGAAGCTAATAAAATAAAGCAAGAAAATTATGAAATGAACAAGTGGGGATAAACCTAACACAGTAATCCTGAAACAAGTACAAGTATAAATAGTCGTGCTGGGGTAGGACCTCTCAATGAGGTAGGAGTTATTGAAGACCATCGCTAGCAATCAAGGTTGGAAGAAAATACCATTAGCTGATTGTACCAAGGCACGTTTTAGAAGATTCAACAACATTACCAACATTACCATCTATTATTGTGGGAGCACCAATGCAAAATCTGAAACTTCTCATTGAGGACTCTACATGTCGAAGGGGATCAGGCTGGGCAATGATGCCTCCTAGAAACTCTCCTAACACCCAAGTTTGAAGAACTGCCAGTGATAGAGAAGAATTTAATAATGTGAGCTGACTCCCAAGGCCTATATTGCAAGCGAGGAGTGTTGGAGGTCCCTCAACACAAGAGAGGAGGTAGAACCACAACCCTTGGAACGAGAGTTGAACTCTCAAGGAACCCTAGTAGATGTAGATCACAAGGATGAGTAATGTCCCATTAATCTACTCCTCTCTATGTGCAAATCAACAATATACACAAGGTGTTGAACACCTCCAACATCTATGATGGGATGAAAGAAAGAACTAATCAATTTGGTAACTGTTGGTCCCCCACATCGGGTCCTCTACCTAAAACCGGTAACCTTACAAAGAAAAAATGTCAAACATCTCGAATCAAGGTAACAAAAGAAAGTAGATAGAAAGCCACTATAGTTTCTATATAAACAATGGTACCTTCCATGGATTGCAATTGCATCTCCTTGTTCCCCACCTCCTAGAGAGGAAAGAGGGGCAAACCCTTTCTCTTTGTAGAGTACAGTGGTTAATATTTTCTTGTAATCATGCGAGCACCCTCTCAATTGGCCAATGGCAATCCTAAAACCATGAGACACAATGTTCGACATTGTTAGGTCAAAATGATCCTATCCACAACTTGTAAGAAGCACTCAACATAAAAAGCTAGATTGGGGCTGAGAGGACATAGTAGAAAGGTCCAAGTGACCTAGATGTATGTTGGCATTTCAATTTGCGCCTTTGGTATGCGAATTAGAAATGGACAGCTATGCATAGATTAACTACCCTTCAAATTAGGAGGGGAAGCTCCCTCTTTGTTGATGTTGCTTAAAGAAAGTATACTAAAACTAATTTCCAATCTTTTTGTTCAGCTAAAAGCACAAGGTTATAAAACTCTAGTGTCGTAGCTGAGATTTTCTCTTTTTGAACTTTAACTATGACTAAGCCTACTCTAATAACGCTTTTAACAGCTCAAGTAAACTCAGAGCTTGAGAGTTGAAAGCAAACAAGGAGTGATTTTTTGACACAAAACTCACATAAACTCTCTCTCAATGTACACCTTAAGACTCATTGTACTTTTAGATGCAAGCTGAAATGAATATTATATAAGCATAACACATAAAATGGAAACCTGAGAAAGTAGATCAAAGCAGCAAAGTAGGCATAAGATTTCCTTTCTCAAATTTCAAATAACAAAGATTACACTTTTGGGACAGCAGGATTGTAGCAATAACAGGCTTACAATTTTGCGATCAACCAGAATACATTGACACAAGTAAAACATGAACTGAACAATATCTTGCAGCAAAGGTAGGCATACAAGCTTGCTCTTACACTAAGTGAACTGACACTGAATAACAACTTGCAAGAAAAATTAGGCTCAACAATTTGCTATCACAATAACCGTTAAAGAAAAATGGGCAAGGTTGCCCTTATTTATATACAAGCGACGATTAGGGAACCCTAAAATTTCCTTGCTTTTACAACCAAGACTTGCCAACTCGCAAGCTTTATTTCTAAAACTAAAACAAGATAACTATCGAACAACCTACTGAAGGCAAAAAAACAAGGAAAATTCCAACTATTACATCTTGATTTTTCCTCTTTCTCAAAGAATAGATAAGCATGAGACAAGAATAGCAAGAAAACTCAGAAAAGGCATCGAGTTAACTATTTTGGCAGCTCTACAACTGGAGTGATGACCTTTTATAAATATATCCTCTTGCTTCAATATATCTTTTTTCCCTTGTGTGTGACCATCTTCTACCATTCCTCTATTTCTTCTATAGCTTTTATGCTTCTGACACTTCTCATGATTTTTCAATGGAAGAATATTGTACGATGAAAATCTTGAATTTTGACTGTAAACACGCCTATGTCCGGAAAAGTTTTGCGCAAACTGCTGAAAACAAGTTGCTGAATTTTCTTGAAAAAGTAGATTCCCAAAAAAAAAATTGAGGTCTAAGTTTTGTAGAGAATGTCGTTCTAAAGAGACCCAAATTGATGAAAACTAGAAAAACTGATTTTTTCAAAAACATGCAAGATGTTCAATTTTTGGCCGAAAAGAGCTAAAAAACTAAGATATGGGTTTTGAAGATAACTTTAATCTGAAGCAACCCAAATTGTCAGTTTTTTGAAAAAAATGATCTTTCCTCAACATGCAGAGCTTCGAAAAATAGCTGAAAAACTAGGATCTAGGTTTTGTAAACAATTTCATACTGAATAGACCCAGATTATTAGACTTTGAGAAAACTAAGGTTTTCTCGGAAAAGCGTGTAAAAAGCAGATTTTTGAAAATATAAAATTTTCCATATATGAAGAGGATGAAAAACCAAGCGGACCCAGATTGATGGAATTTGAAAAAGATGACCCCCTTCTTTTGAAATGTGATGCCCTAGAAAAATAAAGCATGAAAAAGCAAGCCTCTGTGCATCCTGATCTCAAAACCACCAGAACACTGAAAAAGCACCACATTTTGGCATCCAATTCTTGATGTAAAGAAAATTGTACGTTTCCTCCTCTCGATGCTAACTTGCAAAAAGTGAATAATGAATGCCAAAGGCCTTCTTAAATAGGTTTTAAGGATGAAAACACTGTATTCTCCAACTTTAAATCTTTGAAGCCAATCCTGAGCTGGAAACATCGAACGTAGACATTTTGAATGATGCATGACAAAATTCAGAAATTTCACTAAGGCATTGAACTGGGGTGCCTTTACTTGGCAGACTTAGCCATTTTTTCTGAAATTTTTTTTTTGCTTGATAAAATGCATCCCTTTGATCTTTAATTCCAGACACTAGATGAATCTTGTGAACTAGCTAACTGATCCATTGCGAAGCTTGATCAAATCAAAGATGATAGTTTTGGAGGCAACATCTACTAAAAACATCATCTGAACACTCAAAATCGTGGGCGCCATTGGCTAGCTAGGGCACCCAAGTCCTCCAGACTTAGATTTTTTTCTACTGTTCTTCAATTTTTAGTGTTTTCTGATCTTCGAATGAATTCGCAATTCCGACTGATCAGGAGCTTCGATGAACTAGATGTTGGATTCATTGGACAACTTGTCGAAACTGGAGAAGATCTTCCTGGAGGTAACTTGTCCAGAAAACTTCATCTGATGTCCTGAATTCCTAGGTGCCCCTGGGTACCTGGGGCGCCCAACCTTGCCAGAGTTAGATTTTTTTTTTGTGTTTTTCATTTCTTCTCTTCATTTTCTCCATCTGTTTGATCCACAATATCTGATGACTGGAAAATCTTCGAAGCTCATCGTTGAATTCGTTGAAGAGCCTGCTGGAAACTGAAGGAATGTTCTGAAGACTACTAAGTACTAACCTTGAAACCACCTTTTGTGCCTTCAAAATCTTGGGTGCCCCTGGCTACCTGGGGCACCCAAACTCTCCAGACTTGGTCACTTTTTAGTGAATTTCAACTTTCAATTTTGACCTTCCATGCCTTGTCCTCCATCTGATTTGAAACTGCGGGTAATTGAAGAATTTAATGAACTGGCTAAGAAATCCACCGGATAGCTTGAAGAAGATGACTGAGTTTGCAAACCCTAACAGCTGAATCTGATCTTCGAAAACCCTAGGTGCCCCTGGCTACCTAGGGCACCCAAAATTCCAAAGATAGAATATTTTTATGATTTTCAATTTCCTACTTTGATGAAACTTCTCTGTTTGATCTGAGATTATGGTTGACTGATTGATCTGATGGACCTGCTAATAGATTTATTGCGAAGCCGAAAGGATTATGAGCAAAAATGTCGAACGCACAAAACCCTAACTCCAACTTCTGAGTGCCTTAAATGTTGGCCGCCTTTACTTGCCAGAGTTGGCTTTTATTTTCATTTTTGCTTTGTTCTTCATCTTTGTCGCTTTGCGTTTGCCAGCTACCTTCACCGTATGTCACAGACCGAAAAATATGCTAAGGAAAAGTCAACTAGGCGCCTTGACTGGACAGGGGCACCTAGCATCTCCAATGTTAGACAAATTTTCTTCATTTTCAAGATTTTCAAATTCCCTTCCTGCATTCTCCATTTCATGGACATCCTTCGCCTTCGACCAATCTATGCAGCGTTTGAAAACTTGAATCTGACACCTGGCAATTGACCATCCTCCATTGAAGACTTTGGAGCTCCTATTTTAGCTTCTGAAAAAGAAAAATAGACCCACCAGAGATAAACTAATCTTTTGATGATTTTGACTAGACCAGCCAAACTAGGAAGTATTTTAAACCATTCAAAATCAGTTTGAACCCTGGAAGCAGAAATTCTATTTTTAGAAACTTTCTATTTGTAGAAAGTTTGCCAGTATCCATTTGAGAAGAAATCCATAAAAAGTCTATTTTTAAAAAAAATCTATTTTTAGAAAATTCCCTAAAAAGTAGGGCCGAAAAACTAAGATCTGGGTTTTGAAGATAAGGTCATTCTGAAGAGACCCAGATCATCGGATTTTGAAATTTTGAGGTTTTGATCAACATGTGTGACATGCAACTTTCCATTTTCTGACCTTTTTGACAATTTTTACAAGACTTTTGCCGACTCTTTCAAATTGTCTTAATGAAGCAAAAATTTTAATTTGGGGTACAACAATGTAATAACAATAAACGTCCTCTTTAATGGATCAACTGAGCATCTCCTAACCAGAAAGACATTGATTAGGGGCACCTAGGAGTACCTAAAAGGAGGTAGCCTATCCAAAGAAGTGTTGATAGAGTAGAAGGACAAGCTGACCTCAGAAAACCAGCAATGTCAACTTTTAGTAGGACCCAAAGAGGCAAACACATCTAAAAAAAATGCCAAATATGGATACCTCCCACAAGTCAAACTTGAATCACCCATAGATCTAAGCTTGTGTATATACCATGTGATTCCAAAGATACTATCAGTGAAAAGGGGTTGAGCTGCAAATTTGGCTTAAACAATATATTAAGTGTTGTTTTTTTGCATGGGATCACAAAGCATTATGGTCTCAACTCTCAATCTATAATGTCCCTGTTTTCCAGCCCACCGGAGAAATAATAATTAATTTAATTAATTACTGTTGCTTGGCAAAAAGTGCAAATTATTAAGGTAATATTAATTAATTATATTAAAAGGGTTATAAAGTGACATTGGGGAATATTTTAATGATAAATTAATAAAGTCACTTTCTAATAATGTGTTAAGTGATTTTTGGCGAGAAAAACCCTAAAAAGGTAAAAAGACATTATAAAAAGACTTGAGAGCTCATTCTCTCAATGTTCTAGATTATTATTTTATTTTGGGGTTTGTATTTTCTAGTGGAGCTATTCAGAGTTGAAAACCCTAGGTGGGAATTCCTACGGGTTCCAGTTTCGGTGGTGAAAGATCCCTCCCTAGCTGGCGTTGGCGGATTCTACCAAGAATCGCAGCTGCACTTCAACGGTTAGGTTGATCGATTTTTATGATTTGTCAGTCTTGCCAAGCAAGACAAATTATCTGATAGAAATTGAAGGGTTTCAATTTATCTTTGAGGCACAGTTGAGTATTGAGTTTTTGTTGCATAATCAATCATCTGAGGATTGATTCGACTCATAGTTAGGAAGACAAATTATCAGAATGAAATTGATGTGAATAATTTATTAATTGCTAGTGAATATTGTGTCAAGGGTTGGCAGTAGCTTCATATTGAGAGCTATCCATTCTGAGCATGTCTGCAATGATAGGCATGGGAGATATGCAAGGGTTTAAGGAAGGCGAAATGACCTTTCAATGATTCGTGGATCTGGTCGAGGGTTCTATATTGTTGAGGTCATCTTGTCTAGGACGAGTTTTATCTGCTAATGATCCAAGGGTCGTGAGCCTTATGCTAGGCGTGATGTTCTCAGACTGAAGCAATCCCCTTTTGTATCTGATATATACTTGTTAAGTCAGTACGTGTGGGTTTGAGGAGTTGTCAAGTTGTTAGAAGGTGATTGGAGGGTTTAAGGCTGGACGTAGGTACTGTATGCTTCCTTGGCGTGACTGTGGTAACACCCAGAAAGCATTTTTATCAGTGGTTGCACCCTATCTCGCTCCATGGCGTGAGCTTTCTTAGCAGAGGAACTCCAGGCACACCATATCCCAAGAGTGGCGAGTAAGTCAGACTTGGGGTTGCTGTCATTTCATCATTCTGAGCCTTTCTGGAGCAGGCTCGAGCATTTCAGACCTAGGCGGATATATTATCAGGTCTGAGATAGTTTATATTTACTGCTTTCAGATTGTTGCACACTCAGAAATCATTATTGTAAGCCTTCTGTTAGTTGCTGCTATCCAATGGTCTGAGAAATACATGTATGAGACATATTGTTGTCATAATCAGAAGTTTATAATCTTGTCAGTTGCTGTTCCTATCTGAGTGTAAGCATCTGCATGAATAACCAACATCAGACCTTTGTATGATCATATTTAAGTCTGAAAGTTACCATTGCAAAGTCTGAAATAGCTCTTGTATGCAATCTATGAAGTATTAATGGTTACATTTCCATTGTATCTCTGAGCTATTGCTAAATGAAATCAGAATATGTGGAGTTTTGTATAACAGCTGCTAGCCTTTAGAATGTTCAGGAAAATCATATAATGCTAAGTCCAGTATTCGATACTTAATTGACAAATGAAATATGTCATATTAAGTATTGGAAAAATTATCCTTCAATCGAACAAGGGATCTTACACAATCATTGTGTTGAAGAGGCACATCTCCATGGGGATATATTGGAAATGCATCTAAAAGCATTGCCACTCCAAAACAAAGACTTAGGAAAATTCCTCGCAAAGATGAGACAACGAGGCAAGCTACAAAGAAGGAAAGGGGTTGATGAACTAAACTCCCAAATAAATATAGATAGTTATGATCTCCATTAGAACCCCTTTGTAGAAGAAATAAAATCTAGAAAGAGCATTTGTAGTGGTTTTGAAGACCATAACCTTAGTTTTACTAAGGTTGAGCACAAACCAATGAAGGTCACAAAACTCCAAAAGCATGTCAGGTTGTCTTTCTAAGCCATCAACAAAGTGTGAGAGGAGAACCACATCATCTCTAAAGAGCAGTACTGCTATCAAAATATGGTGAAGCAGGCAGCCATTATCCACATAAATATGTTGTCTAAGAGAATCTTCAAGCTAATCAATGTAGATATCAAAGAGGATTGGTGAAAGAGGACAACCCTACTCGTCTTCAACAGTACTCTTCATAAAGTCAACAAGATCATGACTAGTCTGGAATCATCCAAAAATTGTCTCATAGAGCTTCACGATGGTTGTTGGTGCTCAGAGTTGTAGGTTCCCAAATCTCTAAATTCAAGTCATTCTCTAAGCGCCAAGGTTGTCAAACTTGAGCATCCAATGTAAGATACCGGTCCAATTTTTCCTTGTATTTTGTAAACTGTTTGACAAAATGCAAATGGTCTAGTGCTGTGATATTTCCACTATATTTTAATTTTTCTCCTTCTGCATTTTCTATCAAATGTTTGATAGAATACTTAATTTTATAAAGAATAAATGATAGTTTGTTGATCACTAATTCATAAAGTATTCATAATAATGAACTCCACATTAATATTCATTGCCG
Source organism: Sequoiadendron giganteum (assembly GCA_007115665.2). Taxonomy (NCBI): domain Eukaryota; kingdom Viridiplantae; phylum Streptophyta; class Pinopsida; order Cupressales; family Cupressaceae; genus Sequoiadendron; species Sequoiadendron giganteum. The sequence continues at coordinate 349,078,974 of CM021108.1, forward strand.
TCATAGCAATTACTGATATAGTTGATGTAAATATAGAGCTGAAGTTGCTAGTTATCTAACCTCAAATTGTTGAGAACTACAGAGGACATAGAAGAGCATCAACTAATAGCTCTGACCAGCAATTTGGGGAAGATGTTGAATCAAATATAAGTGGCCAGGTCATAGCAGGGACCCCACGACCACTTCCCAACAACACAACAGTTTCCTTTTGTTTGTTGCAGTGGCCAGCAATACCATCCTTTTGTTTGTTGCAGTGGCCAGCAATACCATCCTATAAAAGGCAAGTTAGCAAGGGAAACTCTAACACTCTATAGAAACATATGTAGTTATTGAATCTCCAAATCTCAATGGTCCTTGCACCTAATCTAGACCATTCATCTCGCAAATTTCATAGGATCTCAACTCATCTTGCATATCGCATTAAGACATTCGATTCCTCATCAAATTTTCTAAGCAACTAGGCACCTAACTAAAAATTTGTATATACCCATTCACTTGCCATTCAAACAATCAATCATTTCACATTTCCACATGACTGCAAGTGCGAATGAACTTGTAGGGTTTCAACTCCATATCCAATCACCATTAGAGCAACAACTTTTATAAATAGCAAAGAGGTTAATATAGTAAATGATTTTTGCAATTGACTGTCTCTATAGATTCATTTGTGGATCTTTTGGGAAGTTGTAGCTTAGGGTTTCCTCTTGCCACTTCATTGGTATGAATGTGATGAATATTTGATGAATGGGACAACATTCTAATGCATTCCAATCTTTGTAATGGTCATTTCTTCATTGCACATGAATTTCCACAGTCTAGGATGGATAACTATGAATGTGCAGTTTATTGATATCATTACCTGTGGTGTATGTATATGCATAGCGTATCAAATTCATATACTTTTTTCTCCTTGGAAAGTAGCATGCCTACTACACGTTAGAGTTTCACAAATGTGTGCTCAATCATGATAATCCTATAACTACTTAGGTCGGAACTATATCCATATTTGTGACTAGGGTGAATAATATGTTGTGACCAAGCAAGGGGAAACCCAAAATGAATGACCTCATCAAATAGTGCCTACCTATGGGGGTACAAATCTGCAAGTATGGCAACTAGGAACACCTTATGAATCAAATTAGTGAACAAGCATCTACCTATGCAGCTTGTTTTCTGCCATTGCTTGGTTTAATGAAGATAACAAAATAATGATTCTCATATTATGATAATTCCTTACCTTGTAAGGAAGACACTAAAGGATTTTACAACATATATTTGTCCATAAATAGTGATTTGTTTCCCTCTCCCATCACTTGGCTTTATGAAGACACCAAAAATAATTTCCTTTTAAGACAATTTCGTACCTTGTAAAGCAGACACTAGAGGATTTTACAAGTTACATTTGCCAACAAATTCCCCTAAATTTCTCTCTCTAGGATCAATATTTGTACTTGTGCAGTACAACAAAGTGTCATAAGAATAAATAAATCTTTAAACCAATTCGTAAAAATGTATCACGCCTGTCAATCCTTGTAAAAGAGATGTCCTTATAATCATCATATAGTTGGACTGAAGATATACTTCAGGCAGATACAAAACAAGAAAAACGTGAATGTTTGTACCTCCAACTTGGGTTTACGATTTTTAAAATTCCAGTTAGAATACTGTAGAATTTCATACATTTAGATACAAAATTCAGGCTGACTACCATGACAACCCAGATCAGTACCCTCAGTGCATAATAACCACCTACTGTAGTATCATATTGATCCAATTTCAACAAACTCAGAAGAGCGCCATGCATTTCAATATTGCTTGCATGCAGAATGAGCTTTCAGGTTTCTTTTGATACTTACTGATTACACATCCTAGGTTCACGAAAGTGCTAGAACCAATAGCTACATGTAGAATCAAATCCTGTCAGTACAATTATTTAAATTCTCAAACAGTTCCTAGTCAGATCTTTTACAAATAATAATTTGGCCAAGAGAATTTTTATGCCAAATAGAAGCTGATTTAAAGAAAAACTTATAAACCCTAAAAAAGAAAAAAAGTCACATCCATTACCAACTACTATGTGAAAAAATAATTTGAGATAATGCATCAATACCTGTGCTTGAGCTGATAATTTTGGGAGTGGCTGTGACACTGGATACTCAGATGGGTCCCCCTGCAGAAGAAACAAGATTCCAATTCATCAGTCTGCTGTCTCTTAAAATTTTATTGGTCTACCTTTAAGCCCATGTTAAAGAAACATGCTATGGTTTTAATCTATCGATTCAATGTTCTTGATTAAGAAAGGATAGAAGAAGATCAATCATTTTAAATAGTTAAATGTCATAGAAGACTTCATAGAGTAGTGTTATATAAAGTCTAAGTTCTCACCTGATCAAAACTGATGGATCCTGATGAAATTGGTCGGATTTCCTAAAGACATTCCATGAATTACAGCTCAGACATTATAACACTTACAATGGAAACAGATATGATTCTATGCCTCAAAAATGGGTCTAAAAGATAGACCCATGTTGGTAATAGAGAAATCAGAAATCACAAAATCAAATCCAGAAAAATGAAATCTAAAACAAAATATAAATTCTCTAAATATATAATGATCAAGGCATATTTACCTTCTTAATTGCTGAACGAATTCGGGCAGGTAGGGAGCTTATGGGCCATAAAGAGAGGATAGCTTTGTAGAAAAAAGCATTCAGTAATAAGGATAGATATTTTGAACGACCAAAAGAAGGATCAGGCAATAGTTCTGTCTGCAAAAGCATTAAACATTCTTCCAAAACCTGTAACATGGATGCACAGAAATTATCAAGTTGCTCTAAAAGTTTATGAAAACTTTTCACAGATCCTTCTACAACTAGATGCACAATACTGCAAATGGAGAATAAAACCCGTTAACATTGGCATATAAATCTTAGAACCTATCAATTAAACTCAAGAGGACCAAGCCTCATCAACAACCAATACAAGACAGTCTATAGTAAACCATCCCTATTTGTCTGCGTGTGAAACCAAGATTGTAAAATATTAGCATAACTAACTGACACTCCAAAACAACTAACAGACAGCAATGTCATCCTTCATTCCTCATAGCTAAAAGTGGGGGAGACTTGAATCTTGTGACATTCATTCTTTGTTGTAAAGGAGAACTAGACAAGCATATATTGGAAATTCTCTTAAAATTTGGCATGAAAGGAAAAACCCAATCCAAGTTGCCTAGTTGAAAAATTATAGTTTAATTTACCCTAGCGACATGAGGATCACTTGTTCAAAATTTTCGGGAATAAAATTCAGCAACCAGAAAAATGTTTTAAGGGAGAAAAGGGGCAGTTTTCTCTTCTCCCCAAACCTACAATCAGCCACTATCTATATTGCCCATCCACATCCACAACTTTGCTTCCCTTGATAACATGGAGGAAATTGGATGACCATCTACCATTCAATTTCCCTCCCCCTTTCATTGTCCATCCCGCATCCACAAGTAATTTCTTGGCAAGGGGGGACAACCATCCCTTCTCCCCCAAAAAGTATCAAGTCCAAGAAGAAAGGACACTCAAACTAACCCAAACCCAAGAAAAGAGACATGATTTTCCTTCCCGCACAACTCAATTCTAATGAATGACAATTCTTCTACTCAATGCAAGAAAAGGGAAGGATCAATCTCTCCCATGCACCAGAAATGGCATGTAGGGGAGAGGGACAATGACCCTTTTCTCACACAATAGGTGGTCTCACCTCAGAAATGGCAGTCTAATTTTGATTTAAGGTGGATAGACAATACTCATGTAATAACCACACTAGATTTTTTTATTTTTTCTGACAATATGTAAACTCATCAGAAATATAGCAACAAGGTACATCTGCTGTCATAAGTTTCTAATAAAGATTACAGTGTGGATGAAGATTACAATGCTGATACAAATAGCATTAATTATGTTAATTACCAAAGTTCCAACAATCATGAAGTAACCTCCCAGCTTATAAAGATCAACAAAATACCTGAAAGGATGAGTGGAAACTACTTGCAGGTGTGCAAATACATTGAAACTTTCTGTTACAGGTGTGGACAGCCAATAAGATCACTCTGAATTCTCATCAACTATAACCAACTGAAATGCTAATGATATACCTTGAGATTATGTTGTACCCAAAATAATTTTTTTTGCTTCAATAAGGCATTTTGATAAAATGGTCTAAATCTTGTAAAATTGTTGTCAAAAGTCCGTTTTAGGTCAAACAAAACATGGGCTTTTTGTGGGTTTATGTCAAGGAGGATACTTGCAAAATTCAGAAATTTTGAAAATTAGGGTTTCAAACCCCTATTTTTAGGAAACCCTAAAAAATAGGACCTTTACAGAATAACCCAGAATGATTTTGATAGGTCAATTCACTTCACGATTACACTGGTCAATTCAAAATCACAAAAAAGTTTGTTTTACTCTAGTGGGTCTACTTCATGTTTTCAAGAGAAAAAATAGGACCTCTGAGGTCATTAATGGCAAATGGCCAGCACCAGGTACCGAAATCTAAGCCTCAAAAGCTTCAAGGAAGAATCCATGGCGAACAATTCTCGAAAAGATGCTTCACAACAGAGGGGATTTTCAAAGGTTGAAAAATGCTAAAAATATTCTAAGTCTAGAAGATGCACGCCTTGCTACAAGAAAGATGCTACGCAGTCAATGCCTTAGTGAACTTTTCAAGCACCCATAAATGCATGATGGTGAAAGCAACCGCAACAGTGAACGTGTTCGCGTCGTTGACAACGGTGATCAACGCAGTTGGCAAGACGGTGATCGCGAAGCGTGAGGAAGTCTAAATCATCAACGGATGACCAACTCAGGAGCCAAAAGCGCCCCTGCTGGCCAGGGGCGCCCATGGATCTATGAGATAAGAGGGATTCACTACACACGGGTCTCTTCGTTCTCAAGAGATTCCTAGGAAACGAACTGCCCTTATCCACCTCAACATAAGCTAAATGAAGAAATTGCAAAGAAAATGTATACAAGCCGACTTTCAGAGAAAACTACTTCAGATCCCAAGAATGAGACTTCCAGATTTCTATCTTCAATAGAGGAGCTCTCAGCCAAAGGACGATAGTACGAATTCAGGACGCCAACGTTGCATGCTGTTGTCCAACTGGCGCGCTGGCGTCCTAAGCAACAAAAAGCTCAAGAGCTCAAACGGGAAGAATAGAATTTCAATTCCCAACTTGAATCTAAGGCCTACTAAACAGAACAGTAAAACAGAGAACAAAAACTATGAGAAAAGTGCAAGGAGGACTTGGAGAAAACTTACCCTCAACCGGACGTTTGAGTCTTCACTCCAAGCTCCGCTTTGCAACCTACACACAGAAGAACAAGGGGAAAATGTTGGGGCTGTATAGGGGTCTACCACAGTCAGACCCCCCGCTTTGGTGTTCCCACCTCCATGGACAACCAGATAGAAAGAGGGTGGACAAAGGGGGTGGTGAAAGAAAAACCCACTTCAGGAGTAGAACCCGCACACCAAGTAGCAAATGAACAAGAGATGTATATAGGAAAAGAGTGAGAGAGAGCGTTACCCATGGGCCTTGGCCCACTCTGGAACACATGGACACATCGTTGAATGCTTGCTAGAGAGCTTTTGTTGTTCGAGGGACCTCAGTCTGGTAGAGCTTCGCTTGTAGAAGTGTTGCTTGTCAAAAATGAGAGATTCAAGAGTGAAGTTGGAGAGAGCTTGATTGAATGGATTGAACCCCCAAAATGAGAGCAAATGAGGGGTTTTGTTGCATGCAAGCGCGGCAAAGAGTTGTTTCACTCGAAATCTGATTGCTAAGACACGTGTCAAGAGTCAAGATTTGAGATTCTTCATTTCAAAATTGGAAAACCGCCAAGATGCTAGCGTGTTGCGCAAACGTCTGCACACCACGCAGGCGTCCAAGGCATCAATTTTTGGGAAACGTGTCATTGAGCTATTGTTGCTTCGCCACTGGTCCACATGGAGTTAGAATTGTGAAATTCCGACTCATGGGACCTTTGCCATTAATGTGTTTAGGCATCATAAATGCTAGGCGAAGTGCTAAAATGTGGAATTGCCCATTTTGCCCCCACTTTCGTGTGCTCAATTTTGGAAAAAATCGGCCACACTAAAGTCAGAGAAAATTTTACCCAAATTTTGAAGTTTTACAGATTTGTGTACCAAGAATAAGTGCCTCAAAGGTCACCGAGGTCGAGCCATCCAGTATCGAAGGTGCCCCTCAGCAATTGAGCTCAACAAGTGGCACAAGGCTGGTTCTGGAAATTGCAATAGAATTTTTTCTGCAAAAACTCAAATTTAGGTCAGTTTCAAAAAATTGGAAAAAGCTACAACGACAAGAAGAATGATCAAGAAAAATTTGATGATTCAAAAGAAAAATTTGGTAAAGAGGTGACTAAATGCCCCCTCCTAAGTTTGCCCCCAGCTAGGTGGGGTGAAATCAGGAGAAACCAAGGAGCCACAAACTCCAGGAAAAATGTGCCTCGGGGGGGCTATATATACCTAGGTGGGCCCCGAGAAAGGTCATTTGCACTATTCATCAAGAGGATTTTGTTGACTTTTGTGAGAGAAAAGTCACCAAAATGCCAAGCAGATGAGGCTACGAGGATCCAAGGCTGGACCAGCTACGTGAAGACATTGCCAAGGGCATTGAGGTCGACCAGGTAGGCCTCGAAACCTCTTCGTTAGTGATTTTTAAGTGATTTTTTAGTTTTCAGATTTCGAGGTGCATAGGCATCTTGGGCGCATGCGCGCGTCAAGTCATCCAACACGACCGTTGGTGTCCCAAGGACACACTAGCTTCCAAGGGGCGCGCTATCGTCCCTGTGCCATTAATGGTTGTCGAAACGCCTGTGCGTCCTTAGATGTTTCTCACTTAAAATATTTCATAACTTGCGGTGCACTAATATGTATCTACCTGCACAAGGGCCTCGTCCACACCATTAGGGCGATGGTCAAGAGACGTACCATCGTCTCCTGGGGGCATAGCATGTTGGCGCACCTCTACCAAGAGCTCGGCAGGTACGTGCATTATGAGTATCGTAGTCTTACAGCATGTACATTGCTTCAGGTGTGGGCCTTTGCCCATATCACATGCACGAGGCCAGAGGGGTATCCGCAGGTGCGAAACTATGTCATCCCCATGGCCCACTGGTACAAGCTGACATGGCAGTGGAGGCAAAGTGATCTATAGTTCTAGTGACTGCAATTTGATACATTGATGTCAGATAGGATTAGATGGAAGCCCTACCCGAACAACCTTGCTCGAAATGGAAATTACACTGAACTATTGAATTGCTCTCAACTGAGGCACTACCAGAAATAGAACTTACTATAAATAGCATACTACTAAAAATAGTAAGTTGTTCCAAACTCATTTTAACCACAATCAGAGTAGTCATCGAAACTTACTAAAAATAGTAAGTCCGCAAAAGTTGCCTGATGCAAATGCATGTCATACCACTGCGAAGCCTTTTGAAAACCCAAAAAGAATCCAAAATCCAAAATGCAAAACTCCAACATGCAAACCCCTGAAAACACCAAAAACCTCCAAACAGCTAGAAACCCTAATTTTACCTCTGATGTGCCTACGAGCATCCGGAATAGGCTGACGGACAACTGCATTGACTACTGCTGAGAAGGGGGCATTACGGTCCGCCCTCCTCAAGGTTGCTTGTCCTCAAGCAACCGCAAGTCTGGATGCTGCAAAATGTGCTCACCTTCCCATGTAGCATTCTCAATTGGCAAGTTCGTCCATTTCACCAAGTACTCTTTGATTGTTCTCCTCAAAGAGTGCTCTCTAACATCAATGATCTCCTCAAGAATCAACACCAACTATCCTTCTTCATACAATGGAAGTAACTCTGAAGTAGCAACAACATTGTGCCCAAGCGCCTTCTTGAGGCGTGACACATGAAAGACATTGTGCACCTTGCTACTATCTGGAAGCTCTAACTCATAAGCCACTTCCCCAATCCGCCTGATGACTCTGAAAGGGCCATAGAAACGTGGCTTAAGCTTTTCTACTCCACTCTTCTTGAGAGTAGATTGTCTGTAGGATTGAAGCCTCAAATAGACCATATCTCCAACCTCGAATGTACGCTCAACATTCTGCTGGTCAACGTATAGCTTCTGCTGATTTTGAGCATGGTGTAGATTTTTCTTCAAAGATCTCAAGATGTCCCAGACTCTGCTGCAACATATCTTTTGCTTGGAGAGCTCTACTATAACCAAACACCAAATCTATGAAGCTAGGAGCTTCGTAACCATAGAGAGCCATGAATGCAGACATCTTAATTGACATATGATAGGAAGAGTTATAACAATACTCCCCCAAAATGAAGCCATTTTACCCATGCATTTTTTTGCCCCGACACATCATTTTTGACATAGCCTTCCAACCATTTATTCACCATCTCTGATTGGCCATTCGTTTGTGGGTGATAACTAGTGCTTGGAGTGAGCACTGTACCACTCAATCTGAAAATTTCTTGCCAATATGCACTTAGGAACTTCTTGTCCCTATCACTAACAATGTTTCATGGCAGCCCATGCAAATAGAACACTTCTCTGAAGAACAACTCAGCTACTTGAGCTGCTGTAAATGAGCTAGTGATGGCAAAGAAATGAGATAACTTTGTTAACCTATCCACCACAACATAGATGCAATCTCTCACTTGCACCTTTGGCAACCCCGTGATGAAATCCATCACAATACTTTCCCATTTTTTATTGGGAATAGGTAGGGGCTGCAACAAACCAGCTGGAAAATATGCTCATTCTTATTCATCTGGCAAGTTTGACACTCCCTTATGTAACATAAGACTTCATCTTTCAACCCTTTCCATGAAAATCTTTCACGGATCTGCTTGTAAGTTTTAAAATACCCTTGATGACTAGCAAAGGGAATGTCATGAAAAGACTACAAAATCTTCTTCTGAAGCTTAGATTCAGGTACCAAGAAGATTCTACCCTTATACTGTATCAATCCATCAACCAACTGATACCTTTCATCTTGCAAATGACCCTTAACAATGCTGGTTGCAAACTAATTTTTGGCATAATTAGCAACAATCTACTCCTTCCAATCAGTAGCTAGCTCAACCAAAGAGTTCAAATGAGGCCTTCTTGAAAGAGCATCAGCCACTATGTTATTTTTGCCTTTGACATACTCAATGTCAAAGTCGTAAGCTTGAAGCTTACTCACCCACTTCTACTGCCTTTGATTCAAGTCTTTTGATGCATGAAGTGTTTGAGACTGTTATCATCAATCTTCACCACAAACTTGCTCCCAACCAAGTATTGTCTGAACTTGGCCAATGCGTGCATGATTGCAAGCATCTCCTTATCATAAATTGAATATGTTCTTTCAGCTCCTCTTAGTTTTTTGCTCTCGAAGACCACAGGGTGTTTGTCTTGCATAAGAATAGCCTCAACTCCTTCACCTGAAGCATCACACTGCAATTCAAACGGCTTGGTGAAGTCCGATAGAGCCAACATTGGACAAGAGCTCATGATTTGCTTGAACTTATCAAACACCACTTGTGCCTTATCTGACCATAGGAAAGCTCCCTTCTTGGTGAGATCAGTGAGGGGGGCTTCCATGAGAGAATACCCTTTCATGAACCTTTTGTAGAAGCCACACAACCCCAAAAACCCCTTCAAATGTGACACATTCTTTGGAGGTGGCCAATCTAGGATTGCTTTGATCTTTTCTGGATCAACTCTAACACCCTTAGAGCTGATAATGTGGCCAAGATAGAGCAGCTCTGTCATCCCAAATTCACATTTTGACTCCTTTCCAAATAAGCATTCAACTTCCAAAATGCTAAGCACTTTCTCCAAGCGCTTGAGGTGCTCTTCCCACGACTTGTTGAATATGAGAATATCATCGAAGAAGATGAGCACAAACTTCCTCAACTGCTACGTAAAGATCTTGTATTGCACGACTGGAAGGTCGCAGGTACATTCCTCAAACTGAATGGCATGACAAGGAATTCATAATGCCCAAAATGACATCTAAAGGCAGTTTCTCAATGTCTAATTCCCTCATCCTTATCTGGTGGTAGCCCGATCTGAGGTCAATCTTAGAAAAGTACATGGCTTTATGTAGCTCATCAATGAGCTCATCTATCTTGGGGATTGGGTACCGGTTCTTGATTGTCTTATAATTCAGCGCACAGTAATCAACACACATGCGCATTGTGCCATCTTTCTTTTTGACCAGCACCACTACTAAAGCGAAGGGACTCTTGCTTGGGTGAATGTGACCCATATCCAAGACCTCTTTGATAGCGTTCTCAATTTCATCCTTCTACTTCTTGGGGTAACGGTAAGGAGTTGTGATAACCGGCTTTGCACCCTTTTCAAGTTCTATCACATGCTCACAACCTCTTTAAGGAGGTCTCCCAGGAGGTATACTACCAAAGACTTTGCTCTTCTTAGTGATCAAGGCTTGAATATCAGGATGATAGTGCCTCTTATCTTCCACTGGATCAGCTGGTAAGATTGTGCACTCTGCTGCCCATTCTACTTGATCATGACGAATCAGCCTTTCCAGTCTCTTGAACGATAAAATACGAGGGCCTCCATTTGACATCCCTCTCAACACTACCTTCTTTCCATCCAACTGAAACTTCAACTCCATTGTTTGCAAATTCAAGGTGATCTCTCCAATCGCAGCCATTGTATCCCAAGCACCGCATTGGTATCTCCAATGCCAACAACATAAAAATCATCTTTCACCTCATCATTGCCCAACTGCATTGATAGGTTGGGAATCTTCTTGTTGCATGACAAAGTGAATCCATCGGCCACCATCACTTTGAAGCCTTCAAACTCCTCCGTCTTGAGGCCTCTCTTTGCTACCAATCCTTCGTCAATGAAGTTATGGGTTGCTCCAATGTCGATTAGAGCAACAATTTGTTGCGAACCAATCACTCCACAAACTCAAATAGACTCATTCTTTTGAAAGCTAGAGAGTTGTAAGGAACTACCTCCTCCATGGTCTTTTGGTACCTCTTCTGGAGCTTCTTCATCACTACCTGCTGATTCATACTACTAATCAGTCATATCAGATTCTGATCCGGAATCAGAATAGGCCTCCATATGATTTGAATGACCTTTACCATAGCATTTGTGGCCTTTAACCCAAGGTTCACGGCATGTGTAACAAACACCATCTTTCCTCAACTTCTCATGGAGCTCATCAAACATCTTCTGAGGGAACTTCTTAGGCTGATTCAAAGAGTGCTTCTTATCCTTTTTATGACTAAAGGATTTGGACTGAAATTTTGGCTTTGGGGCAGCCAACTACATGCTTCTTGATTTCTTGATTGCTTCATCAAGAGTTGGTGGATCAAAGGCTTTCACCCAACCCTTCAATGGTTCCGTCAATCCTTCAATAAACACTATAAACCTCTGTTTTGTGATGTTGGGCACCATCACTGACAACCTTTGAAAGTTAGCAGCAAATGAGTCAAGTGAACCTTGTTGCTTTAGCTGCGCCAACTCACGGAATCTAACTTCAGGATCCTTACTATCAAACCTTACTATCAACTTGTTTGTGAACTCCTCATAGATATGAATGAGGCTATGGCCAACAGTGACCAAACCATGATACCACCAATCATGAGGAGCTCCATCCAAATGTAACGTGGCGAATTTGATAGCATCTTCTTCAGGCATTGGTCTAAGCGAGAATTAATTATCAAGTTTTTGCACCCACAACCATGTCGTACACTTATCACTCCCATCTAAATGAGCCAAGGTAACTTTACCAAGGACTTGATGATAATCCGTCCTAGGAGCCATAGGAGCACGATAGTCATTTCTTCTGCCTCCTCTTCTCTTCTTTTGATTCATATATTGATCCAGCGATATAGCATCACGAATCTTTGTTGGTAGCGAGGCATACTCCATGTAACTATTTCTCACCTCATCCGCCAAAGACATCTCGGCTTCAGTTCGCGGTTCTTCCCTTGGAATGAAGTTAGGAATGAGAGGTATAGAGGTTGATCCTCTAGTAGTTGCAACATGTTGGCCAATAGTTCTCTGTCTCCCGTTGGTCTTTGAAGAATTGTTCTCACCAACATGATTCTTTTCAGGTTGGGACTAATTTTGAGTCACATGCTGATCCATCTTAGCTAGCAAGCATGACATCATGTCTAACATGGTGTCAAACTTTCTTTCAGCTCTAGCTTCTCTATCCTCAACCGAACCTCTATCTCTTTTTGCCATGGTCTCAATTGCTTTACCACTATCTCTCAAAGCCTCTGAGAAAGTCTATGTCTGGAACTGTTGGATTCTGATATTGAACTCTTGCCTGACCTCTAGTGTAGTATCTAACTTCTCTATCACTCATCTGACATCTGAAACTCTGTTTTCACAGGATAGCGGGAACTTGGACTTTGATACCACTAAAATAGACCCCTTAGTTTTTTTTTGAATTTTTGACATACAAATTGCACCCATTAAGGTTAGCCCAATAATCAAAACCAGCTGAAAGGGAACCCTTCACTTTCTAATCACCAAGCTCCTGATGTGGGCAAGGTGAGAGCATACGGTGCAAGGGGATTGTTAGCTATAAACTGTAAATGAAATGAACAATGCTACAGGCGGCTAGCCAACCATTCTGGAAAAGTAAATGCTAAATGTAAAGTAGACGGATAACCGACCATGAAAGCTCAACCACTTATTCAACGGGAGCAAGAGCTACAACTAAATACTGAAAGTAAACACTCGACCACTTATTTATTAGGAGTTGAAAAGTACAAAACTAAAAAATACTGAAAGGGCATACCTAATCAGTACTATTGAACCAGCGTTACAATATGCTCTTAATACAATGATTTTTTGCTCTATCTTCAATACAAATGCTTTACAATATTCTGGATTACAAATATGAATGATAACATCAAAGGAATAGAGCATCAAACTGAAATAAAAAGGACTGATAAGAAATTGCAGCAAACTGAAACACAAACCAGCAAACTAAGATCACACTAAAATACTCATAACTTCACCAAAATAACTCCAATCTTGTCCAAACTGAATGCTCATGAATCAAGAGAGATAGACGCCAAAGAAACAAGAGATATACAACACAAATCAGTGCCAAACTGAGAAGCACGCATTCCAATGCACAACAACTATGAGGAACGGCCCATGGAGAAGGGCGACCTCTCTAGAAAAATGGATACTCCAAATTAAAATCTGAAACCTTGCAGTTTTGAGGCGCCTAGAACATAGAAATGTAAGGAACAAATACCCATATCCAACAAAAATTCCTCGACAAAGTTATGAATGAAAATAACCTACAGCCATATATGAACCAACAACTACAAAACTGAAAATATCATCAAAAACCCTCAACAATGAAGCTCAATCTGCAATCTCTGGATGAGAAGCAGTCTCAATCAGCTAGGTGTTGTCTTTCAAACACAAAACTAATATTGTGCTAGGAGGTATGTGTTCCTCGAAGCCAAGGGTCTGAAATCATTTCAACAACACTTTGTTGTCAATAGCAATGGATACCAAAAGATGGAGCAAAGCCTTGTATAAATAGCACTTTGAGGAGACCTTTCAAATTCCACCTTTTCCCTCAAAAAGCGACGCCCAAGCATAATTGAAATAATTAAATTTTAAAATGCACTTTACCCTCCTTCATTCTAGGCATCCAACATTACTTTGGCAATAATAATGTTTTTAAAATATATAACTCCTCCATAAAGTGGCGTCCAACTCCAAGGCCACACTTAAAACCATAGTTGAAAAACTCGCCAAGCCCAGAAAATACGGTACGGAAAAAACTCGGCAAAAGTTCAGAAAAAACTCGGCAAAAACTCGGCAACTTAAAAAATTGCTTAAATTTCATTAAAAACACATTTTTTTTGCAAAATTCAATGATAAGATGCATCCAATGAGTCAATAAAATGAGTACATAGAAGAAACAAGCCAAGTCTAGTTATATTTGATTGATTTGAAAGAAAATTAGATACAAAATCGCATCCCCATGTGGAATGCTCAATACGCTGATACTGATAGTCTGAAACAAAATGAAAATAGCAAATTGTTTTTGTAAAACTGAAAGTAAATACAACATTAATATATTTCAGCTTTTACAAATTCACATCGTCCTCTTCCCATGTCTAGTACTTCTAGTTCTCAGTACTACGGGAGAGGGTGTAGTCGTGGCCCGACTCGTAGGCATCTGCTGTGGCTGCTCAACCTCCATCCTAGATGTAGATCCTACTACTGGTGGCTTTGGCACTGCCAATGACTCCTCCTCGAGATCATCCTCAATGTCATCCAATGAGAATGCAAATCCACCCCCCCCTCCATTGCCTGTCGCTCAAAGTCATAGATCTCATTCTCGGAAGACAATGGAGGTTGCTCATCTTGCCCTATCCAATCATTGTATGGATCTATCTCATCCAAATCAACTGGATCATCTGATATTTCCTTAATCTGTTTTTTGCGCAACCGAAGATTATATTGCACGTATACAAGGTCATTCATGCGTTTTTGAGCTAGTTTGTTCCTTTTCTTTGTGTGGATGGCCTCAAACAAGCTCCAATTGCACTCACAATTGGATGAACTACAAGGCTGCGATAAGACACGGAGGGCAAATTTTTGGAGATGTGGGGTATTTTCACCCCAATTTGACCACCAAACATCTACAAAAAACAAATTAAGAGTTAGAAAAGAACTTAGAAACTTAGAAAGGAAAATCAAAACTCAAAAGTTGAAAACATATGTTATCAAATTATCAATATTTGTAACTTGTAAATTTCAAATTTTATACTTGATGGTTGATTGTGTATTGTCTTCTTTGCTAGCTCTAAAGAGAAGAGTGCACCCCTTTTTTCTCTATAACTTTGGATTTCATTAACAACGAGTTCTCCCTCCTCAAGGGTGAGTGACATCCTCTGAATGCACTTCATGAGGCCCTCCATAACCTCTCCAGTAGGATCTGAGTAGGTGCTTGAATGGAAGAAATGAGGGTTCAAGAAGTACCCTGTTGCATGGAGGGGTTGGTGGAGTTGATGGTTCCACCTCTTGTCAATAATCTCCCAAATGGGATCAAATTTGAGGCTGTCCCCTTTATAATAATTTTTTATAGCCTCCTTGGCCCTATCCATGGCCTCATAAAGATATCCCATTGGGATTTTATCCCCATCCACCAAGTGGAGCACTCTAACCAAGGGCTTTGACACCTACAAATTACAATATAAAAATGCAAAAATATTAGAGTTTCAAATTTACAATGAAAGACATTAAAAAATTTATTCAATTTGAATTCAAATTCAATGTTTTGAAATTGAAGTTACCCTCACAATCTTTGTTGCCCTTTGTGCAAATTCGGCATCAAACACAATTTTTGACACCTTTTCTCCTTCTAGCTTCTTCGAATAGGTTGAGTCCATCCATGGTTGACTCACAAACATTTGTTTTAAAGTCGTCAAAGAACTAAGAATGCTTTGCAACGTTAAGAAAATCGTTACAAACCTTGTGACACCTGACCTCACCAATTCTTTCCCTTTGGTGTGCTCCCTCATCAAGCGAAGAACCCAAGGGTGATTGTAGATGTATTTAGTGATCCTCCTCGCATCCTCTACAATTGGTGTGACCCAATCTAGTTTTCCTATGTCCTCCAAAAGAAGGTCAAGGACATGGGCTACACATGGTGTCCAACAAATTGAGGGGTGTCTATCTTGGAGGAGTCCTCCTGCTGCCACATATGTTGTTGCATTATCATTTATGATTTGCACAATATTTGCAATCCCCACCTCCATGCAAATTTCCTCCAACATCTTAGCCAAATTTTTTGCAGATTTTACAATGTGGGAGGCATCAACTGATTTTAAGAACACCACCTCTTCTTTGCATGCAACCAAGAAATTAATGATGGTACGGTTTTTTCCATCCGTCCACCCATCAAAAAGAATAGAGCAGCCATATTTTATCCATTTTTCTTTTTTCTCCTCTACTGCTGCCCTTGCCCTTTCAGTTGCATTAGTAAGCAACCTACAAATACAAAGTGAAATTAAGTACACAATTTTAATTTGTAAACAAAAAAATAGCTTAAATTCATCATAAATTAAACTTAAAAAACATAAATTAAAGAACATAAACTAACCTCCCACTCAAGTCCGTGCGAGAAGACGCCTTGTAGGCTTTTCCTGCAACTGTCAATCCGGTGACCAAATTGTGCCAGTAAGGAGAACCACCACATTGAAAGGGATATTATTAAAATACCAAAAATCTGCACAAGCAATGTCTGCTTACTCATGCACCTCCCTATTCCATCTAGTCGCCTCTAAGGAAGGTTGTGCACCAGGTGTGTTTCTAGGCACGAAATAATTATCCAACCGTGTAGGTCCTGCAGCTGCCCCTGCCCCTGGTGCTCTACTAGTGGTAGATGAAGCCAAGATGGAGGTGTTAATGGGTTGCCTTGATCTTCGCATACGTGGGCCACGAAGAGAGCCCGCTATCTCCTCAGTAAAATCATAATCATCATCCGACTCAATTGAAGCACCTTGAGAAGAGGCAATGGTTGCTTGCATTGCTAGTCTTGCCTTCTCTCTTTGCACTTTTTTTTCTTCTGCACCTAAAAGTATGCAATTCATATGTCTTTTTATTTCTTCTGTGGTTTCAAGACATTCCTTAGCATCACGTTGAGGGATGCCTGCAAGGTGGTACTTGAGGCGATTGATGCCTCCACGATATACTTTTTTACATTGAATGCAATATACCGTGCCAGGTATGGGTCCTAGATAAGCATATTTCCAGGCAAGATCTCTAGCTCCTGGAGGACGAGTGCCTACAAACCCCGCAGGCACGGATGGGATAGAGCTTGAGGTGGACGCAGGTTCAGTATCCATTAACAATTAATTATTAACCTACACAAAGTGAAAGTCAAAGCACGACTTGTTAGTTTTTTATAGAAAATTTAAAAACAAGATAAATTAGATTAAATCAAAAGAGATTACTTTAAGTTTAAATTACTAAAAATCTATCACTAGATTCTAAACATTTTCATAACAAAAAAATTGGATTTTAAAAAAATAATAATAACTAGGGTTTCAAAAAAATGTAAAAAATCTGAAAATTACTTCAAACTAGTAAAAAATTAAGCTAATGTAAGATTGTAAACATGTTATTCAACAAAAAAGAGGATTCAAAACAAAAAAAAATAACTAGGGTTTAAAAAAATGAAAAAATCAGCAAAATATATAAAAAAAATCAGAAAAATTCATAAGAAAATCTTGTTTTGATGAATATAAATGCATTTAAATCATTTTCAGACTACATTCAGATAATTTGTTAACATAGAACCAACAAGAATGAAGATTTTTTTTCAAGAAAGGTAAGAAAATAAGAAAACCTACCTGGAAATCCAATTTGCCTTCTAAATTCGATGTAAATTCCCTTCAAATCTTGTCTTTTCAATGCAAAATCGCCGCAAATGAGTGCACAATGCCTTGGAAAGGTATTTTGTTGAGTGTGAGTAGAGAAGTGAATGAAAAAAGAAAGTTAAAATTGCTTTTTAGCGGCTGCCTAGGCATGTGGACAGTCGCACGGGTTTTTCCAGAATACTCGCCATACATTATGGAAAAACTTGCCAAAAGTACGACGAGTTTTTCCAAAATGTACGGCAAGTTTTTTCGGCATACAAATGCCTGGAAAACTCGCCAGCCAAAAAAACTCGCGGCCGAGTTTTTGGCGAGTCTTGCATCTATGCTTAAAACAACTTTAAGTCATTAGACTAGGCCATGGGGCCCCCAAAAGAGAATAAAATCTTAAAATGACTTAAATTAATCAATTTACCAAAATGAGCATCAAAATGTTGAGAGCCAAATATACACAAACTGCCTTGCCCGAAATGGAAATGACACTGAACTATTGAACTGCTGCCAACCAGGGCACTGCCAGAAATAGAACTTACTAAAAATAGCATACTGCTAAAAATAGTAAAGTGTTCCAAACTCATTTTAACCACAATTTGAGCAGTCGTTGAAACTTACTAAAAATAGTAAGTCTGAAAAAGTTGCCTAATGCAAATGCATGTCATACCACTGCGAAGATTTCTGAAAACCTAGAAAGAATCCAGAAACCAAATTGCAAAACTCCAACATGCAAACCCCTGAAAACACCAAAAACCTCCAAACAGCTGGAAACCCTAATTTTATGTCTGACGAGCCTACGAGCATCCGGAATAGGCTAACGGGCAACTGCAATAACTATTGCTGAGAAGGGGACATTACAGAACTATAACTACTCATGAAATATTATGGAATGACATACAATGAATACACACAATTGAAATGTTCTATATATACATCATAACAAAAGAAAAGAGCATAGCTAGGATATTGAGAATATTCATTACAAAGCATGTGATGTAAATCTCCAATAACTAGTGTAAACACAGTAAGATAATGGACAGCTGGTGTAAACCCCTAATCTCCATAAACAATCCACATAAGTGCTATGTTCAAAGAAGCAGCTACGATGGTCAATCCAATGGTCTTGTCAACTACCCTAGGAAAAAAACATAAAATTACCCACAGCTCTCTACATCAAAGGAAAGGAGCTGCATGCAACAACAAAACAAATAGTGGTTTCAATCAAGCAATTAGCTGGTTAGAGATGGCCTTCACAAGGTAATTTAGGAGAAAACCAAGCTGAAAAGCTTGGGCTCAGGAAGAAAGGGAGAGATAGTATTATGTCCACAAATAATCAAAACATATCAATGAGACTCAAAAGTATAACCACTTACAAATGCAAGAGGAGCCCAAAATGAGCTCTAGTGTGGCTTGGTGGAACAAACCAAAGTGACACAAAGCACATATTCAGAGATTTATCCTAACATCCATGGTTGATGATCCTTGAAAAATAAAGAGGAAGTTGGTAATATTTGTGTTTATTTGATTCTGCTAGATTATGGAGAAAAAAGGGTTGTTGTCCTTCTACATCAAAGAACAATGTCCCTAGCAGCTGCTCACAGGACAAGAGGGCATCCATGGTATTCCCAATCTATCTTTACCTTCATGTTAATGTAATGACATCAACAATGATTTCAAAGGAGAAAATTATTATGGTAAAATTTAGAGTACCCTATAAACTATAAAGTGTGGTGCCTGAAAGCAACCAACCACGTAAAGAGCCAACGGGTTCTAATTAGGACAGAGGCAGTAGTAACAAACCCTCGTGAATCTCTATTTAAACAATAATATTTCCATTGAATCTCATGGTAGATAAGAGACCTGAAAATAGATGCTCCTAGGGAAATAGATACAACAAATCCCTATCACCTGAAGGATTATAATGGTCAGTCTCAATCTGGTGGAATCAATCTCAGAACAGCCTGATGTGATGAAATTTTAACTACTCGAGGCAATTAGAAGAGAAGACAAAATAAGCAAAGCATGCCTCAAAATGGAAAATGAAACCAAACAACTTCAGATGCTCCTACCAATCAAACAGATGAAACAAAGTTTCTCGCTCTTCAGACTCTTCCAAAGTCAAGGCACCTTCTTGTAGTGGTAAGAATTTGTTGTCACTTTTTCCCATTCTATGGAGGTTGTCCCAACTGAGTTGTCCTAGTTACATCTGCATCAATAAGGATATTGACTTGCCTTAGGGTGGGGAGACAATGGATGCAGGGGAAGATATACATAGGCATATAAAGAAAACATCATGCTACTTGGAATTATTAATGAACAAAGGAACTGGCATTATAAACGATCCTAAAATTAGCTTCCAAGTAATGTACACATGACTGCTTTTATATTCATCTTTTGACACCTGTTGAAGAAGCTCTCTCATCATTCTCCTTGTATCATGTTGCCATACATTTTAGAAGCTTGTGCATTACAACTGACAATAAAGAGTATAAAATCATTACTGTATATTATGCATTTGATATGCCAATCTATGACTTTTTCCTGTTTATATGAATGGTATGTTTCCCATATTTTTTATATGGTCTTGTTTTGCCGTTTTTAGAGAGTAGTTGGTTGTTAATTTATTATACTACAACTCAAAGTGACCCTACCCATATTTTAGGATAGGCTTTTCCAAAAATAGCTGTCTATGATTTCCAAATATCCTTCAAACCAAGGCTACCTTGTTGTAAGCAGACATTCAAAGCCATCAATACTGCAGAAAATCTTTATAATCTACAAAATTTCCAGCACAGTCACATTAATGTGGCTTTGTGACTTCACCTGTTTACTTACCATTGTACCTAGTGTATTTGAAATTTGAGAATAGAAAACCTTTTCATAAATTACAATCTTATCGTCTTTCTTTATTTAACTTTCAATTACTTAATAAAATTATAATTATAAATCCATCACTTATATGATAAAGAAATATTGTTGTCAGTTTTGTAGCTATCATTATCAGTTCCTATCATGATTTATGTTTTTGATTTTTCAGTTTATTAATAACCATGTTGTGCTTCTTATATTACAAATGTGACAAAAGCAATCTCCATATAATCAACTATTATTTTATCTCAATGGGAACATAAAATAATTTGATTCTTGCTAGTGACAACAAAAATATTCAATGTGGGATGCAACCTAAGGACAACTCAAGGATACAAAAACTCTAACAGAAATATTTCCAAAGCAACTTGAAGACAGAAGCAATAGCTAGATATACACTGACAATTCAAGCTTGAAAGATCATTTGAAGCAATATATATTTGACTTCAAATTAGTGTTTTAGCTCTATTGAAAAAATAATTAATCGTCAAGACTCAAACTAGATCATTCCTGCTATAATGGTACAAAACAACAGTCGTCTTGATGAGAAGATGGGCCAAACAAGTAAAACATTGAGAATATCACCTTAGGATCTTGATAGGATTTTCCTATAAGCTTCTTTTCTACTTGACGCGCTCGTTGTGGGAATGGCTTGATGCCTCCAAAAACAATGATTGGAGAGTTTAAAATTTTATCTGTAAAAGTCAAAACTTTTTTTCAAAACTTGAAATATCAAAATCCTATTGCAATACAATACTGTACTAATGCTAAATATCATACTTATTGGAAATTAGTTAACATTTCTGTAGAGTACCAAGCTAAATATTTTTTGTATTTTGAAAGATGTTTGACAAAATGTCTATGCAGATCCAAGATTGAATTTTTTATTTAAATGTTATGCATGCCAATGATATAAAGACTGCACAGGAATGTTCAAGACAATTTGCTGATTTATATAGAATGTGCCACTGATTTACAAATAACGAATTATATAATTGCTGGTACAATGAACTCACCTTTATGCTGGAGCTGATTACTTAAACCTGATAAATGCAATAGATTAATGCTGGAAATATCCTTAAGATTGCATTACATAATTCTGAAAATATACATCAAATTTCAAAACCCAGCTGTATGGGTACTGTGACAGCAGGACAGCTCCTCATGACTCCATGAGTAGTGACAACTCGTCCAAAATCAAAAGGACTTGTATCAATATGGCGAGGCTGAGTTTTGGGTCCATGAGTCCCCTGAATATATGCAGCGATTCTCTTTTCCTTCCTCAAGTACCCCTTATGCCTCCTAAAACTGACATGTCTCACTTCAAATATATGAGAACTCAAGATTAAATGGAGCAGCTGGAATTATAGAGCCCAATAAATCTTAGAGAATGCAACGTTTCATATTTTAGGATCTCACACTTCCCTTGGGACCCTTAAAAACCTGTACGACCTGCCTTAGGTAATTAAATACAGTACGGTTGGTCTTACTAGGGCCAGCAAAACATGAACTCCATCCAATTCATTTTACTTGTAATTATTTTCAATAAATATTCAAATAACTTCACATTGAGATTTGATTTAAATCTAAAATAATGATATTTCATTTATTTAGTATATATCTCCATACTAGGACAAGCACCAAAAATATTGATTATTATATGCTATACAAATCCCTTTCAATAATCCTTTGATCTGCAACTCCATCGGATACCAAAAGCGAACCTTAAAATTATCTTTAATGCAAATCTCAACAAATTCCTAACATTTAGCACATTTGTGAACCCACAAACTGGCTAGGAGGGTTTCCATCCTCAAAACCAATCCTTGCCATAGGGCTTTCGTCCTAGACAGAAAAGATGAATAGTTGCTCAATCTTCAAGCTAGGGTTTGAAAATAAAATGCCAAGAATGATTTTATTTTGCAAGCTCTCATTTTTTATTACCATTTTTTAATATTTGAAATATTATTATTTCCCTCTCATAGTGACTTTCGTTATTTCTTTCTAATTTTAACTTTACATATGGGCCCCCAACAAGTCACTTTTCTTATAAACTGTACAATAATAATAAAATAATTAATTAAATATAAGTTTCCCATAAAATGAGTAACTTTAAAAAAGTTAATTTAATTGAAGGTTGTGGGGAAAGGAGATTTGCAGATTTCATTGAAGGCTAAAAAAATTGGGAAGTCTTGCAAGCAAGACAAATTATTGAAGATATTCGCACACAAGAAGGGGACACCAATATTGAGAAGTCAATGGAGTAAATTCATCATATTTGATGCTAGTCATGGGAATATCATTGGGGATACCGTTGAGTTTGGGGAGCTTGCTGTTGCAATATGTTAGAAATTCTTCATTATGTTGGACGCCACGTTGAGAAGAGTTTGGGGTTGTGAACTCTATAAGTTATTTGCTGTTGTCAAAGACATTCTGCAACCATCAAAACATTTGTGCATCAACTCTTCAATGTTTGCTTAATCTCTACTCAGTTGTGGGTCACATAAAAGGTCAGGAATATATTAATACTTTGTCTATGATCAACCTTGCTGTTGTTAGTTATACTCAAATATCTATATTTATCTCTGTATTTCATTGATAAGGGAAATCAAACAACTGATTGTTTTAATGACTATCAATTTCATGAGAATTTGGGTATAAAAAATGAATGATTGGTAATCTGGTCATCAAAACAATTCAACCACATTACAAACAGCTCAGAAAGTATCACAGAGAATGTGTTTTCCAAGTGTTTGACGAAATGCCTATGCACATGAAATTGAGAAAGTGAAAAAATTTTGCATTGGAAATTAGTTTGGGATATTTCATTATTTAATATTATCTGTGCAGCATATTTTAAGGGTAATGTTATTTAATTAAATTAATAAAGTTCGTAAAGTGACTTTAGTGGAAAATTTAATGAAGATTAATAAAGTCACTTAATTCTTGAGTTTAATTAAAATATCAAAAAGCAGGAATTTTAAAAGTCATTTTTTGAGATGAATACAAAAGTGCTTTTCAAAGCTCATTTTTATTATGCTTGAATATTTTTCTATTGTGTGGATTTTGGAAAGCTTCTTGGAGCTCGAAACCCTAGGACGGAAACCCTACACGTAACTGGATTCAATGGTGTAACAATTCTACCCTAGCCAATTTGTTGGAGAGATTGCTCAACTTTCTCACAATGATTCTTGTTGGAAATGTTGTCATTGATGTCAAAGGTAAACAAGGTCGTCATCGATGCCAAAGAGTTTAACTTGGAGATCAATGGAATATGTTGTCATTGATGTCATGATGCATGAACAAGATTGTTGATGTCAAAGAGTTTGTCAGGGAGATTGTTGGATTAGTTGTCCAAGATGTATGAACAAGAATGTCAAAGTAGGTGTTGGCATTTATGTCAAGGTAAAGAGCGGACAGTAACAATAAGAAGTTAACCATTATACATTCCTGTTGGAGTGCAAAGAAAAATACATCCATTACATCTTACCGTTGAAGAGATTGAGAAATGGTGACCGATTTAGAGATATGGGTATTGTTTAAATTAAAGATTTAAACATAATGTTGAAGTATATGGAAAACGAAATAAAGACTATAATGATTATGTTGGTCTTTATCTCATGCTGGCCAATCTCATGTATGAAAGAAGAAAACAGGAAGCATATTCAAGGCTCATATAAATGATTAATCATCCAAACCCATATTAATGAATAAATTTAAAATTTTCATTTGTATGATGCTGGCCGACCATATATATAGAACAATATAAAGCAGCGATGATATATGCAAAAAGGTCAACTTCATATTGCCATACCTTGCTGGCCAACCCTTATGAAAACAAGTCAAAATCAATATAACTAAATGGTCAGTGATGATATGAGGAGTGTGCAGCGATTAATTAAGTGCAGAAATTATTAGCAGTGATTTCATGTTTCTAAAGGCAGATATTAATATCTTAAAAAGCAGCGATCAGCAAAAAATAAAAAGGTGTGATTAGTATGAGATAAAGAAAAGATGCATTTGTTAAAAAAAAGGTGTGTGGTTTCAATGAAGAGTTATTTCATGCCAAGAAGTGCATCTTAAACCAAGAGTTGTATCCATTGTGAAAGGTGATATACATTGTGAAAGGGTATGTAGTAGTGATTAATTAGCCTATTTTATTCTCATGGGCTAATGTCGAAGATAAGGGAATATTTTAATTTAATTATTTAATATTATTCGTCCAACATATGTTAAGGGTAATGTTATTTAATTAAATTAATTAAGTTCATAAAGTGACTTTAGTGGAATATTTAATGAAGATTAATAAAGCCACTTTATTCTTAGGTTTAATTAAAATATCAAAAAGCGGGAATTTTAAAAGTCATTTTTGGAGATGGATACAAAAGTGCTTTTCAATGCTCATTTTTATTACGCTTGAATATTTTTCATAGTTGTCAGGAGACACATCTCCTGACCCCTGGGACGCGTCTCGAGTACTTTTGGCATCCCACGAAACGCCTCCCAACACCAGGGTACCTTGCTTGCCATCTCCTGCGTCTCTCACCACGGATTTTGGTGTCTCCCAGGCAAAAGTAGAAAATTTGAGTCGACTGTAAGTGCAGTGTGCAGACTTGAGCCACAATTTTGAAGGTTGACGAGTAAAGTTAATGTTCATTGTTAAACTTTACTACTGCTCTTGTTTTGGAAGTTCAATGTCATCATATTTTTTATAAATTATAAATTTTCTAATTTTTTAACTTTTATTTATATTTTTAAAAAAATGGCATCTCCAAGTACCCCTGTCTCCTATTTTCAAAAAATAGCCGTACCGGTACCAGTACTGATACCAATCTCCCGTACCAATACCAGTACCAATCTCCCGACAACTATGATATTTTTCTATTGTGTGGATTTTGGAAAGCTTCTTGGAGCTCAAAACCCTAGAACAACCACCCTACAGGTAACTAGATTCAGTGGTGTAATGATTCTACCCTAGCCAATTTGTCGAAGAGATTGTTCAAATTTCTCACAGTGATTCTACAAAGGGAAATATGTGAAACTTGTTAAGTCTCTTACGGAGACAAATTTCAAAGTTGTCTAATTTCATCCATTTGAGGAAACAACTAAATAAATAAATTATTATTATCAGTGTCCAAAATATTATCATGGCTACCATACCATTTATCGAAATATAGAGCAAGCCTTGTGAAGATTATCAAAGGAGTTTGGAGACTTTATCATAACCACCACCTTCATTTTTTTGGACCATCTGCAGCCTTCAATAATAATTGCAACACCTTGTAATCGCGCCATACAACATGAATGTTGACTAGGAGGGCGATGTGGGGTATATTGGGAGTCAAAGGAATCAAAAAGAGATATCAACTCCCCCTTAGTATTTCTTGCGGGCATTTTGGGACTTTTGTACCTCTACTTCCTGGCCGCCGGACATGTTAAAAGTCTATCGCTGCAGTTTGGGAAGAAGTCGTACAAAGGAAAAGAAGCATTGGATATGGAGTGCCATTGCATGAGGTTCCCATGTCAGAAATTGTAGTTGCTGACATCTATGAATATTTTAATCTTACAAATTGTGTAATTTCTGAGTCAAATATTTGAATCGGCACTTCATAAAATATTCAATATTACCATTTTGTGTACATATATATATATATATATATTGAGCTGGTTTAAATCTGGGTATAAATCCCATGCAAACTCTTTGTGAACTGCATTAAACATTAGTGTTTGGAAACAAAACGGAAACAAGTTCAGAACAACAGAGTGACAATTGTTTGACGAAATGCCCATTCACATAAATTGGTGAAAGTGAAAATTTTGCATACAAATTTAGCTTGGGAAATTTCAGATAGGTCCCAATAGCTTAAAGTGAGCAGTAAGCATCCTCTTTAATTGTCCCCAATCTTTCCTTCACAAAGAGGACCGAATTGACACTTCCCCAACAAATCTACTTAAAAAGTCACACCAGAGATATCTCAATCTCAGCCTTCAAGATAGCCTTTGTCCTCACCATGTAGCTTGTAATTTAAGAAATTACAACCATACTCCTTCAAATTGCCAAGGCTTCATCTTGCAATCTCATGCAATCCACTTAATAAGGAGAACAATGATAGTTGGAACATGACAACCTGTGATCTCTCCTCATGGCAGTAGTCCAAATGTTAGTGATAGTAATAACAGCAATCTATCTGCAACTGTATAGATTGTATTGACAAGTGCATAGGGTGTTACATGAGATTTTCATATTCATTATATATCTTTATGATTCTAATAAAATGGAGTTATGGTCTAGTTTGTACTGACACTTCTTTTAATTTTCTTTACTCGTCTCTGGAAATATTTATTGGCTTTTGTAATTATTAATCAGGGAAGAGTAATTATTTTTGTACTATAAGACATTTTTTTCTGGTAATTATTGCTTTTTGTAATATTTAGTGATTTTGAAATATACTCACCCAATTTTTGATGCCAAAATTTTGGAAGTTTAATAGGTTTCAAAATAATGGCATTTCGTCAAACATTTTTGCACACGCTGGTCTGAGATGGTTTGCCACTTTTTTTTTTGAAATGTTTGCAGTTTACCATTAAACTACCATCTTCCCAAATTCACAATACCAACAACTTCATTCATAAAGAGAATAAATGGCACAATTTACTCACAAGAGAATTTATATCTATTAATTGCTTTGCTGATACAGAATTTGTTACAGAGAATTGCTAACAGCAAGAACTAGAAATTAAATATTTATATTTCAAAAGCTGACCTGGACAAATATTCCATTTTCCCTTCAACCCAGAATTGTACAAAAGACTCCTTAAGACAAATGCACCTTTATTTATCCTGTATGGCACTCTCCAGTAGATGTACGGCGTCCTTGAGACTTGTATGGCAGTTTTAAAAGCAGTGACTTCCTTCAAAAGAAATGGCGGCAGCCTTATTGTGCTTACATAGTTTTGTTTGAACAATATAAATCCTTCAATTAATTGCTATGATTCCTTCCCAAGACTCCCCAACTCCACGTCACTCTTATTTTGTCCTGCCTTGAATGTACGACGGCTTATGTCAATGGTTGCGACTCCTTTTGAATGTTGTGCTTAGCTTGGTAATGCTAACAAAGTCTTTCAATAATTGTCAACCCTTTCAGATTTAGTATGGCTTCATTAATATGTGGTATGGCTCATAAATATCATACGACACCTTAAAATAAAACAGGACTTCACACAAAATATGGTACGGCTGGTACTATCAGCTGGGAATGGATAAGTTGTGATGACTGCAGCTAATATAAAATAAATATCACCTAATTTCTCCCTCTGCAGATAACTAAATATATATCTCTGAAATTTTCCTTGGGACAAGACTTGGCAAATTTCAAAAATCTCCAGACAATGAATCGAACATCAAAATCTGTGTGTCTCTATTTGTAACCAACTAGGGCAGGTCTCCCACTACCAAAACTAATTTCCCTTAGGTTTTCATCCAAGTGTTTGCTTCACAAGAAGCCTTCCAAAATTCACAATAGAAAAATAATCCAACATATCTAAAATGAGCTCCAAAATCTTCTTTTATTAAACCCAAGAACTTTCCCAAAAGCCTGTTCAAATTCTCGCCTTTTAAAATTTCATTCAGCTCAAAAAAAATAAAGTGACCCCTTCAATATTTCTTATAATTTCCACTTTAGTCACTTCAATAAATTAATTAAAATAAGTTATCCGCAAAATGTTACTTTATTGGACAAATTAAATTAATTTATTTAATGTATTCCCTTATTGCCTGACTTTAGCTTACGGGAATAAAATAGGTGAAGTGATCATCTTCGATTACTCCTCAGAAGGGTCATTACAGATTTATTCTTTCAGAACTTCCAAGGGCATGCCATAAGACAACCCACCCATTTTTAAGGTTAACATAAATATTTACACAACTTTTAATCAATTGGTAGATTTATATAAAAATAATAATACAATGCCTTGCTTAGTGTATTTGGGTATACTGGTGGGGAATGAGGAGTTACACACCTCAGATCAAGGTTCAATTCCCACAAGTGGAACACCTTGTAGTGGCCATGGGGATACCTAGAGATTGGGGTCACAATTATGGCAAGGCATGGGCCAAATTCCACCCATATGTTTCACCATGGGAGCACCTTGAGGTATGATCAAGTGTAACCATATTAAGGAACCACACCCACCCCACATCTTCTATGAGATTGCCCCAAAATTTGCCCTAAACTTTTTTTATCAATGGCTTTGACTGCTGCTCTCATGTGTGATTGTGTATCTTCTAGTTCATGCCCTAAAGGACATCTGCATATCACAATGTCTAGAATTGTGAGGGCACCAATCCTCTTCTGTTGTTCCTCTTTCTTTTGCATGGCTCATTCAAGTCACACTATCAGGTTGTGTTCAACCTTCTCTTGCCGTGTTAGTTTCATCCATTGGTTCAATAGTTTTTGTTAGTTTATCTTCCCCAACCTGTCTTAGATGCTTTTGGGTTGCACTTTGGTGATTTTGTTTAAATACAGTGGGTTTGCTGCAATTGCTCCATTTGCTCATGCCCTAGTAGCTACTTTGGATAGCTCTAGCCTTTATCTTTCTGTTCTTGTTCCTCCTGTTTCTAGGCATAAGATAGATGACTATAAAGTTTGTTTCTGATACAGCTCATCCACATGGTGTGTATGATGGAATAATAATTGCTCGAAACTTTTAGAGTGGATCTAAGGATCAGAATTTCATTAAGAAGTCTGACAGGCCAGAAGTTGAGGATGAGGGAGAACATTATGCTGAGATGGAGCTGATCTGTCTGTTCAACAAGTTTTGGCCTAACTTAATAGATCTTCAATCTTGGTTTTTGAAGACTTAGAATCCTTTTCTTTCTAAAGATTTAGTCATTTAACTGTGTGCTTGGGGTTTTTATAATTGTTTATGGTTCAAAGGAAAATCAAGAGTTTCTTCTCAAGAAGGTCCTTGGTTTTGAGACAAGGCTTCTCCCTATATGAAGCCTTGGTATCCTACATTCAACCCTTTTAATGAAAACTTCTTTGTGGTGTCAGTTTGGGTTAGGGTGCCTAACCTTCCTCTGCAATTTTGGCTCCCCTAAAACTTGTTGACTATCCTTAGGTAGATTTATTTCTATCTCTCTGGAAACAGCTTCTCACTCCCATCCCACCTTTGCTTGGTTGCATGTAGAAATGGATATCACAATGGATCTTCTTGAGGAGATTTGGTTTAGAGTTGAAAATCGCATTTGAAAGCAATCACTGGATTATGAGAGGGTGGCTTTTAGGTGAAGAGCTTGCTTTGGCCTTTCCCATCTAGCTAAGGCATCTTAGTCAAAAAGAACAAAAGTCCTAGTCAAGATTCTTGGTGGCATGGTGTAAAACCTCATCACCAGCTTGTTTGGGCCTACAGATCCCTCCCTTGGCTGCAAGGAAATTCTCGGCTCTTTTGGTAGATGGATTTTCCTCCATCCTTCAACACAAGGGTTATTTTTTATCTCAATGCATAGGCTATTGCAAAATCAAATTCCCTAAGTGGCTCCCCATGTATGGATGACTAGGCTTTGATTTCTACTAAGAAGTCTTCTTCTAGGAATAAAGACTCCTCCATATGATTCTAAGGCCCCAGAAGGGGTTGGATTGATTAGTAGGGTGTAGATTTATTTTAGGTTTTGATCTTGTTTTTGTTGTGTGGTTTGGGTGAGTTTATGATTTGATCAAGGGTTGATTTGTAAGATTGGTTGTGGCAAACTTGCCAATTTCTGTTTGCTACGCATGACCAGATACTTTGGCTTTCTTTTGTAACTTGTTTTGGATCTTTATTATTTTTGATGGGTGAAGGCCCAAATAGAATCCTCGGTTCACCAATCAAAAAAACTAATACAATGCCTTGGCTACAAAAAAGAATCATATAAAGGACATATTATGTCTTTGAAGAAAAATAAATAAAGTTGATGCCAATTATCCTCCTTTTTAAACTCGTGGATTCATCACAATGAAAAAAATGTGACTAATGCTTTAGAGTTTAATTTTGAAAGTTTAAATTCACAATTATGCTTATATTTGGTACCCAAATCACCATTTTGAATTTCACTACTTGAAATAAATGCATATGCAATCAACGCCTTAAAATACATAAAACCTAGTAGGGGTCTAAGAACAAATATTATTTTGTTAAATACTTGTATGTTTACAAGCTCTAATTAATCATATGTAAGCAAAAGAAATGAACTTGAACCTGTCTGGGGATCGACTTCAAATTTAAATGCAGCAGTCATAATAGGATGAGCATTCACTCTTCTCAGAGCAACCTTCTGCCTGAAAAAATGAGAATTAATAGGTAATGCTGGAATATGTATCTCTGTTATCACCTTCCCATCCATGTCCATGCCAAAAAATTGGTCAATATTAACAAATTCAGGCAATCCATTGCAGTAAGCAGAACATATTTTCATTCTTGTTTCAGCAGCCATCAGGATGGTTGCAATGTCTGAAACAAAATCTGGATGTTGATATGCCATCATCAAGTTCCCAGCAACACTTCCAATATTGCGTACTTGAGGAGAAGCAACCTGTAAATTATTTTAGAAGGGGGGTATCATGATGCTGAAGTGCGATATGCCATGGAGAAACACTGCTATTTTATGCAGCAGATGCATATAAATTAAAAAGATTGCAGCTGCTTTAGAATTCTGAAATTCTTAACATATTACATAAGTGGTTTATTTAAACAAATATCTGTCAAAGAAATATGGCCTATTATATAAGGGTAGGATGATGCTAGGATTAGTGAAAGAAGCCCGGAAGCTCCTCGTGAAATGTCTGAATGTGCATTCCAAGGAGGACAAATATAATCTGATTTCAACCATAAATCACAGGTTACAGGCCAATCTGATTATTATTATTGATTAAAATCCTGGGGACAGCAGATGTCATTATAGCAGATTTCAAGGCATTATGTCACCCAAGTGAGGACCAAAACCAAATTTCTGGAGGATAAAGAAGAAATTATATAAGATGTAAAGGCATTTTCAGAGAATCTATTTTCATGAATTTGTTCTGATGCCTCTTTATAAATATTTTCAGATTCCATTTTGTTCCAACACTTCACTTTTTGTTTGAGATATTTGACCTTTTCCATGAATCTATACATTTTGTGTCAGCATAAATTATCCACTTATTGCCTCCTAGGATATATTTTGCTCAATATTTGGGTATGAAAGTCACATTTTCTCAATTCTAATTATGGTGCTTTCAAGAATGCAGAAGAGGCTATTGCTAGGGCAAGACAGGTCAGAAATTTGAGATAAGGAGTGTCACTAACTCAAGTTGAAAGTTGCATTTCACCATAACCATTTATACAAAATCCTAGTTTTGTCTAGTTTTTCAGCAATATAATTTTTACCCTTCCTACAATTGCTGCTGGTAAAAATTCCCTATATATAGTTAAGATCAACAAAGGAAGCATCTTTTATGAGATATCTAAGGGCCTTTACTCTTCAATGATTGTCACCTGATCTGCCATTTTTTCATTATAGAATTTAATGGTGTTGAAATTCCATACTAGAGCAAGGTTTTAGGTGTTAGTTTTAGGATCAGAAATTCAATAAGCAGAAATGCAGCACATAAGACAATGAACACAACAAGATACCCTGGAAAAACCCTCCTACTCGAGGGAGAAATACCCAGCAAGTATATCGCTTATATATTCAATGAATAAGAGCAGAAATCTTCTTACAACTCAGGCCCAACACAATGCCGAATTTGATACAATGAATAATAGCACCTCTCCTAGATGCGAAGATACAAAATGAATATGTTTCTCCTTGAAATCGATCTGCTTTAACAAGATGATGATCTGCTGCTCAAGTGCGAAGTTTTTCTAGGAATGCGAATTATAATGAATGAACTTGATGATGAGAATGAACAATCTTCACCTTGTATAAATAAAAAACAATGTGTCTCTTCATGTAGGTCAGCCTCCTTAATGAATAATGATAATTAAATAAGTCGGCCACAATCAATAATAAATATTATTTCTTTAATGAAGTGAAGCACCTCTTCACTTAATTTGATCAACATTAAATTAAATAGCCAAAGGCTATTATTTAATTTATTTCATTTTATTTATTATAGCCGTTGGAAGTAAGAGGCCCGAAGCTGTAACATCAACACTCCCTCTCAGCTAGGGAGGATTACTTCCTAATACACAAGGTCATGGAATCTCTCAACATGACACTCATAATGGCTACACCCATATGTGAGAAGAGAACACATCATGGAGTCACTCAACGTGATATCATCCCTCATGGCTACTCCCATGTATGGAAAGAACAAGTGTACATGTGCCCATCACAAAGTCACTTGACGTGATGTCGTCATCTCAATATGACGTCCACCATAGCTACTCCAGAGGGTGGATAAACACAAGTACAAAGAAATCATCACGGAATTTCTCAACATGATGTTGTCATGGAGTCTCTCAACATGACATTCATCATGGCTACTCCCAGAGGGTGGAACCAAGGGCTTTCACCTCAAATTTCTCTCACAGAGAAAGATGCATTAACAAGGGCTTACACCTCAAATTTCTCTCACAAAGAAAGATGCATTAAAAAGCAAATCACAGAAGATCACTGAAGCTGAGTCTCCCTCTCAGCTAAGGCTTCATTCTCCACAACTCCAAGCTTGTCTCAGAAGTACACAAACTTCACTCTAGAGAGAGGCTTGGTGAGAATATCAGCCGTTTGCTCATCAATACAAATGTATCTCAACTTGATAGCTTTCCTCAATACCATATCTCTGATATAGTGATATTTGATCTCAACATGTTTTGTTTTGTCATGAAACACTAGGTTGACAAAAAGCTTCACACAGCTTTGACTATCACAAAGGATGACAATTGGCTCCAATGATTGTCAGAACAATCCTGCAAGGAGCTTCCGAAGCCACATTGCTTCTCGAGCTGCCACACAAGCTGCAATATACTTTGCCTCTGCGGTGCTTAGTGCCACTGAAGACTGCTTCCTGCTACACCAGGAAATCATAGTAGATCCCAAATTAAAGCAACAACCAGAGGTGCTCTTCCGATCAGCTACACTCCCTGCCCAATCAGAATCAGAATATCCTTGCAACTGAAGATCTACACTGAAAGTATATCTTAAGCCATAGCCAACTGTGCCACGTAAGTATCTCAGGATATGCTTAGCTGCAACTAGATGTATTTGCCTTGGTTCATTCATGAACTGACTAAGTGCACTCATTGCATAGCAAATATCTGGTCTAGTATTGACTAGATACATCAATGATCCAATCAACTGCCTATACATAGTGGGATCCACCAAATCCGAACTAGCGGCAGACTCACTCAACTTCTTCAAATTGGTTTTCATCAATGTAAACATGGATTTGCAATCCATCATACCAAATCTCTTCAAGATGTCTATAGTATACTTCCCTTGACTTAGAATGATCTCATTAGGCCTCTACCATACTTCTAATCCTAGGAAGTAATGCATGTATCTAAAATCATTCATCTCAAATTCAAAAGCTAACTCCTTCTTGCATTTGATAATGAGATGTTCTTCTCCAGTAAGAAATAGATCATTGACATAAAGAACCAAGATTAATGCCTCACCATTAACTACCTTGAAGTACAGGTTTGAATCAACATCGTTCTTGGAAAATCCCAAGCTCATCAGGTATCGATCAATCCTCTCATACCAAGCACAAGGAACTTGCTTAAGGCCATACAAAGCCTTCTTCAATCTACAAACATGAGACTCCTTCCCATGAATCTGAAAGCCATCAGGTTGCTCAATGTATACCTCTTCTTCAAGCACACCATTAAGGAATGTTGTCTTCACGTCCATCTGATGTAGCTTCCATCCCTTAGCTGCTGCAATAGCAATAATGGTTCTAATGGATGTATAACGAGCAACTGGAGCAAAGGTTTCTTCATAATATATTCCCTCTTTTTGAGAGAAACTTGTTGTACCCAAACCAAATTTTTTGCTTCATTAAGGCATTTCGCTTAAAATGGTCTAAACCTTGTTAAAATGATGCCAAAACATAGTTTTTGGGCAATTCAAGTATGGGCTTTGAGTCAATGTGATGCCATGAAGATACTGGCAAAATTTGAAAAAATTGAAAATTAGGGTTTCTAGACCCCTATTTTTAGGTCAAAAACCCTAAAAATTAAAACTTGTCAAAATTGGCTGAAATTTGTTTTGATTGGCTTATTTTGCTTCACGATCACAATGGTGAAGTCAAATTCAGTTAAAACTCAGTTTAAACCTGGTGGGTAGTTTTCATTTTTTCAAGTGAGAAGTTAGGTTTTTTGAGCCCATTAATGGCAGATGGTCAGGTGCCAGGTGTCGAAAGCTAAGCTCAAAACGCTTTGGTGATATTTCTATAGTGAGTTTTGTCCAAAAATTTACTTCGTCTCAGAGGGGTTTTTTGACGAGGTGAAGATGTTGTAAAATGGCTAACTCTGGAATAAAAAGCGCGCCTCTGAGCTAGGGGCGCCCTTCATTCTGGAGGTCAAGATCAACTTTTTATGACTTGTCTCTTCTAAGGTGTCTTCTCTGGATTCCTGTTAGCTTCACGATGAACCAGCTAGCCAGTCCAACGGATTAGTATATCACCTGAAACTGGAGATTGAACACAAAACAAGGGAAATTGAAAATAACTAAGTCTGGAGTGAAAAAGCGTGCCTCTCAACCAAGGGCGCCCATCTTTTTGGAGCTTCAGATAAAGTTTTTTGATCAAGTGACACCTAGGAGGTTTGTTTTCGTCTTGATCCAGCTTTGCAACGCATCTGTTAGTGGGTGAATCAAAGTTGCCATGTTGTCGTGATCAAAAGTCAAACTTGAGGTTCCAGACATGATCAGAATTATCCAGAAATGTCAAAAGCGCCCCTGGAGGCCAAGGGCGCCCAAAGTTTTGGTGCCTTGAATTCAATCTGTTTGATGATTTTAAGTGCTCATCCTGTCCGTGTCAGTTCTAGCTTTATGTTGCCTGTCTCAACCGGGTCAGAGGATGTCTCAGCAGCCTGCAGCTAGAGGTTTAGTAGATTTTTGCCAGTTTTTGAAATGGCTAAGTCTGGGAGGAAAAGCAAAAGTCAAACTTGAGGTTCCAAACATGATCAAAATTATCCAGAAATGTCAAAAGCGCCCCTGGAGGCCAAGGGCGCCCAAATTTTTGGTGCCTTGAATTCAGTCTATTTGATGATTTTAAGTGCTCATCATGTCCGTGTCAATTCCAGCTTTTTGTTGCCTGTCTCAGTCAGGTCAGAGGATGTCTCAGCAGCCTGCAGCTAGAGGTTTAGTAGATTTTAGCCAGTTTTTGAAATGGCTAAGTCTGGGAGGAAAAGTGCCCTTGGAGGCTAGGGGCGCCCATGTTTTAAAGCTATCAAACGATGTTTTTATGAGAAGTGCTCTCCAGGAGCTCTTGCTCAGAATTTAGTCTGCTTCGGAGTGAGCCAGTTAGCTAACTCTGAAGTTTTGCCGGACACCGAGAAACGTAAAGTGAAGTAAGGTCAAATTCACAGTGAAAATGATGGAAAATGCTTGAAAATTTTCTAAGTTTGATGCCAAAAAGCGCCCCTGGAGGCCAGGAGCGCTCTTCATTTTGAGGCCTCAGACAGATGAATTAGGGTTTATCACCTTAAGGAGTCTTTTTGTCAGATTTGATCCTGCTCTTCAACGAAACTGTCAACCAATCAATCCGACAGGTCAGTCAATCGGAATCAGTGGTCAAACATGAGCTCCGATGAGGTTTCAAATTCAAGTTTTCAAAAAAATATAAGTCTAGAAAGGACGCCTAAAGTCAAAGGTTGACTTTTGGACTCGAGAAAAAAAGTGTGCATGAGAAGAGTTTTCAATTAACTAAAATTAGATCTTCAGTTCAGCTCTTTCCAAGTCGACTTCTTCTAGAGCCTATTTTTAGTCTGTAACTAGCCGAGATCAGTTTGCATGCAACAGTTAACTGAGCTTCTCAAGTTGGCACCCTAAATAGGGTTGTTCTTCATTCAGTTAAATGATTTTGAAGCCAATTATAGGCCATGCATGGGTTTTGAAGGTCCGGTTGAAGTCTAAGCGCATTTTCCAAGACATGGCATGCATTTAAACGCCTTTGAAGTTAATTTCTTATATATTTTGCATATGGCGTCCATTATTTCTCATTGTGAGCTGATGAAAAATGTCTTTTCTTGAGCATAAAAATGATCTGAAGGTGCTACAGGTGTCAGATTTCAGTGTTCTTCATACCTACAGATTCAGAATGTTCGGGTGAAAAATATTCCAGACTTTGTTTTCCATTTGCATGCAGGTTTCATCAGATCTACTTCAAGCATAGGCGAATTTCTACAGAAGAAGATTAAAACAAAACATAAAACTTCTATTCTTCTGTCTTATTTCCTCTATTCTTGTCTTAGGTTTTCTCTGCATGTCAAAGAAAACAGCAAAATCTTCAAAAAAGCATCATCTGGGTTCGAATATTTCAGCATCAAAGACAATACCCATGTCTTATATTATTTTGTGAAAATTGACCCGCTGCCTCTATTCTAGAGCACTATGTTTTTTTCCAGAATTTTCATTGCATGTGGGCCTAAAACACGTTTTTTCGCAAATCTATTGATTTGAGTTGTCTTAGAATTCAATTCTACACAAAACCCATGTTCCAGATTTTCGCAAGAAAAATTGCCCCTAGTGCCCCTAACTGCCAGCTCAAATCTCAACAAAAAAACTTTTTGCATGCAGGCCTAAATCACATTTTTTCCCAATTTTGTCAAACTGGGTTGAATTAGAATTTGATTCTGCACAAAACCCATATCTCGGAATATTTTTGAAAAAATTCACTTCCACTTGCTATTTTTAGCCTATCCTCGAGCTTTTTCAGCCTTTTCTAAAAGTTGTTCGAACATACCCGACTTTACAATCAATAATCTAGTTTTTCAAAATGCAGTACAATCCCATAGATTACAAGGCCAAATAGGTCTTTATTCATAATTTTTTGAAAACTACCGATACTGACTTGGGTCATGTTTACCCCATTATCAATCTGAATACATTAGAGGGTACCAGCAGTACTACAATCAAAAACCTTGAGCGTTCAAGGATACTTGCAGCGGCATCCATTCCCATCTCAATCTTTGACCTGGAGTTTGTACTTGCTTGTATCAAGCATTATGACTCGTCTACCAGACAAATCAGGTCGACTGATGGAAGGGTCGTTTGTAGCCTTAAATCGAGGGATGTAGAAAAATGTTTTTCTATTCCTCCACGCTCAGATCATTTTGCAGTATCCATTTCAGATTGTGACAGAATATGGGAGGAGAACAAATACAGATCGCAGAAGAAAGTAGCTCAGCGATGGTTGAAAGTTCAGAAAACCAACATGCCAAAGAAAATTGGGCATGGTGATTTCAAGGATGAGATTGCCATTTTAATAACTTTACTGAATCGATTAGCTGGTCAGGAAGACGCAAGCGCTTTCCGACCATGGATGTTCTACCTCATCAGTGAGTGTCTTCACCAGCAGATTACAGAGTTCCTTAAGATGCACGAATTCCACATGGTGACTTTTCTAGTTTACTTGGTTGCATTTCAAGGCAGCTTTAGACTATTGAAGACCAATGGAGTTCTTGGCGTTCAGCGAGTGCACGAATACTACTCTCAGTTAGAGTTTTCAAAAGCTGAACAGGACTTTAAGGCGGTGAATGATCACTTCCTTATGAGCACAGTTAGAGTTTCGACAACGAGATGCATGTTAGAATTTCCTCAGAGGCCAAATCAGCAATGGAGACTTGGGTGGATTGGTTAATCCAATTCCCTAATTTCACATATATCCGTGTATATGGATACACAGGAGAGCCTCTGATGCTACCGAGGTACCCGTCGCACAAAGTTCTTTTCATGGAGTTTATGAGACAGGCACACGAGATTCGAAGTTTCCTTCGCAATTGACACAGGCCAGCTTTCACCTTTCCTTTCGGATTGGGTGTTTACAAGTGTAAGACAGCCGCTGATTGCAAGCTAATGGCGAACGAGTTAGAGAAACTCCGACTCGAGTGTTTTCCTCAGAGGCGTACCTATGATCCGTTGGATCATTATTTAGCAAGGTTGGAGCGAAACATTTCACATTCGGCAGCACTTGAGGACTTTTGGGTCAACTGTGAGGATGACTTTGAGGTGCGTCAGCGTCATTATTGTAGGCTTACTCTCCCACAGATTGCTGATTTCTTGTCAGAAGATGTGGAGGGTTTGTCTGATGATGATGGCGAGATACTTTTCAATTCATTCATTAAAGACTAAGTCGCTCGCCAGCCACTTCACCAACCTGATTGGTATGTTCCAGTGAATACTTTAGTAAAAGACTTGTCCAGGTCAGTTATTAAAACGAGCATGTACTTCCTTCAGAGCAAGCAGAAGCGAAGGGCGATTCCAGTTGTAGAGTCGCCAACAATGATTTCTTCCTTGCCTTCTACTTCTAGGGCGAAGCCTCGAGTTAAGGTTATCTTGAAGCTGCCTAAAGGAGTTAAGATTGGGGTGAATTCAAAAGGGAAAAGCATCACCAAACGGAAACAGGTTGAGAGAGAGCCAGTAATTCCAGCAGAGCCAGTAGTTCCAACAAAACCGGTAATACAGATTGAGGCTGGTTCATCATCTCCAGGACCACCTTTTTCACAGCAGTCATCTCCGATCGATATTGATTCAAAACCTGAGTCTCCAATACACAGGACCTTCATGCCAGTTGATCCGCCTGTGGTTGACACAGCAGAAGCAGCTCCTCCTCAAGAGGACAGCGTTGCTTATTCATCTTGGCTCAAGAGGTCATTGGGAAGAGAAAGGTGTATGCCTTCATGTGAGCTTGACTTATCTGAGTTCGGTGAACCTTATCAAAACAGGTTGAATAAGAGGGCCAGAAAGTAGGTCAACATTGAGATGAATCCTGAGGCCGAAATCATCATAGAAGTTGCTACACCTTCGAAAGGCAAGAACCTAGATGAAGTTGATGTTGGTGACTTTACCTTCGTCAGAGCAAATCTAGGTAAGAGTACTCGACACACCGACGTGAGCCTATTTAGGTTCGTCGCAAGTAATCTGGAGGAACGTGTCATGAAAGATGGTGAAGATAAGGGAGCCCTCAAGGCTGAAGTCAGGCAACTCCGGCAATACATCTCAAGTTTACTTCATGGGAATGCAGGGCAGGCACCTTTACTCCTGCAACTTCGAGAGATAGTCATAGATCAATAGAGGATTCGCTACTTGATTAATCGAGGAAAGCTTTTAGATACCTGGATTGAGGACTTCATCGTTGTTGGTTGCCACCTCCTTACAGAGCTGTATCAGTTGAGGGTTGACGCACATAGTCTTCGACAGAGCATTCAGAAGCTCGATATTTTCATAGTGGAGCATAAGCTGAAGCATTTGATTCTTATATCACAGCTTGCAGTTGCCCATGACACCATTGAAGCAGCAGGAGATAAAAAGAAGGTTTTCACTTGGAGAGAATTATATCTTTGCAAAGTGGAAACGTATGATAGAGTTTCTGCTAAGATGGGCATAATACAGGAGAAGTTTGCTTCAGCTCTTCGATTTATCAGCAAGTTTATCACCTAGATCCCATGTCACTATCGGCGTGAGGATGGTTCATACGCTAAGTTGGAGGCAATTCAGTACGAGTTCGAAGAGCTGATTCGTGATAACCTAGGTGGAGATCCTGAGGCATCTAAGTTGGAGGAGTTTTCAATGTTGACTATCAGTTTCACTAAGGTGATTACAGAGGTGAGAGACAATCAGAGGGCTATCCAGGATGGAGATAAGGAATTAGACAGACAGTTGATCATCGTGGATAGCGTCAGAGTGCCAGATGATGATACAATCGATAAATTCCTGGATGAGATAATAAATAGAGAGGGCTTGGAGTAGACGCCCAGTTCGATCTTGCAATTATTTACGAGGATGAGTCACAAGCGGCAGTTAACTCAACGTCAGTTCTTCAGTTTTCCTTGTTGATATCAGGCACGCCTATCTCATTCTTGGAGATATCTTCGTAGGAGGATGGACTCTTAGTTAGTGTTAGTTGACTGATGTTAGTTATCAGTTACCTTTTCTTTCAATAAGGACGTGCATGTTGCATATTGTCTAATTAGTTTTGTTTGTAACAGTTAACTGATGGTAGCTTTCCAGTTAACTGTATAGTTTCTTTCATTTAGACTTAGATGAATAAAATCTCGCATGTCGCGAGTCTGTAGTTGACAAAAGGTGATTTTAGGGTTCCCTACACCTTTGATGTCTATAAATAAGAGCATTCAACTCATTTGTAAATAACTTTTGCACGAGACAGTAATATATGTTGTGCCTACCTTACTTGTAATATTGCCTATTTTGTATTTCTTCACGAGTATTTATTTTAATAATGAATTGTTATGCCACTTGGGTTTCATGCAATTATTATGGTAAATGCTTACCTTAGTTAAATATAGTGGCTAGTTTGATCGTAGATTGTACGCTTGTCCCGCCTATGCAATTTATTGTCATAGTTGGCTATCCTTTATGTTTTGTTATCAATAAGCCTATTCAAATTGAGCAAATTGTTGTGCCACCTTGCCTTCATGTTGAGAGTTTGTACCTAAAGCTTATCGTGTGATGTGTGTGATAATAAACCTAATCAGCCAAGCAAATTGTTGTGCCACCTTGCCTTCACGTTGCAGAGTCTGTACCCAGTTTATCGTGTCAAACCATTCCTGCTCCTTTTCCTCATGCTCTGTTTTCTTGAGGAACTTGGATAGATTAAAGTATTTAGTTTTTAGTTGTAGTTAAGACCTGCGAAACCAGAGAAAACCCTTAGCTGCAACGTCCTTGGTTTCCTTAACCTTGTGCCTCTTCCAGCTGAGTCGAAAAAGATAGGTTTAGATTACTTTACTTTTAGAACATGTTGACGGGTGTTTTATGACCGCACCAACACAGAATAAAGTGTCCAACGGTCACCCTATCCTCTCTTGATCAAAGTATTCCGCATGCTAAGATTGCGTGAAAGATCATGCGTTCAACTCCAAGGTTCCTTATGTAGCAAATAGGCTCAGTTGGTTGATGTGAATATGTTGGGTATTCCAAGGGGACTTACGTAATTGTTCAACTCTTGAAGCAGATATAAGATGTGAAAGATTTAGCGATGACACTCTGATTCCTAAACTAACCCGAAAATTTTGAAATGAAAGGAGATAGGGGAAGAGATTCTATAATCTATTTCTAAAGGTGGAACACGAGGATCAACTTTAACAAACTTCAAACCGGACTTTGTTTTGCCTCCCTTAGGACAACTTCCACAAAATCGGCACAATCTTCAAAGGATGAGTAAGATGTTCAAATCATGACACGGCATGCACACACCATCACAACGATGCATGTGGACATATGAATCACAATTGAAGTTAAGCGCCAATGCTCCAGTTGACCACGCAAGGCGAACTCACCATCAGCGAGCCCGCTAGTGGTATGGACGAAAGAAGATTCGCTCAAGTCAGACACTGCGTTCCACAACTAACAACTACTTGCATAAAATATAGAGTCTACTTTACTCCTAATCTATGTGAATTGGAAAGATGAAAAAGCCTTGTCAACTGCTCACAACGAAAGAGAGAATCACCAATCAATGAAGTCCTTTATATTATGAGAGTCCTCAACAACAACTTTTTACAAAAACTTTCAAAAGGGAAAGCTTTTCTTTCCTCTTCAAACTAAGCTAACTTCTAACTATCCACTATATGCTATCTATTCTCTAGCTCTCACTTAACTCTTGATCTAATAATCTACTTGATTACAAATGGGGGGGGATGCCCCTTTTATAGCTAGCCCATTTCAGTGAACGGCTCAGATTCGATTACAATAAAGGGCTCAGATTGAGCCACCTATGCCTTAATTAGGGTTTCTGCCCTAAAAATCGCCACTGAGAGGAGTGGGTAATAAATGCACAGAAGATTCTCCACTACCTCGCAAGAACCGTAATGAGCAATTAATGCCCACTACCACCTTCCAGAAGATCCTCGTCTAGCAGAGCATTTCCATTGTCTCGCTCTCTAACTGAAAACTCGATCAGCCGGGCCAACACTGCCTCAACCTCTTGAACTGAAATCGGCGAGATATGGTTGAGCTAAAATTCCAACACCGTGACTGTTTTCCCTTGCCGAGTGTAAGACTTTCTCCACGCCACCAAGGCATCCTGGGTATTTTGAATTATACTGGAGAAAGTGGAGACATTTTCAAAGTCATCCT
Organism: Sequoiadendron giganteum; assembly: GCA_007115665.2. Lineage (NCBI taxonomy): Eukaryota > Viridiplantae > Streptophyta > Pinopsida > Cupressales > Cupressaceae > Sequoiadendron > Sequoiadendron giganteum. The sequence goes on from CM021108.1 coordinate 349,121,556, forward strand.
GGACCAAAGATCTCGCAGCTGAGAAGAAAGGAGCCAATTTGTCCCTCAAGCCATCCACAGTGATCTCTTCTGGAGCTAGCCTCCTATCAAATATGGCCTCCAATGTATTGAGGACTCCATCCAAAATGTTATTCATTGCCTTCCTGACTTTGGCTGAATCCGCCTGTGCTGCATCATGGAAACCACGGCCCATGACCACCGAGGAGTACCAGCTGGTGAAATAATATCTGTCCCCCTCTTGTATTACACCTCCGTCCACCAGGGTTTGTAGAGGCAAGTGCATCAAAGCCTCCAGACGAAGAACAGTCTTCGTCTGATAAATCTAAGTCTCGCTCCAGGCTTGATCTACCATATCTATGCATGCCAAAACATTTGAGGCCTATCGATAAGCATTGGCGAGGTCTCCCATGAATTTCTCCGTTTCCACCCGAACATGGTGTTGGCGTAAGAACTAACACCTCTGGAGTGTGAGTTCGTACGGACAGCTATGCACACTACGTAATGAGTGCTCTTCAAATTAGGAGGGGAAGCTCCCTCGTTGTGCTGGAATGCATGAAATAGAAAACTAAACTAATGTCCTATCTTTTTGTTCTCAGCTGGTAGAGGCACAAGGTTAAGAAAACCTAGAACGTTGCAGCTAAGTATTTTCTGGTTTCGCAGATCATGTAACTACAACTAAGCTAACTTCTTTAATATCTATCCAATTTCCTCAAGAAACAGAGCATGAGGAAATGGAGCAGGAATGTATTGTACGATAAACTCCAGGTGCGGGCTCACAACATGAAGGCAAGGTAGGCGCAACTATTTGCTAATCCGGGAAGAAGTTTATTAAAACAAACAAATGAACGGTAAACCTGGTACAGCTTCACAACATGAAGGCAAGGTAGGCGCAACTATTTGCTTGGCTGAATGAGTCTACTATCACACACATCAAACGATAAGCTTTAAGTACAGTTTCGCAACATGAAGGCAAGGTAGGCGCAACTATTTGCTCTTCTGAATAGGCTTATAATAAACAAAACAAAAGGTAAGCAACTGGGACAGTAGATTGTATAGACGCAACACGCATGCAATAACGATCAAACCAGCAACCCCATTTAACTAAGATCGAATAAACACTATGACAATAACATGAAGGCAAGGTAGGCGCAGCAATTTATTATAACAGCAATTACTCTTTGAACAGATACAATAATAGCAATACTACAGGCAAGGTAGGCGCAGCATGTATGCTATCAAGCAAAAGTTCTAATTTACAAGGGTGAACCAATCTTGAGAATAGGCATGTTGCCGACAACGCAGCAATTCTCTATCACCAGGAAAAGCTAATTACAAATGAGCTGAAAGCTCTTATTTATAGACATCAAGGTGTAGGCAACCCTAAAATCACCTTGAGTCAACTAAAGTCTTGCAATGCATGCAAGATCTTATTCCTAAACCCTAATTGAATGAAACTATACAGTTAACTGGGAAACTATCATCAGTTAACTGAAACATCTAATCTAAATGGACAAGGTGCAACATGCACGTCCTTATTGAAAGCAAGTCAACTGGAATGCTATCATCAGTCAACTGAAAAATCTAATCTAATCTCCAAGTATATGTAGATGTTTCCAAGAAAGACATGCATGCAATGTATAACAGCAAGTTAACTCGGAAAGAAGCCTCGAGTTTAACTCCTGTGTCTAATGTCTATCTTGGAAAAGGTGGGATGCCTTGAACTGAAGTTCACTGACCCTGATCTCGAGCAAGTAACCCCTCCACGAGGTTAGTAACTGCATCACCATCTAGAGGTCATCACATGTCTCAACTGTCAATCAACTGCTAGTTAGTAACTCAAGCAAAACCGAAAACCTCTGCATACTTAAACTGGCCCTTCATTGGTTGGTAACTCTGGCGGCTCTGTAAACTGAAGTGATGGCCACTATTTCTTCTGCAGCTTGATGTTTCTCATGTTTTTCATGTTTATCAACCCTCTAAACTGGCCTTGGAAGACAATCAGCTATACGAGGCATAAAACCATGTGGACTTGAGTGACTACGCTTGTCAACCTTTCTGATGCGCTTGATACAAATCAATGTCAGCTTTTCTGATGAAATCATAAATTAAGACTGACTTGGTCTTGAATTCGTTCTGCGTGAACTACATCCTGAAAAACTCGCCTGTTGACTGTGAACATGGCTATATTCTGACAACTTCTCCAAAAAACCAAAAATCTCTCCTAATGAAGCTAAAAATAGCTTGTCGGAGGGCAATTTTCACAGAAAATTCTGAGACGTGGGTTTTATGTAGAATCAAATTCTAAGATGACCCACAATGTCAGAATTGTGAAAAAATGTGATTTAGGCCCGCATGCAAAAGGTTTTCAGTTGAGATCTGAGGGGCTGTGAGGACATTTTTTCCCGAGAAAATCTGAGATATGGGTTTTGTCCAGAAGATATTTCTAAGACAACCCACAACGTTAGATTCGAAAAATATCGACTTCTACTCCACCATGCAAAGGAATTTCACTTCAGAAAATCAAAGCCTCAAGAACTGATGCTCTGGAACAAATTTTTCTTGAAAATTCTAGCACATGGGTTTTGCTGAGAAAGCAATTCTGAATCAACCCAGATGATTTGTTTTGCCAAAAACGCCAATTCTTCATACATGTGAGAAAAATTTAAGACGAGAAGATGGAAGAAATCTAGAGAAGAAGAAAGATGTTTTTTAATTTTTATTTATTTATTATCTTCTTCTGTCAAAATCGCCACTCTGCCTTGAATTCTGCTGATGAATCTTGACTTGTACCTGCAAAAGAATATTTTTATGCCTTCACAACTGACCGCTGAAGAAATTCGCCCAACTCTAGAAAGAATTCACCTCTGCTCAAGCTGGATGAATGAAATGATGAATGCCATGCTTGCATAACTAGATAAATTCATACCATCATGCATGGAACCCGCTCAAACCCTAACTGTGAAGGAAGAATTTGATTGGCCCTTCACCAATTGAACTGCTACTGTCTCTGAGTCTTTAGACTAAAAATAATATTTTAATTTCAAAGCATGCAAAGAACTAAAAGTGGCACCAATATTTATCTTTGAAGAAATTCGTCACTTTTTAATGCCTTGCATGCAAAAATATTATTTTTATCATTTTGCCAAAAATAGCATCTTGCTGTGCTCAACACACTTCCCTGATTCCAAAAAGTCAAATTTTGATATTTTAGGCTTCCATTTGCAAGAGTTATGAGATTTTTGAGAATCTCCTATTTTATAGCTGACTGCAAAGTTACAACCGACCATGTTCAGCTCTGATTTCTGGCTGACTGACTGAGCCTGCGACTGTGCTGAGATATCCACTGCGAAGCTTACATGACAAGGATGAAATGTCTGCTGGGAGCAACAACTGCTAAAATCATCATTTGATACCTTAGAAAATTAGGCGCCTCTGATTAAATTGATGTTTTGACTCCAGACTTAGTCATTTCTTCGTTCCGCCTTCTGATGTTTCAAACTGCCGTTGACGGTGAATGATGAACTCCACTGACTGAATAATGAATTCATTGCATGACTAGAAGTATTCTGCATCCAATGACTGTATGTGAGGGATTTAAGAATTGTATTAAGAACCCCAAAAGCATGAGCGCCCCTATTCTGTGATAGCTCAAACACCATTTTGACAAAAGTGTGATTTTCATCTGAACACCATACTTTGACCCTTGATACCGGGAACTGGAATGTTCTGATATGCGTGCCGTCTGTCTTGCTGTACAGTTTGGTCAACTTGCAAGAGATGTTCTTGGAGACGACGAAGCCAGAAAATTGCTTTTAAGGCCTCTAAAAGAAAATCGCCTTTTTCAAAGAAAATAACATTCTTACACTTAGTCGTTCTTTGAACTGCCTTCAATCAGCTCTTCTTCACAGCATTATCATCTTGACCTCGCACGTACGAGCATTCGCCAAATCCCGGAGGCTGTCGGCTAGACTCGTTGGATAGCTTGAGTAATTGCACACAAGTCTTGTGAAGACTGTAATTGCAAATAACCCCGTCTGGCAGGCCTAAAGGAGAATCGCCCCTAGCCTACAGCTGTGCAGCTTTGTGTAGCTACGCTTCACCATCCTCTGTTTTACGTGCTCGGTAGGACCTCTGTCACAGTTACTCAGAATATCGGATCGTCTTGTGAACGGATACACTGCAAAACTGAACTGAGCTGGAAGAGATCTCAGGAAGACCTTAATTGCAAATTCATCCATCAAACCAATCATATTCAGGATCGCCCCTGGGCTACAGGGGAGCGGATTTGCATTCTGAAAAACTTCTTTGACATGTATCCTGCCTACAATTTCCACTTCTAATGCTGATAACTGGATTTCTGTACTGGATACGCTTTCGCTTGATAGCTCGTTGAAAAGCCAAACTAATTCTGCAAAGACTGAAACCATCAAAACACACATGCATCTAGATCTGGGCCTTCAAAAAGAAAATCGCCCTTGGGCTAGAAGGGAGCGGATTTGCATCTCTAGACTGCCTCCTTGATGAAAACACTCTTCGCAACCTCTGCTTCTGTCTTCGTTTGCCGGAGTTCTGTAACTCGGATAATCTTGCTTCATGGCTAATCGGAAAGCTGACTGAAAACTGAACATAATGAATGTATCCTTTATCCAAAACACTCAAATCTTGACCTTCAAATGGAAGGGCGCCCCTAGGCTACAGGGGAGCGGATTTGTTTTGAATTCATTGATTTTCACCATTTTATGCTTTGCAAACGCTGTATCCATCCCTGCTGTTGACCATGTCGAAGCGTTGTGACTGCTGAGGTGTGTGGATGACTATACTTCATCATTTTCACATGTACGGACACTATAAAGTTGATTTGCACGTTGATTGCGCAAGTGTCTACTACGTTACATAGTGAAAAGTTCCCAGACTTAGAATATTTTAGCACTTTTTGCCAATTTGAAAATCCCCTCCATCAAAAAGCATTATTTCCAACATCTTTTATCGTAGAGCGTTCCTCTTTGAGTTTCAGGCTTAGATATTGATACCTGGTACTGGCCAACTGCCATTGATGACCTCGAAGATCCTAACTTTTCTCCTGAAAAAGTGAAAACTACCCACCAGCCTTAAACTGACTTTTAACTGAAACTGACTTCACCACTGTGATTGTGATGTGAAATAAGCCAATCAAAATTAATTTCGGCCAATTCTGACAAGTTCCTATTTTTTAGGGTTTCGGGCTAAAAATAGATTTCAGAAACCCTAATTTTCAAAATTTTCAAATTTTGCCAATATCTTCCTGGCATCACACTGACTAAAAGCCCATACTTTATTTGCCCAAAAACTGAGTTTTGACCCCACTTTTACAAGGTTTAGACCATTTTAAGCAAAATGCCTTAATGAAGCAAAATTTTTGGTTTGGGTACAACACATGGCTAACCCATTTATCTACTTCCACTCCTAATTTGAAGAGCACTCATTGCGTAGTGTGCATAGTTGTACATACAAACTCACACTCCAGAGGTGTTAGTTCTTACGCCAACAGTTTTCTGGCGCCCATCGTGGGGCACGAGGCAAGAAAACATTCAAGAAAGCTTCACGCTTTATGTCACGGGAATGACCATTTGGCATCCTACTACTCCAGTTCAACAACCAGGACTTACTCCGGCTGCCTTACAGCCGAACTTTGTGCTAATTCAAGGCGAGCAATCAGACATCATCAGTAGCTTGCAAAGTTTTATCTTTGAAAATCATACATCTACTACTCAGTGGAGAAACGCAACTACTACTCTAGATAAAGAAGAAGAAAAGGCGGATCTTGCAGCAGGTAGCCCAGTTTTGCCACCACCCACGTGGGAATAAAGCAACCTGGCTTATCCAGTTTATTACAGAAGGAGGCACAATCCTCCTATTCAAGAAGAACCACGCTTTGAGGAGGTTCCTGAGCATTTTCTAAAAGGATTAGAAGAAGAATCTCCAGTCCCACCTATCACAATGGGCGACAATGACCACAACAACAACAACGGCAACGGTCGGAATGGAAGGAACGTGAGACATCCAACCCCACTACCTTGGGGCAATAACATCGGACCGTTGGCCTTACAAGGACATCATGAGCTGCCTAAGGGATCGCGAAAGCACTTTCCTCGATTCTATGGCGATGGATCTAAACATCCAAATGAACACATTTCAGCATTCACAGTGGCTTGTTCCGTTTTGCATGTTCCACATGAAGACATAGTTGTTCGTCTGTTTGTTGAGACCCTGGAGAACAACGCATCAGATTGGTTTCATAATCTTGAACCTGGTCTTATCACAAGTTGGGCAGTCATGAGTGAGAAATTCTTGGCAAGATTCAAGCCTGCCGAGGATAATCATCAATTATTTGCACAACACTCAAATTCAAAGATGGAGCCTACTGAACCAATGAGGGAATTCATAGCAAGGTTTAACCGCCTTGTTACACGTCTTGCCCATACATTAAATCCATCTGATGAGATTTTGATGAGCAGCTTCATCAATGCACTACCGTCGGAAATAGCCTTTCTCTTAAAGTCAAGTGAAGGAGTAGATTTACAACTCACTCAGGAGGAAGCTATCAAAATTGAAGATAACATGATCACGATGGGCAAGATGAGGAATGATTCAATCAGACCGCTTGTTCGAGCGCCTGCTGATCCGCTACTTCAGAAAGTAGCCAACGAGGTGACCATTCTCAAGAGACAGTCACCCGCACAAGGGCAACAAGCACTGCCTACACAACAGGCATATCAACCACCATATCAACCTCAACAGCCGTACCAGCCGAAGAGGAATAACTTTCAGCCTTTCAACAACTACAAATCAAAGTTTCCACAAGGACAACAGAGGCATGTTGAAGCTGAGAAGTCTACAGCTTATTGCACTTTCCATGACACAGTTGAACACACCGGATCTACATGTCCGGAAAATCAAAGAATGAGTCAATTCATGGGATTTGCTAAGGCTGCTCCTAGTTCAACTTTCGTACCTTCACCAACTACAAATGTTGTCTCACCACAGACAGACAACTTTGATGGTGACTCCGCAACGGGATACTTTGATAGAGAACCAGTTAATGAACAACAACAACAAGACTACTGCCGATACTCTCTTGCAGTCAATCATGAGAACATCTCATCGCCTGTGTTTACACGTGCACAGCACTTCAAAGCACAAAAAGAAGAAGAGTAAAAGCGGAAGTCTGATGAAAAAGGAAAGGAAGTAGCTTCTACTTCCAATCAAAGGTCTTCACAAGTAAACACTATGCCGGTTGCTCAGGATCCATCCTCAGCAAACTTCGACATTGTGTCTTCCATGATGAAGACGAAGGTACAAATTTCACAACTAGAGTATCTTCAGGATCATCCAAAGCAGTTGGAAAAAATCCTCAAGGTGGTAAAGAAGAAGGCTGCAATCCAACCTATATTACTCGAATCCTCTTGTTGTGACCTTTTTCACACATCACCCCATTCAGATGGGGACCCCCTAATTTTTGCTCCATTCTGGTCATTTGGCTTTGGTTAGTGCGTCTCTCTCTCTATCTCTGGTCCTTCCGGGGATGTCCTGTCGTTTGACCCAAGTTGAAGTATTGGTTAAGTCTGTGTAACGAGGGTTTTCATCCTTCAGGCTTATTTAAGGTCAAACTGAGTTATAAAATTGGAATCTAAGCTTAGTACAGCAATCACAAGGCTTCCAACAGGGTCCCATTAAATTTTCACTGTATTCCGACAACTTGCTATTTTTAGTAAGTATTCAATTTGGGACTATTTTATCGAAATTTTGGAATTCTGTCAGTTCCACCACATTCAGGTAACATCAAGCTGCTTGCACGTAAATTTTGAGCCAGATCAGACAATTTGCTATTTTTAGCAGTTCAGGCTTCAGGAGCCATTTTCAGGGGTCAAACATATGATTTTTCATTGCATGTCCAGAGATTACTTCTGTGTTTCTCGAAACCTTCGCAGCGATATAAATGCAAACCGAGACGACCACTTTCAGAGTTCAACCTTCGGAGGCTATTTTTAGGGTTTGCATGCGGAGTTTTTCAACACATGTCCGAAGATTCCTTCTGGGTTTTTCAAGAGCTACGCAACAGTGTGACATGCAAGCAAAGAAGATCAAGTTTCGAAGACTTACTATTTTTAGCCAGTGCATGCATGCAGACCAGTTTTCTGGGTTTTTCTGGGTTTCTTGAGACCCCACGGACAATATAACATGCAAAACCATCCGGCAGTGGATGAGTCACTTTTCAGACAGTTTCTATTTTTAGCAGGTACACTCTGGCAACCGCCTAACACTCCAGTTCAGCAAGCAGAACGACATGCAGAAGGAACGAAGTCAAATGGAGACCGTTCGGGATACATGCAAGTCAAATTAGGGTTTCCACTTTTATAGGGGGTGAAATCCAGAAACAGTCAAAATGGAGTACCCCACCCATGTCAGCATACTTCAAGGCACTTGCTGGCAAAATTTGAGCAGAATCGGAGAACTTACTATTTTTAGTATGTTACACCCCGGAATTTGTATAGTTACTATTCTAGTAATGCTTAGAGCATTCTGATTGTAAGGAAGGTTTTGAATGAATAAATGTGATTGAACTTTGTTGTCAATATGAAATCCTATTTACATGTTATGTTTGGCTCATTCTGTATTCTTGATTGATGTTATTCTTGAATAAAACAATGAATAGAGGAAAGTAATTAGTCTTGTTTCATATATTTGATTTATATATACTGCAAATATTGTGAGCATTTGACTGCCGTGGTTTTGTGCCATGGATGCAGGAACAGGACCTATTCCTCCAGGTGGAGGGGAAATATCACTCAGGAAGAGGAACTTGGTCGGCTAACCGGTAAAGTTGATCGTATGAGCATACACACACTTCACTAAGGATTTTAGGAACTGAGTCAGATTAAGTTGTCATGATAAGTCATCCTTAGGCTTAGGAGTTATGATTACTTCTTCATGCTTTATGAGTGGTGTTCCTTGATTGACTGACTTACTGTTCTGTGAGCCTTGAATGTGAAATGTGAACTGATAAGTTACTGATGCCTGGAATTTACAGTTAAATGTATAAATACGTGTTTATGCAATTACGTCTATTAGAGGTGCTCTGACTAGCCTATAATACACATAATTGGAGATTTGAAAATAAACATGTATAGATATATTTAAGTGTAAACTGGGTAAGTTAATTAATATATTTAATAATATATTTAATATCGATGTTATTATAGTTTTATCATATATTAATATATCTAATATAATATTTGAATATTATATAGATATATTTATATATTTAAAGAAAGGTAAGTTAAAAACTATAATAATATTGTATTGAATATAATACAAAATATATTAATACATTTTAATGAGAATATTAAAATATCTAAAACTTTGGAAAGATTTTATATAAACTATAATCTTTGGCATTTAAATTTACATTTATCTTATAAAGGTATTTGAGTTTATTTACCTTTGGAAATAAAGGTAATAAGACTTTCATAGTCTTTGGTAAATACTTTGCAAACCATACAAAGGAAATTCGAAATATTGAAATACTTGGAAAATATTAAAAGGAAAAAGAATTTCGAAATTTTGTAAAGACCAATGGAAATTTATAAAAATCATTTAAGGAAATGTAAGTATGAACTATAGACTTTGGAAAGTATAAAAGAAACATTTGAAAAATCGCGGATTTCTTCCCGTGAAGAAATCGCGCGACTGTGTTAAGCAAAGAAATGGCGAAAAACTTCAGCAAATACAGTCCGCGCCCAGCTCACACTTGAAAGACTTGGTCGCGGATGCTAAAGCGCCACCATTGTGGACGCGTGGGTGGAAGAAAGGTAACAGCAATTGTAAAAAAACCCTTGACGTTTTCAACCGAAAACTTTGGACGCCATTTGTGTTGCAGTCCGCCATTTTTGAAGGCAAGTTGAATGTTTAACCTGTACGTGGTTGATCCACGAAATTGGCATGTGATATGTTGAAACATTCTTGAGAAATTATGTTGAATCATCAACTCTTTTGCTGTGTGTTTGGCTATTCGACTGCCACTGCGGATTTTCACATTTTCAAAATGAGAGGTGTCGAATTCTCATGCCTACAAGGTAGGAAACATGAGAATTCGAAACCTATAAATAGGTTCTCACTCATTGTTGAGAAAACACTCAATTTTTCATTCACTCTCCTTGCCTTGGAAAATTCGAAATACAGTGCTGTGGTATTTCTGTGTTTTGAAATTCCATTTTATGAAAGCCATTGTCATTTTATGAGAGCCATTGCCCATTTTATGAAAGCCATTGTCATTTTATGAGAGCCATTGCCATTTTATGAAAGCCATTGTCATTTTATGAGAGCCATTGCCATTTTTGTGAAAGCCATTGCCATTTTGTGAAAATCATTTGCAATTGAGACAGTATTGCTGAGAGACAGTATTGCTGAGAACAACTTTTTGCATTTACCTGAAAGTAGTATTTGCTTAAGCTGAGAGAAGGCTGCGAAGGACGGTGGAGCAAGGATTGAAGCTACCGATCAAGCTCATACGCAAAAGGAAATCAGGCATGAGATATATGTTGATAGATTTTCTGTCATTTATTTTAAAATGTATGATTAGATTGCTTGATTATGTCTTGCTTTATGAAAGGAAAAATAATAAGAAACCTCTATGTTCTATGAAATTGCTGAATTGGGAATAGTTTAATTCCTTAGAAAAGGCTTATTGAATTTAAGAGATAGCTTAAAGAGCTGGTCAAATTGGGGAATAGTTTAATTTCCTTAGAAAAGCTTTTGAAATAGCTTAGAGAACTTGATGAATTGGAATAACTTAAAAGCATGTTGAAACGAATCAGTTTGAAATCATAGATGAATTTGAAAGGGAAATATTTGTTTACTTTTAGTAAAGTACCTTATAATTTGTATTGCTTGAATACTGCTTGAATTCCTTAAGTAAAGGAAAGGGATTAGTTATTAATACTAGGACGAGGGTGGATTCAGAACCAAGGTAGTCTAAAGCTTTAGAGTTAAATAGGTTAACTAGAGAAAGCTACGTACTCCATGGATAAAGATTTCCATGTTGGGAAGTACCAGAGGGACCCCTTGTTGACTGTACTCCATTTCCTGTTTAAGTAGTTGAAGTAGGAAGTCTAGGGTGATTGACTACCCACTGAAGGACTCAACCTACGCGTAGGATAAGGCAGCCTTAAGTCAAACCAAACCTGACTTAGTGCAAGTGATAGATGACCGTCAGTATAAGTACTGCCGAAATGCTTTGGCCAAAGTAGTGTAGTATACCTAACGTCCACTTAGACTGTGAGACGAATTACACTGTCAGTTCACAGTAATCCAGGTTACATGCTAGATTGAGATTGTGAGGACACAAGGATTTAGTTATGTAGGATTACACACTATGCTCAGTTGGTCATACAGAACCGGTTACCCAACCAATCTCCTCGAAGAAGGGAGGGCCGTCTACTTAACAGTAAACGTGCGGGGGACCGCAATATAAGTCCGTGGTTGGTGGAAAAGCACCTGAGTGATGTTTCCCCTCCACCTTAAGACTTCTGATGAACCAAGGTTTGAAAGGGAAGATCCTGGACAGTCTTATTCCTATTTGCTCAAAAGCTTCCGAGCTATGTTTGAAACTTGTAAGATTCTTACCTTGCTTTTTATTTTGAAGAAAAGTAATCATGAAAGCGTACTCTGTTATTTACTTGGAAAATAGAACAATGATGTATCGTGTCTTTTATTTCTTTATGATGAAATGTTCAATTAGAATGAAAAGAAAAGTTATTTACTTTGTCGTTTAATTGTATTTCCTTGTATCTTATTGTGAAAATAGAAAATTTTTTGTTTACCCGGTTTTGGGGTTGTTACATAGTAAGTCAGGGCACGGCTATAAATAGCAGGTCTGCACCCGAGGTTGGCATCAGAGCGACACTCAAGTTATCAGGATCAGGTGTTGCAAGTTTCAGGTCAAACAGAGCTACTAAAGTCAAAAATCAAGAACTTACTATAAATAGCAGGTGGCTATAAATAGCAGGTCAGGGCAGATAACTGGCAAGGCAAGTTCACCAGGCAAAGAGGGTCATATGGTGAAATTTTCAGGCAAAACAGAGCTACTGAAGTCAAAAATCAAGAACTTACTATAAATAGCAGGTGGCTATAAATAGCAGGTCAGGGCAGATAACTGGCAAGGCAAGTTCACCAAGCAAACAGGGTCATATGGTGAAATTTTCAGGCAAAACGGAGCTATAGGGGTCGAAAATCAAGGGACTTTCTAAAAATAGCCTGACTTGCCCAAAATAGACGGTGAAGACGAAGGCAGGCAGAGGTATGAAAAATTTTCTAAGTCTGGAAAATGGAAGTAGCCACCCCTAAATGCGCCCACCTTGAAGTAAAGGAAGCAAGTCAAAAAGTTTCTAAGTGTTCAAATGGAAGTAGCCCATGGTAAATGCACCCAACCTTGTGAAGTGACTTAGAAAATATTCTAAGGCAAAAACAGAAGTAGCCACCCCTAAATGCGCCCACCCTGAAGTAAAGGAAGCAAGTCAAAAAGTTTCTAAGTGTTCAAATGGAAGTAGCCCATGGTAAATGTGCCCAACCTTGTGAAGTGACTTAGAAAATATTCTAAGGCAAAAACAGAAGTAGCCACCCCTAAATGCGCCCACCTTGAAGTAAAGGAAGCAAGTCAAAAAGTTTCTAAGTAGTGAAATGAAAGTAAGCACATCAAAATGCGCCCTCAAGTGAAAGTTAACCCCATGAAATGCGCCCAAGGGGGTGATGGAGTTTCAGATTCTCTAAGGCATGGAAATCAAAGCTAGAAGGCTAAAATGCGCCCTCAAATGGAAGTAGGCTATGTCAAATGCGCCCAAGCCTAGATGGTGCTAAGAAGAAAAACGCCTAAGGTAGAAGGAAATAGAACTTGCAAAGGTGAAATGCGCCCTCAAGGTGAGGAGGTCTTGAAATTTTCTAAGGCATGGAAAATGGGAGCTTGACCCTCTAAATGCGCCCATGAAGAGGATGAGTTAGAAGGGGTTTTAAGTATGAGAAATATAAAAAGTTAACCCTATGAAATGCGCCCAAGATGAATAAAGGCTTGAGAACTTTTTCTAAGAGAGAAATCAAGGCTTGCATGAGTAAAATACGCCCAAGAGGCAATAAGAAGTAGACACATGAATATGCGCCCAAGTTGAAGTGGAGATTTTTTTTTTAAATTTTTCTAAGTGTGGAAAATGAAAGTGGCTCATGCTAAATGCGCCCTTGATTGAAAATGTTTCTAAGGCGTGGCAAGGGTAAAAGCTAGCAAAATAAAACATCACTGAGTGAAATACGCCCAAGATGTGAAATGACTTGAGAAAATTTCTAAGTCGCAAAAAAATAAATGCCAAGGGGTCAAGTGCGCCAGAGGTGTAAAGTGAGGAATTTTTCTAAATGAAATAAATATTTCATCCAAAATATACGCCTATGGTAGAGAAAATGTTAGAAATATTTTCTAAGTGGAATAACATTTCACTGGGGAAAAACACGCCCTTGACATGAAAAGATAGCTTGATGAATTTTAAAATTTTCCAGAGACATTTAAATGAAATGGACACAGTGACGAAGTTTTATTTCCAAGGCGGAAGCGACTAAATATTTTCCATGGGTCAAGTGAAAAATCAAATGAACCCGTTCAAAAGGCACCCATGGGTTGGGAAATTTTAAAATTAATTTCCTAAGGGAAATTTTAGTATTTTCAGAAGAAATTCGTTCTGCCTAGATTATTTTCCTAACGAAAATTAAATCTCAGGGGACAGATTGATTCGAGCAAGCAAGTGATTTCTGTCAACGGGTTGAATTATTTTAAGAGAGAAAATTTAAAATGTCTAAGGCAAATTTCATGAAATTGAAGATTTAAATGGCAGACATTTTAAATAATTTTAAATCTCCCATGAATTTTTTTCGGATTGAATTTAATTGAATATGGCGAGAATTTTAAAATGATTTTTTTTCAATCAAGTCAAGAGATTTTCTCGCGAGTTGTTTAGATCACCAAGAGTTAACTGGCAAACTAGAAAGGAAAATTCGAATTTGAAGAAGAAAGAATCTTCATTAATGGCAACTGCCATAATGACTGGCTAACGACTAGCCCACTACTGCGCCTAAATTAGAAGATGCCGAACGGAGAGACTGGAGAATTGATGAAGGTACTAAAAATAGCCCCAGCACTACTCAGCAGGATTCTTCGCGAAGAGTTATTTAAACAACTTCATTTCTTTCATTTCTTCACACGTTTCGAAGAGCTTGGAATTGCTGCAGTGAAGAATTTTGTGAGAGATCAAAGTCTTTTTCGAAGTTGCTGAGAGTGAGGTTGGATTTTATTCTTCTCACAGCGAAGTTGCTAAGGATTTTAATTCTTGAAGGGCTAAGAGGGTGTTGCTGCAAATTTCGAAATCATATACTGCAGTTGCTGGAGAGATATTTTCAAACTGCTGAAAGTTGGGGTTGTTGAAATCATTTTCGAAGTTGCACGAGAGTTCTTGGAGTTGCTGCAGATTTTATTTATTCGAGCTGCTGAAAGCTAGTTGCTGTTGGAGTTGAGAAGAAATTGCAGCAATCTCTCTTCATTTCTTCATTCTTCAAATTGCTGAGGTTGAAAGTTGCTGAAGTTGACAGAAGTTGAGGCGAAAGATTTAATTTATTCTGTGCTGAGAAAATAGCCACATTGCTGAGAGTTGTTGGTTTGCTGTAATTTTCTTCGCCAGTCAGAGTGCAGTTGCTGGAAGCTTCTTTATAAGCTTGGAGTTTTTATACAGTTTGAGGTTTGGAGTTAGATAATTATGCTGAAGAATTTTATTTTCAAAAGCTAACTCCACATCCGTAGCCGTCTCGGAGGCCATTTTATTTTATTAAAAATCTGCAAACTAACTTATTATTATTCTATCTTATTCTTGCAGATGGCTAGAGCAAAGGATGTTGCAGGAACAAGCAGAGCCGCAGGCAGAGCTGCAAACACTGAAACGGCCAAGGCTAGCTCATCCCGGCAGGCAATGATCAAAAGGCTCGCCAAGTCATTTCTTCCAAAATCAGCAATTGTTTCAAAGTTGGCAGGATTAAGTGACACCAACCTCGGGTCGTTTAATCTAAATGCACTCAAGTCTAGGATGTACGGACTGGGAGGCCATCAGCCGTCAATCACGGCACATAACATCATGAAGAGTGGTATCTATGCAGCCGCTGGTTTTTCACCAGCAATTCAGTGCCCGGAGCTAATTATGGAGTGTGCGAACTACTACAAGCCGGAGCGTAGAACCATTGTCTCGCCGGATGGCAAATTGCTTGCCAACTTCACGCTAGATGCCATCGAAGAGGCATTTGGGATTCCTGCTGCCGAAAAGATGTTGTACAGATCAAAGGAGAGGGCGGATAAAATGTACTCCACCTCCTTCGAGAGGGTTGCTACGGTCATCAACAGAGTCTGGATGCAAAAGCCAAAGCCACCTCGCACTAGACTCCCAAAGCAGATAATTGCCGAAGATGTGAAACAGGAATACTACGACTTGATGATGATGCTGAGCCAAATAAATGGGAGTGCACAAGCCTACTTCTTCGAGCCTTGGATGTTCTACTTCAT
Organism: Sequoiadendron giganteum; assembly: GCA_007115665.2. Taxonomy (NCBI): domain Eukaryota; kingdom Viridiplantae; phylum Streptophyta; class Pinopsida; order Cupressales; family Cupressaceae; genus Sequoiadendron; species Sequoiadendron giganteum. The sequence goes on from CM021108.1 coordinate 349,137,172, forward strand.
CGAGATCATATTGGAGGGAAAGGAATGTGTTGACTGGGTGAGAATGATCAGTGATAACATAGATGAACAGTTCAGGAGCCTGAGGGGGACTAAAACCTTTTACATGAGCTCGTATGTGATATATATGCTGGCAAGAATGACCAAGTATCAAGGGATTACATACAAGGAGCCAATAGGCTGTGCACCTAATCAGTTCAAAATCCACGAGGCCTACACACAGTTGCATCTAGCTAACCCTACCAGTTACAAATGGGCTAATGATGCATTCACAATGCACATCACGAGGACCCTTCAGCGGAGAACGCAGCAAAGAATATCCAAAGAGGCACAAGCATTGATAGAGGAATACGGATATTGGCTCATCCAATTTTGAAATTCACTTACATTAGGCTGCAGGGGTTCACTTCGTATCCATACCGGCTACCGAGGTACCCCACCGATCACATTATAATGCTGGAAATATCTAGGCAATTGATCACCTATGATAAGATTCAGAAAAAGAAGAAGAAGGGTGGACTTGACTTTCCTATTGCCATGGGAAATTCCACTGAGGTGTGTCCCTCCTTGCAGGCAGCTCGAGAGGCAGAGGATGAGCTGCAATTCTATCATCTATCGTATCACACAGGCAGACAGGATTTCGATCCGTACAGAAGCATCTGAATGATACAGAACATCGAGTACCGACACAAGGCCCACATTGAGGACTTTTGGGCAAATGCTGTTGATGAAGTTGAGATAAGGAAAAGGATGTTTTCCAGGCTTCCCCTCAAATTGATCAGGGAATGTGAGATCATTCCAGTTCCCGACCAGGTGGAAGAGGATGTCAACGTTATGCAACCCGACTATGGTTCAGTCAGGGATACTTCGGTCCCACCACCTGATTGGTCCGAGCCAGAAATCATGGACTTGGACACGCTCTCTATTCCGGTGTTGACTTTCACAAGGGCTTGGGTCAATAGACATGTATGCAGACTTAAGAGCAGATCGATCGCCCTTACTTATAGCTTGATGGGTGACCCAAGGCCGCTATCAGTGAGAAGGGGAAAACAGGTTGCTCAAACACCGGAAGCACAAGTAGAAGTACAAACCCAGCCGATACCGTTGAGGATGGAACAAGCATCACCTATGCACTCACAAACTCAGTCTTCGAGTTTGAGAGTGATTTCATTATTTGTTGATCAGAGGGCAAGATTGGGTGAAGAGCGGGAGCTTGAGGAGGTGGATCAACCCAACATCCGAGAATCCGATAGTATAAGCGTCAGTGCATCCAGGGCTGGCCGACAAGAGGAAGAAGAGGAAACAGTGGCTGACACTCGTTTCCAACAGATGTTGGACATGACATTGGAGGAAGGGGAAAACACAGAACAAGGGACCCAAGGGTCAGGAGATACGCAGCTCGTGGAAGATGATGAGCCCGAGCAGAACAGTGCAAGAAGAGAAGAAGTGCACGAGGTGGAGGCAACGGAAGAGCAGCCCCTTGTCATTTGCAATCCGCAGCAAACGGTGCCGGATTGGCTTTCGGACACGATGAGAAGAGAACCCGAGGATGATACAGATCCAACCATCGAGATGGAGGAGTTCCTCAGGAGGATCAGTGAGCCACCAGAAAAGAAGAGGGTCGGGAAGTTTTCAAAGATCTCGACTGATGAGTCAGGCTCTCGCACGCTTCAGGTGGCTGTTCCGAGAGAGGATTGTGATCGAACCGAGGAGAGGCCTGAAAATTACGTGATCACCACAGTAGAGTTGGGTCGTCCTACGGGAGCCCAAATTGTTGAGGAGTTCGATAACTCCTATCAGGCATTGAAGGATCAGTTGCTCCGCACGGAGGGGAAGTATAAGAAATTGAAGAAGGAGCACAAAACCTTGATAGGATATGTGTAGAGTCTAGCACGTCCAGGTGAACCAGCAAACCCAACAGTAGAACATCCACCAGAGCTTCCGAGGGAGTCAGTTGTTGGCTTAGAGGATTTAAAGAAGATGGAAACGGAAGCGGACAAGTGGGTTAGCCATGTTCGTACTGAGACAAGGAAATTCATGGAGGACCTCGCCAATGCTTATCGGCAGGCCTCAAGTATTTTGGCACGGATTGACATGGTGGATCAGGCCTGGGGCGATACCCGCATCTATCAGACGAAGACTGTACTTCGTTTGGGGGCTTTGATGCATATACCTCTACAAACTTTGGTGGATGGAGGTGTGATTCAGGATGGTGACAGGTATGATTTCACCAGTTGGTACTCCTCGGTGGTCACGGGCCGTGGATTTCACGATGCAGCGAGGGCAGATTCAGCCAGAGTGAGGAAAGCAATGGGTAACATCTTGGAAGGAGTCCTTAATACATTAGAAGCCATATTTGCTAGAAAGTTGGCCCCAGAGGAAATAACTGTTGATGGCTTGAAAGACAAACTGGCTCCATTCTTCTCAGCTGCGAGGTCGCTTGTCCTGGATGACTTTGAGAATGTCTCCACTTTCTCCAGTATAATCCAAAATACCTAGGTCGCCTTGGTGGCATGGAAGAAGTCTTACACTCGGCACGGACAAACGGTAGCGGTCTTGGAATTTCAGCTCAACCATATTCCACCAATTTCTGCCCAGGAGGTTGAAGCGGTATTGGCCCGATTGATCGAGTTTGCAGTCCGAGAACAGGACAGTGGGAACGCGCTGCTTGATGAAAATCTTCTAGAAGAAGATAGTGGGCATTAATTGCTCATTATGGTTCCTGCAAGGGAGTGGAGAATATTCTGTGCATTTATTGCCCCACTCCCCTCAGTGGCGGTTTTTAGGGCAGAGACCCTAATTGGGGCATAGGTGGCTCGATCTGAGCCATTTATTGTAATTGAATCCGAACCGTCCGTTGAAATGGGCTAACTATAAAAGGGGCATCCCCCCTCATTTGTAATCAATTAGACATTAGATCAAGAATTGAATCAGAGCGAGAGTAGAAGGCATATAGCATTTAGCTTAGAAGTTAGCTTAGATTGAGGAGGAAAGGAAGTTTTCCCATTAAGGACTTGGTAAGGAGTTGTGAACACTCTCATAATATAAAGATTTATCATTGTTTGCTGGTTCTATCTTCTATTGTGAGTAGCTAGCAAGGCTTGTTCGTCTTTCCAATTCAAGTGGATAGAATAGAGTAGACTTTGTTTATGCAAATAGTTGTTAATTGTGGAGTGTGGCGCTGCGATTTGAGCATATCTTCTTTCATCCATACCACTAGCGGTCTTACTGGTGGTAAGTTCGCCTTGCGTGGTCAACTGGAGTATTGGCACTTAACTTCAATTGTGGCTCATATGTCCGTATGCATCGTAGTGATGGTATGAACATGTTGTGTCATAATTTGAACACCTTTCTCATCCTTTGAAGATTGCACCAACTTTGTCGGAGTTGTCCGAAAGGAGACGAAGCAAAGTCTGGTTTGAAGATTGTTTAAGTCGATCCTCGTCCTCCACCCTTTAGAAGTAGATTTGTAGAATTCCTATCCCTATCCCTTTTTAATTCAATATCTCCCGGTTAATTTAAGAGTCAGAGCAATATTGTCAAATCATTCATATCCTAACTGCTTCACAAAATCGAACAACTACATAAGTCCCCTTGAATACCCAACATATTCACATTAGCCAACTGAGTCTATTCGCGTTAAAGGAACCTTGGAGTTGAACGCATGAACTTTCACGCAATCTTAGCATGCGGAATACTTTGATCAAGAGAGAATAGAATGACCTTTGGGCATTTTTATTCTGTGTTGATGTCGTCATAAAAAACACGTCAACACCTCTGTACCAGCAGAAGACAAGCCAAAGCCGTTCTATATATCTTTGTATATAGGAGGTTTTAAACTCAACAATTGCATCATAGATAGCAGAGCGTCAGACAACGTTATGCCTTTACAAATCATGAACGCGTTGGGACTTTCGTGCACCGAAACCAAAGAAAAGTGTTATTCACTTGAATCAAAGTCGGTGCCGTTAGTTGGCCAACTGAAAGATGCACAATTAAGGCTAGCATCTTGTCCAGAAAAGAAGATTATGATGACTATCTTGATCGCTGTCATTCCTACAAGTTACGAGATGTTGCTCAGCAGGAGTTTTTGCAAGGATCTTGGAGGAGAAATTCAGTTAGATTGGTCGTTCACGACAATTCCATTGAAGAAGGGTAGTTTCAAGCTGGAGCCTGAGGTGAAATCAAAGTTTACGGTGGTAAAATCCCAGTTTCCGCATGCACAAGTGTTATATCAAGACACGGGACCGGGGACATATGCTATGATATCTGATGTCAATGAAGATTGTCAGAATTTTGCACTTTCCACGACTACATCACATGAAGAATCAATAATGTGGAGGATGCAATTTGATGGCAGTTGTTCAACATCAGGATCAAGAGCGGGAGTAGTGATCATCTCTCCCGAAGGTTGCTTATATCCATTCGCATATAGGTTGCAATTTGAATGCACCAATAATACTGCAGAGTACGAGGCGCTTTTATTGGGTCTCAAGAACGCGAAGGATATGGGAATCAAATTACTTAGAGTTGAAGGAGATGCAAAGCTCATTGTCAAACAAGTCAAGGAGCAATTTCAAGTTAGAAAGAATCACCTTCAATCCTATAGACAGAGGGTGTGGAATGCCATCGACTGGTTCGATGCTTTTGACATCCAATATATTCCAAGAACGGACAATAGCAGAGCTAATGCCCTCACAGTGTCAGCCGCTCTTTTCATGCCGCATTCTGACTTTCGTCAGAATTCTTTTGCTATTGAGCTGATCTACAGGCCAGTTGTACCAGATAATGCAAACAATTGGCAAGTCTTTGATGATGATGATGACATCAAAGAGTTTCTCGTTATGGGAAACAACTACAAAGAATTGTTCTTTGAAGGCAGTCCTACTCCTTTAAAGAGTCAATTGTTGAAGATTCTGAAGCTATGGAATCCGGAATCATACAACTGAAAGGAAATCAGATTCCCAAGGGTTTCGTATCTTTAGAGGATATTTTTGACCGGCATGACCGTTTCATCCAAAATCAGAAGATGACAGGTGTTAATACTTCTACTGAACATTTCCAAGTGAACATCGACACTGAAGACAAACCTCGGTTTGTTAATCTAGGCAAGTATTGTACTACAGAAGAAGCTGAGAAGTTTACCGCCTTGTTCAAACAATACAAGGATGTATTTGCCTGGTCATATGAAGACTTGAAGGTCTTCACGCCCATAGAATTGTCACATACAATTCCTCTGAAGTCTAATGTTAAGCCTTTTAGGCAAAAGCAGAGACATTACAATCCGCGGATTCAAGATACTATCTACGCGAAGATTCAGAAGATGGTGGACGCGAAGATAATTTATCCAATCCATCACTCCACTTGGGTGTCTAACATTGTTCCTATGCGCAAAAAGAACGGAGAAATCAGAATTTGCGTGGATTTCAAGAACTTGAATTTATCGTCCTTCAAAGGACAATTATCCCTTATCGATCATGGAGCATACATTGCAGACAGTCACTGGATCGAAGATGCTATCACTTCTTGATGGTTTTTCCAGTTACAATCAGATTGCAGCGGTAGAGGAAGAGTAGATCAAAACAGCTTTCACCATGCCATGGGGAACGTTTGCTTATGAGAGGATGCCTTTCGGCCTTATCAACGTCAGTGCTACTTTTCAGAGAGCCATGGATTTGGCGTTTGGGGATCTAAAAAACAAAATAATAGTAGTTTATCTAGATGACTTAACCGTTTTCTCAAATAAACGAAGCGATCACTTTTCGCACCTCGCGAAAGTTTTCAAAAGATGTAGGTACCACAGGATTTCATTAAATCCTAAGAAGACCATCTTCGCGGTGACGGAGGGCAAGTTACTTGGCCACATCGTTTCCAAGGAGGGAACTAAAATTGACCCAAAGCGGGTGGATTCAATCAAGAGCCTGTCTCTTCCTACAAGTAAGAAACAAGTGCATTCCTTTTTCGGTAAAGTCAACTTTATCCAAAGGTTTGTACCAGATTTTTCGGAGCTGACGAAGGAAATCTCAGCCATGATGAAAAAGACGTCCAATTTCATATGGACAGAAAAAGGTAGACAAGCCCTCATCAAAATCAACGAAGCTATTGCTACCGCACCAACGTTGGTTCATCCTGACTTTCAGAAGGATTTCATCCTTTACTATTATGCGTCAGAGCATACGTTATCTGCAATATTGACTCAGAAGCTCAGTGAAGAAGGAGAATCTCCTATCGCATTCATGCGTACCAGTTTTAAAGATTGTGAATCACACTATTCTCAAATTGAGAAGAATGCGTATGCTGTTGTTAGAGCTGTCAAAAATTTCAGGTTCTATATCTTGAATTCACATACTACGGTGTTTGTCACCGATCCAACAATAAAAGGTGTGCTAACTCAACAAGAGATGGGCACGAAAAGAGGAAACTGGATCGCAAGAGTTCAAGAATATGATCTGGAAATCAAGCCAACAAAGCTCGTTCGCGGGCAAGGTCTTTGTCAATTGTTGGCGGATGATGGTTATAAAAAGAAGAAAAGCAATAGTGGAACTGAACCTGAACCTGAAGAGGACCTTCCTTTGGTCCTACTAGTTGATTCTGTGGAAGAATGGTACACAGCCTTGTGGTATTATTCAACTTATGGAGAATGTCCACGTCACATGGACAAACTGCAGAAGAGAACTTTAAAGCTGAAAGCACAGAATTTTGTCCTTGTCAATAACGTTTTGTACAAGCGTGGCCTTGATGGAACTTTTCTTTTATGCGTTGGCAGAGACCAGCAACAAAGATTGTTGGATGCTTTTAACAGTCAAGCGTGTGGTGGTCACTTCTCATCGAGGGTTACTGCATTCAAGATCTTACGAGCACGGTTCTATTGGCCAACCATGTTTCGTGACGCATATGAATGGGTGTATAGATGTCAGTCTTGTCAGCAGTTTGCTGGTAAAGTCAGATTGGCGGCTACTCCACTCAGGCCAGTTATCATTGATGCTCCATTTCAGCAATGGGGTATTGATTTCATAGGTCCCATCAACCCACATTCCAGCAAGGGGCATATTTGTGTCCTTACAGCAACAGATTATTTTACAAAATGGGTTGAAGCGGTTCCTACCAAGCGAGCTACCTCGGAAGTTGTTTGTGACTTTTTAAAGGAGAACATCATTTCACGCTTCGGGGTGCCTCACAAAATTGTGGCTGATAACGAAACAAGTTTCTCATCAGAGGAGATACTTAATTTATGTTTTGATCACGGCATCACGCTGTCACACTCATCAGATTATTACCCTCAAGGTAATGGACAGGCCGAATCATCAAATAAGAACATAGTCACAATTGTGCACAAGCTAGTTGACGCAAATCAGAAAGCTTGGCACAGGAAAATATATGATGCTCTTTGGGCTGATAGAATCACTCCCAAACGAGCCATCGGCACTTCACCTTTTATACTTTTGTATGGTACAGAAGCAATGTTACCCATTACAATGGAGTTATCCGCCTTGCAGTTGGCATCTACAGTGGATGATGGAGAATTCAAAGATCCAATCGATAGGAGGATTTTGTACCTGATGAAGCTAGAGGAAGAAAGGGTGGAGGTCGTTGATAGAATCACTCAGCATCAAGAGCGAGTGAAGAAGATTTTTGATAAGAAGGCTCATCCACGAGATTTCGAGATTGGAGATCAAGTCCTGTTATGGGACAAAAGACATGAACCTAAAGGAATGCATGGTAAATTTGATTCCTTATGGTTAGGACCCTTCCAAATACACGAATCAAGGGGAGAGAACACATACATTCTCTCACATCAGGATGGAAGGCTTCTCCCGTTGCCTTACAGCAGGCAATATCTCAAGCACTTCAACCCTCCGGGGGAGGAGTGATTTTTGAAAAATTTTATAAATACCTTTTTATGCTTTATCGTTATGTCGTATTGTGTTTCCCCGTTTTGTGAAGTTTTGTCGTGTTTTAGGTGATTAAAATAAGTAGTCTTGTTATAGGTGATTAGGAAAAGTCCAAGTGTATTAGGTGATTAGGAAAGAAAGTCCCGACTCCAATGCCCAATGTTATAGTCACTGGTCTACGAAACACTGAGATTCCTGAATTCTCCTATGCCGTAAGTATCCGACATGGTCACCAGACAGAGCCTAATGTTGTACCCAAACCAAAAATTTTGCTTCATTAAGGCACTTTGCTTAAAATGGTCTAAACCTTGTTAAAATGATGTCAAAACGTAGTTTTTGGGCAATTCAAGTATGGGTTTTGAGTCAATGTCATGCCACGGAGATACTGGCAAAATTTTTAAAAAATTGAAAATTAGGGTTTTAGAACTCTATTTTTAGGTCAAAACACTAAAAATTGAAAACTTGTCAGAATTGACTAAAATTTGTTTTGATTGGTTTATTTTGCTTCACGATCACAATGGTGAAGTCAATTTCAATTAAGACTCAGTTTAAGCTTGGTGGGTAGTTTTCGTTTTTTCAAGTGAGAAGTTAGGTTTTCTAAATTCATCATTGACAAATGGCCAAGTACCAGGTGTCGACAGCTAAGCTCAAAACGCTTCGGTGATGTTTCTATGGCAAGTTTCGTCCAAAAAGTTACTTCGTCTCGGAGGAGATTTTCAACGAGGTAAAATACTGTAAAATTGGCTAAGTCTAGATTGAAAAAGCGCCACTTTGAGCTAGGGGCGCCCATCATTCTAGAAGCCTTATTCAGCTTTTTGTGATTTGTCTCTACCAAGATGACTTCTCCAAATTCCTGATAGCTTTGCAATGAGCCAGCCAACCAGTCCAACGGAGGAGTAAATCGCCTGAAACCGGAGATTCAATGCAGAACGAGGGAAATGCAAAAATGATTAACACTGAGGTCAAAAGTGCCCCTGGAGGCCAGGGGCGCCCATCTTTTTGAGACTTCAGATAAAGTCTTTTGATCAAGTGACACCCAAGAAGTTTCTTTCCATTTTTGGTCCAACTCCGCAACGCATCTGTCAGCAGGTGAATTTGAGTTGCTATGTTGCCATCATCAGTGGTCAAATTTGAGGTTTCAGACTGGATCAGAGACTGTTCAGAAAGGACAAAAGCGCCCCTGGCCCAAGGTTTTGAGACCTTTAATGAAATCTGTTTGATGATTTCAGATACTCATCTCATTCGTGTCAGCTCCAGCTTTCCGTTGCCTATCTCAGCCGTGTCGGAAGATGTCTTGGCAATCTACAGCCGGAAGATTAGTAGTTTTTGCCAGTTACAGTAATGGCTGACATTGGTTGGGAAAAGCGCCCCTGGAGGCCAAGGGCGCCCATGATTTAGGAAGGTTAAAAGATGTTTTTATACAAAGTGCTCTCCAGGAGCCTTTGCTCAGAATTCAGCCTACTCCGCAATGAGCTAGTCGGTATGTTCTGAAGTTTTGCCAAGTGTCGGGAAACGTCAAGTGAAATATGGTCAAGTTATCAGTAAAAATAATGAAAATGCCTGAAAATATTCTACACTGAGGTCAAAAGCGCCCCTGGAGGCCAGGGGCACCCATCTTTTTGAAGCCTCAGATTTGTGAATTATGGATTATCACCTCAAGGAATCTTCTTGTCAGATTTGGTCCTGCTCTTCAATGGAACTGTCAGCCAGTTGATCTGATGCGGCAATCAATTAGAATTAGTGATCGAACGTGAGCTTCATTTGAGGTTTCTAGATTCAAATTTTCAGAAAAATGTCTTAAGTATGGAAAGACGCATAAAGTCAAAGGGTTGACTTTTAAATTCAAAAAATAGAAGTGTGCATGAGAAGAGTTTCCAGTTTTCTAAATTTAGATCTTCAGTTGAACTCTTTTCAAGTCGACTTCTGGTAAATCTATTTTTGGTCATAAATGGCTAAGATTAGTTTGCATGTATCAGTTAACTGAGTGTTTCAAAGTGGCGCCCTAATTAGGGTTTATGGTACATCCAGTTAACTGAGTTTGAAGCCAAATATAGGCCATGCGTGAGTTTTGAAGCACCAGTTGTACTTCAAACGCCATTTCCAATGCTTAGCATGCATTTCACACGCCTTAGAAGATATTTTTCTATATATTTTGCTAATGGTGTCCATTATTCTTCATCAGAGTTGACAAGAAACATCTTTTCTTGAGCATAGAATTGATCTGCAGGTGCTACAGGTGTCAGATTTTAGTGTTCTTCGTAGCTACAGATTCAGATTGTTCAAAGAGAAGATTATTTCAGACTTCGTTTTCCATTTGCATGCAGGTTTTATCAGTTCTACTTCAAGCATAGGCGAATTTTTAAAGAAAAAGAGAGAAAACAAACAAATAAAACTTTTATTCTTCTATCTTATTTTCTTCTATTCTCGACTTAGATTTTCTTTGCATGTCAAAGAAAATGGCAGATTTTTCAGAAAAGCATCATCTGGGTTCGAGTATGTTAGCATCAACAACAATACCCATCTCTTAGATTATTTTGTGAAAATTGCCTCGCTGCCTCTTTTCTAGAAGCACTGTGCTTTTCTCCAGAATTCTCTTTGCATGTGGGCCTAAATCACATTTTTTCGCAAATTTGTTGATCTGGGTGGTTTTAGGATTCATTTCTACACAAAACCCATGTTCCAAATTTTCGCGGGAAAAATTGCCCCCAGTGCCCCTAACTGCCAGTTCAAATCTCAACCGAAAACCTTATGCATGCAAGCCTAAATCCCATTTTTTTGCAAATCTGACATTTTAAGTTGCATTAGAATTTGATTCTACAAAAAACCCATATCTTAGAATTTGTCCGAAAAAATTCACTTCCCCTTGCTATTTTTAGCCCATCCCCGAGCTTTTTCAGTTTTTCCGAAGTTGTCCAAACATACCCGACTTTACAGTCAAAAGTCCAGTTTTTCAAAATGCAGTATAATCCCATAGACTATAAGGCCAAATAGATCTTTCTTCATAACTTTCTAAAAACTACCGATACCGACTTAAGTCATGTTTTTCCCATCATCAATCTGAACTCATTGGAGGATATCAGCAGTACTACAATCAGAAATCTGGAATGTTCAAGGATACTTACAGCGGCATCCATTCCTATCTCAGTCTTTGATCTCGAGTTCATACTTGCTTGTGTTAAGCATTATGACTCGTCTACCAGACAAATCAGGTCGACAGATGGAAGGATTATTTGTAGCCTTAAGCCGAGGGATGTAGAGAAATGTTTTTCTATTCCTCCACGTTCAGATCATTTCGTTGTATCCATTTCAGATTGTGACAGAATATGGGAAGAGGACAAGGATAGATCACAGAAGAAAGTAGCTCAACGATGGTTGAAGGTTCAAAAAACCAACATGCCAAGGAAGATTGCACATAGTGATTTCAAGGAAGAGATTGTTGTTTTGATAACTTTCCTCAACCAGTTAGCAGGTTCTGAAGACGCGAGCGTTTTCCGAACGTGGATGTTTTACCTCATCTCACGAGTTATTGATAAGAAAGAAACATTTGACTGGGCCATGTTTATCAGCGAGTGTCTTCACCAGCAGATTACAGAGTTCCTAAAGATTCACGAATTCCACATGGTAACTTTTCTGGTTTCCTTAGTTGCATTCCAAGGCAGCTTTAAATTATTAAAGACCGATGGAGTTCTGGGCGTTCAGCGAGTGCATGAATACTACCCTCAGTTGGAGTTTTCGAAAGCTGAACAGGACTTTACAGCAATGAGTGACCACTTTCTTATGAGGACAGTCAGAAATTTGGATAATGAGATGCATGTGAGGATTTCTACAGAGGCACAATCAGCAATGGAGAGTTGGGCAGATTGGTTCATCCAATTCCCTACTTTCACATATATTCATGTATATGGATATACAGGAGAGCCTCTGATGCTACCGAGGTACCCATCGAACAAGGTTCTTTTCATGGAGTTCATGAGACAGGCACATGAGGTTCACACTTTTCTTCACAATCAACATAAGCCAGCTTTCACCTTTCCGTTTGAGTTGGGTATTTACAAATGCAAAAACAGCTGCCGATTGCAAGTTAATGGCACGAGTTAGAAAAACTTCAGCTTGAGTGTTTTCCTCAGAAGCGCACCTATGATCCGTTGGGTTATTATTCAGCAAGGTTGGAGCGAAATGTTTCACATTCGGCAGCGCTTGAGGACTTTTGGGTCAATTGTGAGGATGAATTTGAGGTGCATCATCGTCATTATTGTAGGCTTACCATTCCACAGATTGCTGATTTCTTGTCAGAGGATGTGGAAGGCTTGTCTGATGATGATGGTGAAATACTTCATTCATTTATTAAAGACCAAGTTGCTCGCCTGCCACTTCGCCAACCTGATTGGTATGTTCCAGTGAACACTTCAGTGAAAGACTTGTCCAGGTGTGTTATCAAAAGAACCATGTACTTCCTTGAGAGAAAACGGAAGCGAAGGGTGATCCCAGTTACAGAGCCGCCAGCAGTGGTAGTTTCTTCTTTCCCTTCTACTTCTAGGGCTAGACCTCGAGTCAAGGTTTCCATGAAGCCGCCTGAAGGGGTTAAGATGGGAGTTAATTCAAAAGGAAAAAGCATCAGCAAAAGGAAATAGGTTGAGAAAGAGCCAGCACTTCCAGTTATAGAGACAGTACTTCAAGAGCCAGCATTCCCAGTTACAGAGACAGTACTTCCAAAGCCAGTTATTTCATTGAAACCAGTAATTCAGGCTAAGGCCGGTTTGTCATCTCCAGGTTCACCTTTTTCACCACAGTCGTCTCCCATAGATATTGATTTGGGGCCTGAGTCTCTGATACATGAGATCTTCATACCAGTGGATCCGCCAACAATTCATACAGTAGAAACAGCTTCACCTCGAGAGGATAGTATTCTCTATTCATCTTGGCTCGAGAAGTCATTGGGAAGAGAGAGGTGTATACCTTCATATAATCTTGATTTATTTGAGTTCGGTGAACCCTATCAGAACAGGTTGAATAAGAGGGCCAGAAAGCAGATTAACATTGAGAAAAATCCTGAGGCAAAGATCATCATAGAGGTTGCTACTCCTCCAGAAAGAAAGTACTTGGATGAAGTTGATGTTGGTGATTTTACCTTCGTCAAAACTAATCTGGGGAAGAATACTCGACACACAGGCGTGAATCTGTTCAGGGTCATCGCAAGTAATCTAGAGGAACACGTCGTGAAGGATGGTGAGGATAAGGCAGTTCTCAAGGCTGAAATCAGGCAACTCCGCATATACATCTCGAGTTTGCTTCATGACAGCAAGGGGCAAGCACCTTTACTCCCACAACTTCGAGAGACCGCCGCAGATCAGCAGAAGATTCAACACTTGGTTAATCGAGGAAAGTTGCTGGATACCTAGATCGAGGACTTTATCATTGTTGGTTGACACCTCCTCATAGAGCTATATCAGTTGAGGGTTGACGCACATAGTCTTCGCCAGAGAATTCAGGAGCTCGAGATTTTCATAGCCGAGCGTAAGCCGAAGGACTTGATTCTGATATCACAGCTTGCAGGAATCTATGACACCATTGAAGCAGATGGGGATCAAAAGAAGGTCTTCACTTGGAGAGAGTTGTATCTTTGCAGGGTGGAGACATATGATAGGATTTCTGCTAAGATGAGCATGTTTCAGGAAAAGGTTGTTGTAGCTCTTCGTTTCATCAGCGAGTACATCACTCAGATCCCATGTCATTATCGGCATGAAGATGGTACATACGCCGAGTTAGAGGCAGTTCAGGCTGAGTTCGAAGAGTTAGTTCGTGATAACCTATGTGGAGGGCCAGAGGCGTCCAAGATGGAGGAGTTTACAATGCTGACTATCAGTTTCAAAAAGGTGACCACAGAGGTTAGAGATAGTCAGAGGGAAATCCGGGATGGAGACAAAGAGTTAGACAAACAGTTAATTATCGTGGACAACGTCAGAGTGCCAGATGATGATACTATTGATAAATTCCTGGAGGAGATGATAAACTTGGAGTAGACTTTCAGTTAGACCATGCAGTTGTTTACAAGGATGAGTCATAAGAAGCAGTTAACTCGAGGCTTCTTTCCGAGTTAAACTTGCTGTTACACATTGCATGCATGTCTTTCTTGGAAACATCTACGTACACTTGGAGTTTAGTTTAGATCTTTCAGTTGACTGATGATAGCATTCCAGTTGACTTGCTTTCAATAAGGACGTGCATGTTGCACTTTGTCCATTTAGATTAGATATTTCAGTTAACTGATGATAGTTTCCCAGTTAACTGTATAGTTTCATTCAATTAGGGTTTAGGAATAAGATCTTGCATGCATTGCAAGACTGTAGTTGACTCAAGGTGATTTTAGGGTTTCCTACACCTTGAAGTCTATAAATAAGAGCATTCAGCTCATTTGTAATTTAACTTTTGCTTGATAGCATACATGCTGCGCCTACCTTGCCTGTAGTATTGCTATTATTGTATCTGTTCAACGAACTTTTACAGGAGATTAATATATGCTGCGCCTACCTTGCCTGTAATATTGTCTTTTTGGATTTGTTCACAAGCGTTTTTTTTTATAGTGAATTGGTATGCCACTCAAGTTCCATGCAATTATTATGATGAATGTTTGCCTTAGTTAGATATAGTGGCTAGTTCAATCGTGGATTGTATGCGTGTCTCGCCTATGCCATTTGCTGTCCTAGTTGGATATCTTTTGTGTTTTGTTATCAATAGGCCTATTCGAATTAAGCAAATAGTTGTGCCCACCTTGCCCTCATGTTGAGAATTCATACTTAAAGCCTATCGTATGATGTGTGTCGTAATAAGCTTATTCAACCGAGCAGATAGTTGTGCCCACCTTGCCTACATGTTGCAAATCTGTACCCAGCGTATCGTATAAAAACCACTCCCGCTCCATTTCCTCACGCTCTGTTTTCGTGAGTAAATTGGATAGATTTTAAAGAAGTTAGCTTAGTTGTAGTTAGATGATCTGCGAAACCAGAAAATACTTAGCTGCAACGTTCTAGGTTTTCTTAACCTTGTGCCTCTACCAGCTAAGAACAAAAAGATAGGATATTAGTTTAGTTTTCTATTCCATGCATTCCAGCAGAACGAGGGAGCTTCCCCTCCTAATTTGAAGAGCACTCATTGCATAGTGTGCATAGCTGTACGTACAAACTCACACTCCAAAGGTGTTAGTTCTTACGCCAACAGAGTGTAAGACTTTCTCCACGCCACCAAGGCATCCTGGGTATTTTGAATTATACTGGAGAAAGTGGAGACATTTTCAAAGTCATCCTGGACCAAAGATCTCGCAGCTGAGAAGAAAGGAGCCAATTTGTCCCTCAAGCCATCCATAGTGATCTCTTCCGGAGCTAGCCTCCTAGCAAATATGGCCTCCAATGTATTGAGGACTCCATCCAAAATGTTATTCATTGCCTTCCTGACTCTGGCTGAATCCGCTCGTGCTGCATCATGGAAACCACAGCCCATGACCACCGAGGAGTACCAGCTGGTGAAATAATATCTGTCCCCCTCTTGTATTACACCTCCGTCCACCAGGGTTTGTAGAGGCATGTGCATCAAAGCCTCCAGACAAAGAACAGTCTTCGTCTGATAAATCTGAGTCTCGCTCCAGGCTTGATCTACCATATCTATGCATGCCAAAACATTTGAGGCCTGCCGATAAGTATTGGCGAGGTCCCCCATGAATTTCTCCCTTTCCACCCGAACATGGCTAACCCATTTATCTGCTTCCGCTTCCATCTTCTTCAAATCCTCCAAGCCAATAACTGACTCTCTCGGAAGCTCTGGTAGGAGTTCAACTGCTGGGTTCGCCTATTCACCTAGACGTGCAAGATTTTGCACATATCCTATCAAATTCTTGTGCTCCTTCTTCAACCTCTTATTTTTTCCTTCCGTACGAAGCAACCTGTCTTTTAGTGCCTGATAGGAGTTGTCGCACTCCTCAATAATTTGGGCTCCCGTAGGACGACCCAACTCCACCATGGTGATCACATAGTTCTCCGGCCTCTCCTCGGCCCGATCACACTCCTCCCTCGGGACAACAACCTAAAGTGTACGAGATCCCGATTCGTCAGTTGAAATCTTTGAAAACATTTGGGCTCTCTTCTTTTCCAACGGTGCACTAATCCGTCTAAGGAACTCCTCCATCTCAACCGCCGGATCTATATCATCCTCTGGGTCCCTACTCATTCTCCCTGATAGCCAATCCGGCACCACCTGCTGCGGATTGCAAGTGATGAGGGGCTACTCTTGTGTTGCCTCTTCTTCGTGCACTTCTTCTCTTCTAACACTACTCTGCTCGGGCTCATCAGCCTCCATGAGCTGAGTATCTCCTGAACCCTGGGCCTCTTGCTCTGCAGTATCTTCTCCTTTCTCCAATGTTGTGTCAAGCATTTGCTGGAAACGGGTATCAGTTGTCGTCTCCACCTCTTCCTCCTGCTGGCCTCCCTCTCTGGGTGCACTGACACTTAGACTATCCGACTCCCAGAGCGGCTGCTGGCTGACCTCCTCGAATTCTTGCTCATCCTCAAATCTGCCCCTTTGACTTCCAAACAACGGAAGCTCTCTCAAACTCGAAGACTGAGTTTGTGATTGTGTGGGTGATGCTTGTTCCACCCTCAGAGGTATCGGCTGGGTCGGCTCCTCTCTCTGTCTCTGCAGCTTGGGCAACTTGCTTTCCTTTTCTCGCCGATGGTGGTCTTTGATCACCCATCAAATTATAGGTAAGAGCAATTGATCTACTCTTAAGTCTGCTCACGTGCCGATTGACCCAAGTCCTTGTGAAAGTCATCACCGGAATGGAAAGTGTGTCCAAATCCGTGATTTTGGGCTCGGACCAATCAGGTGGTGGGACCGGTGTATTCCTGATTGACTCATAGTCAGGTTGTATGACATTGACATCTTCGTCCACCTGATCGGGAACCGGAATGACTTCACACTCTCTGATTAACTTGAGGGGGAGCCTAGTAAACATTCTTCTTCTTATCTCAGCCTCATCCCGATCAGGTGGTGGGACCGGTGTATTCCTGACTGACTCATAGTCAGGTTGTATGACATTGACATCTTCGTCCACCTGATTGGGAACCGGAATGACTTCACACTCTCTGATTAACTTGAGGGGGAGCCTAGTAAACATTCTTCTTCTTATCTCAGCCTCATCCACTGCATTTGCCCAAAAGTCTTCTATATGAGCTCTATGCTTGTATTCAACATTCTGTACCATCTGAATGTTATTATAAGGATCGAAATCCTGCCTGTCAGTATGATAGGTGAGATGAAAAAATTGCAGCTCATCCTCAGCTTCCCGAGTTACCTGCAAGGGGGGACACACTTCACTACAATTTTCCATGAAGATAGGGAAATCCAATCCCTTCTTCCTTTTCTTCTTCTAAATTTGATCATAGGCAAGGAGCTGCCTAGATACTTCTAGCATTACAATCCGATCAGTGGGGTACCTTGGCAACTGGTATGGGTACGAGGTAAACCCCTACAGCCTGATGTATGTGAACTTTGGATATTGGATGAGCCAATATCCATATTCCTCGATCAACGCTTGTGCTTCCTTTGATATCCTTTGCTGCGTCTTCTGTTGAAGGGTCCTTGCAATATGCATTGTAAATGCATCGTTCACCCGCTTGTAGTTGGCAGCACTAGTCAAATGCAATTGAGGGCAAGATTCGTGAATCTTGAACTGCTCTGGGCCACATCCGATCGGCTCCTTGTACGTTATTCCCCGGTACTTAGTCATTCGAGCTAGCATGTACATCACGTACGAGCTCATGTAAAAGGTTTTTCTTCTCCTTAGATTTTTGAACTGCTCGTCTATATTGTCGCTGATCATTCGGGCTCAGTCAACGCATTCTTTTCCCTCCAAAATGATTTCAATGTAGTAGAACATCCAAGGCTCGAAGATGTAGGCCTGCGAGCTTCCATTCACCCGGCTGAGCATCATTATCAAGTCATGTTACTCCCGCTTCACATCTTCAGCAATAATCTGCTTCAGGAGCTTAGTGCGGGGTGGCTTTGGCCTTTGCATCCAAACTGTGTTGATGACTGCAGCACATCTTTCGAAGGAGGCGTACATTCTATCTGCTCTGTCTTTCGTTCTATACAGCATCCTCTCGACAGTGGGAATTCCAAACACCTCTCCAATTGCATCTGGTGTGAAGTTGGCAAACAATCTGCCATCCGGAGAGACAATAGTTCTTCGTTTTGTCCTATAGCAATTCACACACTCCATGATTAACTCTGAACACTGTATTGCTAGTGGAAAACCAGCAGTTGCGTAGGTTCCGCTCTTCATTATGTTGTGCGCTGTGATCGACGGTTAATGACTTCCCTGCCCGTACATTCTGGATCTGAGTGCACACAGATTAAATGAACCAAGATTGGTGTCATTTAATCCCGCCAACTTTGAAGTAATCAAGGACTTCGGAAGAAATGGCTTGGCAAGCTTTTTGATCACTGCCTATCGGGATGAGCTTGCCTTGCCCGCTTCAACGTTCGCAACTCTGCCTGCAGCTCTGCTTGTTCCTGCAACATCTCTTGCTCCAGCCATCTGCAAAATAAAATAGAATAAGTTAGACTGCAGATTTTTAATAAAATAAAATAATCCTCGAGATGGCTGCAATGTGGAGTTAGTTCTGAAAATAAAATCCCTTAGCATAAACTTCTAACTCCAAACCTCAAACTTTTAAAATCCTCTGAGCTCAAAAAGACTTTCAGCAACTTCACTTCCAGAGAAATTCGCAGCAACTAATCAACTTTCGGCAAGTAAATAAATTCTCCAGCATAAAATTTCGAATCTTTTTGCCTCAACTTGTCAACTTCAGCCTTCAACTTCAGCAGTTAGAAGAATAAAAAGTCACCAACAGTTACAAGAACTCAACCCTCAGCAGTTAACTTTCAGCACCTCGGAAAATAAAGATCCCCAGCAAAATAAGAAATCCTCTGCAACTTCAAGAATTTGCAGCAACTTCAACTCTCAGCAATTTGAAAATAAATTCTCCAGCAACTCCACACTTAGAAAATAAAACTCTCAACTTCACTTTCAGCAACTTCGAAAATATTTCAATCTCTAGAAGAATTTCTTTCACTTCAGCAACTCTCAACTCTCAAAATGTGAGAAGAAATGAGAAACACGGTTGCTTAAATAACTCTTCTCGAAGAATCTTGCTAATTAGTGTTGGAGTTATTTTTAGCACCTTCATCAATTCACCACTCTCTCCACTTAGAATCTTCTAATTTAGGCGCAGTAGTGGGCTAGTCGCATGGCATTTGCCATTAATGAAGATTCTTTCCCTGCAAAATTCGAATTTTTTCCCTCCAGTCTGCCAGTTAACTCCCGGTGATTAAACAACTTGTGAGAAAATCACTCTAACTTGATTTGAAAATTCCATTTAAAATTCTCGCAAAGTTTAATTAAATTCAACTTGAAAAATTCATGGGAGATTTAAATTTATTTCCAACCTGTTTAAAACATCCATCATTAAAATCATCAATTTCACGAAATTGCCTTAGACAATTTAAGTCCTCGCTTCGAAATAATTCAACCTGCTGACAAAAATCACTTGCTTGCTCGAATTAATCCACCCTCTGAAAAATAATCTAGGCAAAATAATTTTCCCTCTGAAAATGTCAAAATCTCCCTTAGGAAAATAATTTTAAAATTAACTCATGGGTGCATTTTAAAGAGGTTCATTTAATTTTTTAGTTGACCCATGGAAAATATTTATTTTTAGTTCTCAAGTTGACAACTCCATTTAAATGCCTTGGGAAACTTTTAATTCATCCATCCAAGGGCGTATTTCCATCTAGTGAAATTTTAAATCTTCATGCCTTAGGAAAATAATCTTCAATTCCTCCCTCTGGCGCATTTGACCCCTTGGTATTTTATTTTTCCTCACTTAGAAATAACCTTGAGTCATCCTTTTCCTTTGGCGAATTTCATCTCATTCAATTTTATATCTCCATGCCTTAGAAATTTTCAAGGCTTTTATCACAAGGTAGGCGCATTTGGAGTGTGCAACCTCTATCTTTGCCTTAGAAAATTTCGTTCACCCTTGCTCATGATGGGCGCATTTAGAGGGGGCAACTCTCACTTCATAACTTAGAAAAAATTTTAAACATCCTCCATGCTGAAGGCGCATTTCACCCTTGTTTCTTTTATTTTCATGGACTTAGAATTTTTTTGTAGACCCTCCTCTCAACTTGATGGGCGCATTTCATGGGTCTTCATCTCATTTCATACTTAGGCATTTTTAAGCTTTCAGCAACCTTGGGCGCATTTCTATGTGCTGGCTTTCACTTGCCTTAGAAAATTATCCACACATCATCCCAACAAGTTGGGCGCATTTTTGTGTGTTAGCTTTTATTTTGACTTAGGCGAAATCTCCATCACTTCCTTCGGCGCATTTTAGATGTAGAGCTTTTACTTTTAACACTTAGGCGTTTTCAGCCTATTACTTTTATCTTGAGGGCGCATTTTGGACTAGCAACTTGTATTTTCCCTCTTCACTCCTCTTGGGCACATATTGGAGATGTAGCTTTGATTTCTAACACTTAGAAACTTTTCATGCTTGCTCATTTCCCTTTGGGCGCATTTTAGCTTATGGGCCTTCATTTCGTGCCTTAGAATATTTCCAAAGACTTTCATTAATCTTCCAAGGTGAGGGCGCATTTTGGTACCTCTACTTTTATCTTGACACTTAGAAATTTTTCAAGTGGTCATCACAAGGTGGGCGCATTTTGGAGGGTCCACTTCCATTTCTCCAGCCTTAGAATATTTTTGAAGACTCATCAAATTGGGCGCATTTCCATGGTGGAGCTTTCACTTTATGCCTTAGAATATTTTAAAGTCACTTCTTCTTGACTTGGGCACATATAGGGGTCTTCACTTTCATTTTTGACTTGGAAGTTTTCTCTTCTTAGCTGGGCGCCTTCAAGGGTATGCGCCTCTGTTTTGCCATACTTAGTAAAATTTTCATGCCTCTGCCTACCTTGCCCTCACATTCTATTTTTAGTAAGTTTCGGAGGCTTGTGACGTTTCATGGATTTTCTGCCGTCTCAAACTGGAAGCCAGTGGATGTGATCTTCGTGGCCTGATTAGCCTGTTTACACCTGTCGTCCATGCTCACCTGCTATTTTTAGTAAGCCCCTGATTTCTTTGACTTCCTCAACTCCGTTTGACTTGAAACTTGCCGAGCGTGATCTTGATGACTCAAGTGCCCTGTTCATACCTACTTCTAGTGCAAACCTGCTATTTATAGCCATGAAATAACTTACTAAAAATAGTAAGTTCTCCGATTTTGTTCAAATTTTGCCAGCATGCACTTTGAAGTATACTGATCTCGATAGGGTAATGACTTTGACAGTTTCCGAATTTCACCCCCCCCCCCCAATTTTTAGGCATAAAAGTAGGAAACCCTAATTTTGACTTGCATGTACCCCAAATGGTCTCCGTTTGACTTGGAATTTGCTGCATGCCATCTGCTTACTGAACTAAAGTGTTGGGCGGTTGCTGGAGTGAACCTGCTAAAAATAGAAACTACCTGAAAAAGTGCTCAATCCGCTATCGGATGAATTTACATGTTAAACTGCCCGAGGGATCTAAAAAAACCCAGAAAACTGGTTTGCATGCACGTACTGGCTAAAAATAGTAAGTTTCTGAAACGTGATCCTTCCTGCTTGCATGTCACATTGTTGCGAAGGCCTTGAAAAACCCATAAGGAATATCCAGACATGCATTGAAAAACTCCGCATGCAAACCCAAAAATTGGCTCCTAAAGCCTGAAATGCTGAAAGTCACTGTCCAATTTGCATGTTACGTCACTGTGAAGGTTTTCAAAAACCCAGAAATAATCTCCAGACATGCATTTGAAAGGCACATGTGAACACCCTGAAAACGGCTCCTGAAGCCAGAACTGCTAAAAATAGCAAGTTGTCCAATTCTGCTCAAATTTTGCGAGCGAGTAGCTTGATGTATTTTGAATGTGATGGAACTGACAGAATTCCAAAATCTTGAAAAAAAAGGTCCCAGATTGTGCACTTACTAAATATAGTAAGTTGTCTGAATCCAATGAAAATTCAGTGGGACTTTGCTGGAAGCCTTTTAACTGCAGTGCTAAGCTCAGATTTTGCTTTGATAATTCAGTTTGACCTTAAATGAGCCTGAAGAATAAAAACCCTAATTTCACAGACTTAGCTCGAATTTCAACCTTAGGTCAAACGACGGGACATCCCCCAAAGGACGGTAAGACCAGAGATAGAGAGAGAGACGCAAAACCAAATCCAAAAGACCAGAATGGAGCAAAATTTAGGGGGTCCCCATCTGAATGGGGTGATGTGTGAAAAGGTCACAACAAAACACATACCAGAAAATGAGGGAGCTTCCCCTCCTAATTTGAAGAGCACTCATTACGCAGTGTGCATGGTTGTCCGTACAAACTTACACTCCAGAGGTGTTAGTTATTACGCCAACAAAACCTCTAGCCACAAATCTAGCTTTGTACTTCTCAATGCTTCCATCAGCCACATGCTTGATCTTGAAAAGCCATTTAGAAGATACAACAGATTTCCCTTCTAGTCTAGGTACAATATCCCAAACATCATTCTTGGTGACAGATTGATATTCTTCAGCCATGGCATCTTTCCATACTTGTTGACTTGTTGCTTCCTCAACACTGGAAGGCTCAGATTCAATGATGTGACTCATTAATGCAACATAGCTTGGAAACTGTTGTGGTCTTTTGCTTTCTCTGAATGTGCCTCTAGGAGCTGCAAACCTTTTTGCCTCCTGCATAGTTTCCCTAGCTCATAGAGGTCTTTTCCAACCTATGACAATATCTCTTGGCCCATCAGTTAGTTCCAAAGGCTCAACTGGATCACCATCCTCATCTGGTTCAGTAGACTCCCTCTGAATCTCAAGAGTATGATCAATGTCCATGTCCTGAGGAGTCTCATGTTCTTCGTTATTTATCTCCATGTATGAGCCTTTAGATCTTTTGAATGCAACGTCTTCTTCAAAAATGACATCCCTGCTAATCTCTATCAGTTTCTGACCTGGAATGTAAATCCTATAGGCTTTTGAAGATTCACTGTAACCCACAAATATTCCTTTCTTGCCAGATGGTTCTAACTTAGTCCTTTTATCTTTAGGCACATGAATGTACACAAGGCAACCAAAGACTCTCAAGTGACTAATCTCAGGCTTTACTCCTGTGAAGGCTTCTTCAACAATCATATTTTCAAAGATATGATGAGGGCACCGATTCTGAACATAGACCGTGGTTCAAGATGCTTTTGCCCAAAGGAAGGTTTGCAAGTCTTGATCATGGATCATGGCTTTGGC
Source organism: Sequoiadendron giganteum (assembly GCA_007115665.2). NCBI lineage: Eukaryota > Viridiplantae > Streptophyta > Pinopsida > Cupressales > Cupressaceae > Sequoiadendron > Sequoiadendron giganteum. The sequence goes on from CM021108.1 coordinate 349,160,437, forward strand.
TGCTTCAACAATGGATCTATTCTTCCTTTTTGCAACACCGTTCTGTTGAGGATTGCAAGGGACACAAAACTACCTCTTAATCCTTGCCTCAATACAAAAGTTACGAAAGACTCCAGAAGTGTATTCTCCTCCGTTGTCGAATCTCAAAACTTTGATCCTCTTCCCGGATACATTCTCTACTTGAGCCTTGAACTCTTTGAATTTCTCAAGTACTTCATCAGATTCTTTAGACTTCAAAAAATAAATCCAAGTCTTTCTAGAGTAGTCATCAAAGAAAAGTACATAATACCAAAAACCACTCAAGGATGCAGCAGACATTGGACCACACAAATCAAAATGAATAAGATCTAGAATGCATTTAGATCTACTTTCACTACTATGAAAAACACCTTTAGTATTCTTACCTAATGCGCATCCTCGGCAAGTACCTTCATGCTCTTGACTGAGTTTTGGAAGACCAGTGACCATCTTTTGCATGGATGGAAGAGCTCTAAAATGGAGAAGAGCAAGTCTTCTATGCCAAAGCTCACGTGGACTGGAGGATTCATGCAATAATACTTGCATTGGACGAATGGAAAGCCTATAAAGACTCTCATGCCGAACACCAATCACTCGGGTTGTCTTGATGCTAGAGTTCTTTGTCCAAGCAAGAAATTTTCCTTCAGAAAATGCAACTTGATATCCTTTGTCCTCCGAGGCTGAAATTGATACAAGGTTCCTCTTGATACCTGGTACGAACAACACATCACTTAAATGAAGAGAGATGCCGGAATCTAGGTGAAGAGAGGAGGCTCCAGCACCTTTCACTGAGTAGCATGCATCATCTCCAATAATGACTTGCATGTTGGTATCTCTCTCCACCAAATCTGAAAGATGTTCTCTAAATCCAGTGATGTGTCGAGAGGCGCCACTATCAATCAACCATGTGCTACTATCGGTTGGAACATTGCTTGATAGGGCTGAGATAAATAGAAATCCACTTGAATTGTCTCTTGAATCCTTTTGAGGAGAGACCTCATCCACATCTACGGTAGTAGCATGCTGTTTTGGTCTTGTTGCACAATCTCTTGCATAATGACCAAACTTGTCACATCTGCAGCACTGTGTATGGGAGAGATCTTTCTTCTTCTTAGATTCAGGAGCACCATCTGATCTTCTATCCCTGTTCCTCTTGAAGTTGCTTTTCCTTCCTTCTCTTCCTTTCCACTTCGATGTTTGAGCAGCAAAAACATGGTTGTCTTCATGATCAAAACTCCGTCCATTACCTCTTGCTGCCAATCTTGATTCCTCTTGAATACAATCTGCTCTAAGACGATTAAACTTTGGTAGCTTCGATCTTCCACTAATACTTTGGATAAATGGCTCCCAAGATTGAGGAAGACCGTTAAGAGCCAACATGACTAAATCTTTATCATCAACCATATTACCAATGGCACAAAGCTGATCTCTCAACTCAGTGATCTTCATGAAGAAAGAGATGACTGAATCTCCTTCGCCATCTAGATGTGATGAAGTTGTTGCCTCAATGCAAGAGCTTGGCCGGTGTTATTAATCTCATACAATCCCTCCATGGTCTTGAACATCTCTCTTGTTGTCTACAAATTGGAGATAATAGGCACAAGGTGATCCTTCACAAAATCAATTAATATCTTCTTGGCCTTTGTGCCATTCTTCCTCCATTGTGTCTTCTCATTCTCATTCTCATCGGAAGGTTAAGGTACTTCGCTCTCCATGAACTCCATAATCTCATTTTCTTCCATTGCAATCAGAATTCTAAACTTCCAAGAGGTGAAGTTAGAGGCACCTTCAAGTCTATCTTCCACTTTGAGACCGTTCACCATTTTCGAAGTTAAGATAGACACACACAAATGAGAATAATGGAGAAGGATAATGCTGCTTATAAAAGTCTGATCACGATCTTTTCTTAAACCTAGCTCTGATACCATGTTAGTTTTATGATCAGAAATTCAATAAGCAGAAACCCAGCAAATATATCACTTATATATTCAATGAATAAGAGCAGAAACTCGCTTACAACTCAGGCCCAACACAATGCCGAATTTGATACAATGAATAATAGCACCTCTCCTAGATGCGAAGATACAAAATGAATATGTTTCTCCTTGAAATCAATCTGCTGTAACAAGATGATGATCTGCTACTCAAGTGCGAACTTTTTCTAGGAATGCGAACTATAATGAATGAACTTGATGATGAGAATGAACAATCTTCACCTTGTATAAATACAAAACAATGTGTCTCTTCATGTAGGTCGGCCTCCTTAATGAATAATGATAATTAAATAAGTCGGCCACAATCAATAATAAATGTTATTTCTTTAATGAAGTGAAGCGCCTCTTCACTTAATTCGATCAACAATAAATTAAATAGCCAAAGGCTATTATTTAATTTATTTCCTTTTATTTATTACTGCCGCAAGAAGTAAGAGGCCCGACGCTGAAACATCAACATTAGGATTGGAGTCAATGATCCAAGCTATGAGCTATTCTAGTGGAGCAATTTAGTCATTCCCCTATTGGGAAATATTATAATATATACATTGATAATACAAGATTTTCTTGTAACTCATCTAAGAAAAAAAACCTGCAAATAAACATAATAGAAATGATTGGTGTGCAACAACTACATATGTAGACGAATCCCACTTGCAAAGCATGTTGTGTGCAATTGTTTGTTTTGCTCCCCCCTGCACCAATAGAATTGAATTTCTTCAGAGATCCTACCTTTAAAGTCTCTTGTGCAGTATCATATCAATTTGTAATTTTGTACTTTGTCTTTGAGGTATCAACATTTGTTTGGGGCACCTAACCCTCGTATATTCCATGAGGATATTATATAGTTTGGTAGGAATTGCAAATGCCTGCCCCACAAGTCAAACCCATTGTTGATGATGTGGTATGTCATCTTTGTAGAATTTGTCCTGCTGATTCCATGTGTTCCTACCTCCTCTATAGCTATTGTCTCATAGTCAATGGGTTCCTCCCACTATATTCTTCCAATATCCAAGACCAAAACTATCCTATCAAGGAGTAACTTGTCCAGGTCAATATTTAACATCAATCCTTGATAATTTTGCATTGTAAGGTTCTCGGTGAAATCAAAGTAAGTTCTTTTGCCAATATTCACTTGGTAGTATCGGCAATTTCACCCATACCAAGATTGTAGTGGTGAAGTCCTCTATTAAATTGAAAGTTGGAGACCAGTATTTCATGAAAGACCTGATCTTTCATGAACCACAAACCTACTTGAAAGACTTGGCCTCTTTCTTGTTTAGAAGAGAAAACTTCCATGTAGTAGCCTTTAGTCATCATGAGGATGTCTACAAAACCAATGGCTTTCTGATTCTCCTTCACCCACATCCTAAAAGCCTTGGGTTGCATGAAGGTGCCCATGAATCTAAAAATCAAAACTTTTTCTTTTAGGAACTTGTCATGTCCCCGAATTGGAGGTGAAGTAATTTTATTAATTTAATTGATTAAGTTGCCCAAATTAATGATATTTCAAAAGGATAGCTTAATTGATTATTTTAATTAAATATTAGATTAATTATTTATAAGGTTATTCCAATAAATTGACATCTTAAGGATGACTTTATATTTAATTAATTTAATAAAGTGATTAAATAAAATAATAAATCATAAAATCGCTAAAAAGAATAAAATAATATTTTATTCTAGAAGTTTCTTGGAGGTGAATGAGAATTCTTTATAAAGAGTTGAAGGCAAGCCATTATGATCATGTCTTGGATTATTTCTATTTCTCATACCTGTGTGGTAGAAGTTGAGGTTTGCATTGCTCAAGGGTTTGAAGACTCTAGAGTACTAGATTTGGTTGTGAAAGATCAACCCTAGCTGGAGTTGTTGAGAAATCCATCCAGGGTTTCTAGAGGTGCTTTATTGGAGACTTTGACAAGTGCAATAGTTGTTGTATTATTGCCCTTCTGACAATTGATGTGATAGCTGTTTTATGATCGCATCATCATTGCAGTAACTGAGGTATTGTTGCAAATTTAATGGTCTTCAACCAAATTTGGTGATTATCGATTGTATTCAGCTTATTTGAGAAGATAAGTATTTGTGAGTTTGCAATAGCTGATGTATTATTGCAAATTTAAATAAGAATCTACTATTAATGCAATAATTGTTTTATTATTGCATTATTTTATTATTGTGCTGATATTTTATATCTTTGGAATAAAGTTTATTATTCAGAATATTTTCAACATTTATTTCTGAAAACAACTCCAGCCAAGAACAAGTTTGCAAGTAAACCGTTTGACGAAATGTCCAAGGCTTGAAAAAGTGAAAACAAAGTCCGAATTTGCTAAGGACATTACAGAACTAGAGTCCACTTACCATCTCATCCATGGCAGATGAGACTTCTGGGAGGACTTCAAGCCTAAGTTAGCAACCATTTTCCTTTTTTGTTGAGAAACTTGGCCTTGTGACAATTCTTTGTGCATGCTAATGGATAAAGAGTTGGGAATTTTTGCAGATGGATGTTGTTTCATTTGAAATCCCTTTCTTGAAATTTGGAATTTGGTAGGTAGCCATTGTCTTGACTCTCTCCAATGAGGACAGCCTCTAGAACTAATCAGCTTGACCCTGTTGCTGGGACATACCAAACTGTTTAGAAGGGAAGATGCACTTGGACATTGGGAAAAGTTAGATAGCTAGGAAGACAATATTCTAAAGAGAGGATACTAGAACACTTAACGAAGCAATGACATATATAGCAGCCATATATATTTGAATGGTTCCTTTGTCCTTAAATTTTTTTTTCTTGTATTAACTAAATCTTAACAATTTGTGCTATAATGTATATAAGTGTTGGCTAAAACTAAATATTTTATAACTATAATTTGTAACTTAACAAACACACCTGCTCTATGAGAAATATATGAGACATTTAATAGCCCACTGTCCACGTGAGGGCTATGATTCATGAGAGAGATCCCAAAATAAAACTCTATGACAAGAGGATAGCTAAAACTAAACAGTTTATAATTATAATTTGTAACTTAACAGACACTCCTACTCTTGGAGAAACATGAGAGATTTGGTAGAATGTTGTCTAAGTGAGGGCTATGATTCATCAAAGAGATCCCAAAGTAAAACTCTGCGATAAGAAAATTAAACCCATATTTTGACATAGTTTGGACAGTATGAAGACAACCTTGCACATGACAGCCTTTGAATTGACCAGGGAAGTGTATTTGGATAGGCCAGCAAGTGTGGGTTCCATAAATGATGATGAGTTGAATCAAGGATTTTATGTTGCTGTTGACAAGATGTGTACTAATGATACCATGAACCCTTGGAAACAATTTCTTTAGTTTGCAAAACTTAAGTGGTTTTGATGTATACTAATGATACCATATGAACCCTGGGAGCAGTTTCTTTAGTTTGCAAAACTTAAGTGATCTTTCAACAAACCCAACACAACTAAAGCTAGAGCAGACATTATCACAAAGGAATCCAATTGGGTGGTGAAGGAAGCTAGGCAACAAAACCTGAGAACTTAGATAGCTTGCCATTGGGTTGTTACCTCAAGCTGCTTTATTACTTATAGTGAAAAGGAATTAATCCACTCATAGCTTCATCCAATCCATCCAAAAATGAACTTTGGAAAAGTGGAGAAGCTGATTGGAGCTCATGGTGCTTTATGTCTTAAAAATAGGAAGACTGTAAAGTGCTTGCAGGGCATGCCGGCAGGTTGATCTTGAGGATGCACAAGTTGATGAGGTGGAGGGAGTAGATAATCGGCAGGAATTGATTGAGGTGCCCCTAGGCATGTTTGATCAACCAGAGGATTCCAAGAGTGAATAATAATTTGCATGTATGATGTTGAACCTTAAGGAAACTTTTGAGTACTCAGAAGTTGAGAGTAAAGTACTCGTGGTAGGACAGACATGAGCCATTAACCTGGTTTATTCAGTAATTCCTTTGTTTGCAGAACTTCTTTGATCAATCTTCAATATTGTCCTCATTTTGACTTTATTGTTTCAAGATTCAATCTTCAAATTCCAAATTGCAGTCTCTTGAATACCAATTTTCAAATGTGAGTGAAGCATAGTTTTTAATCATCATTTACATTAAGTAAAAAATCACAATTTGAAATCAATGTATTTTTTAAATTTTATTACTTTTCATTGTATGATAGTGTACAACAATCCTTCTTTCTTTTGTTTATTCTTTATCTGTTCGCTTATTAGTCACTAATAACACAGAATTTTCTTTTTAAAAAATTCAATATGTATCCCCCTAAAGCTTCGCCAAAAAGATTTAGGCATTCAGGAACATCTTTCCACATCTACTTGTTTAGGGAACTTCATGTAATATTGAGTATTGTCTATAGCGCACAAATTGACTAAAATGACAGTTTGTTCCTTGGCAGATGACCAACAAAGGAGAAAATATAGAAAACACTTTCATTGAGTATTGTCTATAGCGCACAAATTGACTAAAATGACAGTTTGTTCCTTGGCAGATGACCAACAAAGGAGAAAATATAGAAAACACTTTCATTAGTTGAGCATTTGTTAAAAATACCATATGCAAAAATACTGTTGAGTGATCCTGGATCAAAGTTACATGACAGTTTAGGGAACATTTTTCAAGACCTTTAAAATATGATTGAATTTCAGCAATGGAGATCATCCACAAACAAGTGAATAGATGAAAAGGATAAACAGGGTTATCAAAGATAATGCTAACAATACATATGGCAAGTAAATGGACATTAGAGAAGGATACACTTCAATTTGTGGAATCAAATATATTAAGAGCAAGCATTCAAAGTTTCAAACATATATGTGACTACAGTAAACTCCACTTGTAGATTTCAATCTTTAGTTCCAACTTCCCACTTCTAGGTGTGTAACTGTTATCAGAGATGCTTGAAATAATGCAAGAGGAACTAAAGAAGTGCAGAAGTGGAAAGAGAATATAACGAAAACTACTACATGGATAGGTACCAGACTACAAAGAGGTTTGTTTAATGCATCTCAGTCATCTAGTTTTGGTCAGTCAAAACTTAGTTTGCCTCCAAAGACAATTATTTTAGCAAAAGACAAGTGAGGGATGCACTTATGAGAGAATATTAGCTTATGTATGATTTCTCTGCCCCAGCAGCCATGTATAAATAGGCCAAACTGCAAATGTGCTTGCTCTTTTAATTTCAGAAACTATACTTCTTACTTGCTGAAATCACTTTGCCACCAGCACTTTATGAGTTTCCACTTGCAAAAGTAGGCAATTTTCATCTTTTCTGACTATTCCAAACCCCAAAAGCCCTCTTTATACTTCAAACTTAAGACTTTTGTGCTTTTATCGGCTATTAGTTGTGTTTGATTTGGACTGTCCATTCAACTTGCATGCTACAGAATACAGTGGATAAAGGCAAATGGGTCCTTAGGACTTGTACTGCTTTAATTAGAGATGATGTTTAGAGTCTAGACACAAGGTACTAATGCATCACATAGGATATTTGTGTCTATAATGTCATAATGAATAAATAAGCATGCACCCACATTCCAGCACATGCCCATTTCCCTCGTTGCCTTTTTCTTACAACATTTGGTACTAGAGCTTGAGCTACACCTACATCTATGGAGATTGGGCTTAAATTTTCAGCCCACACTAATTCACCGCTACTTAATGTATCAGCATTCAGATAGTTGGTGGGTAGTTTGATATATCTTACATCTATTCGACCTGATCTGAGTCTTGCTACAAGCTGTCTTTCTGGGTTCCTATCAAAACCCAAACTAATCCGCTAGTAGGCAGCATAAAAACTCCTTTAATATGTCAAAGGAACACTTGACTTTGACATCCTATACCAATACACTTTAAAGTTCAACCTGTCAAGCTACACAAACTCTAGTCGGGTTGATTCTTTTCAATGTTCCACGAGGATGCATCTACCCTGGAAAACTAGACATTTCCAAGAAAAAGACATCCCTAGGATGCGGTACTCCAAGGAAATGCCTTCCCCCCTACCCCGCCATTCCAGCACTAACTATCAAGGAACAATTCTAGGACATGCCCTTTGCTTTGGGGACTCCACAAAGACATTGAGACATCCTCAAGTCCCTCAGGGGACTCTGTTACATCTCCCAAGTGTATCAGAGATGCCAAGGCATCCCTAGCGTCGATTCAACCAAATATGCTTTTTCTTTTTTAAATCAAATTTCTTTTGAATGTTTATGCCAATAACCCTAACCTTCATGGTCTACAAACTCCACCCACACCCTAAGGAGTCACAAAAAACTATAAATAGCCATCTAAGCCTCACTCCGAAGTTTCAACACCAAGGTTGAGAGTTGCAGCAGCAAGCTACAAGAGTGAAAAAGATTGCAAGACAAAGAGCATTAGGATTGGAAAAGTGAGAGCAATAAGAAGAGTGAGAGCATTTGCCAAGCCTTCACTGGCTGAGTGAGAGCATTGGGAAGAGTGAGAGTGAGAACAAGATGAAGAGCAAGTGCAAAGTCTTCGTCATTCAACAGTTGAATCAATGCATTCTTCAAGCCTCAAGGTAAGCTTTGGCCCTTCATAATTCATTCCTAAACTTGAAATATCAAATTAATGATCATATGACAGTTTTTACAATTTTGTTTGTTTGTTTTCAATTTACTAATTAAGTAACTAATTTTAGGGTTGACAATGTAGTTTTACAATAAAATTACTAATTACTTTATAATTTTTAAACTTACAGTTTTAACTTTACAAATTGGCTAATTTATAATTTTATATATAGTTTTTAGGTGTTTAAATTTATTTATTAAATTATTTTTTCTGCAAATTTGAATAAATATAATAATATTTGTTTAAAATTTAAAATATAAATGTTAAATTAGGATTTTGTCTTTAATTTATCCTCTACTTATGGGCTTCCTACAACCTTAAGTAAGAAAAAAAGAAAAAAGAAAATCCTTATGTCTTGAGCCCATGCATAATTTATTAAATTTAATGACATTATGGCATATGTATGGCAGACATAAGTTTTACTTCTTGTAGTACCACTATAAGTTCTACTTCTCACAGCATGAGCGATGAATAGGCTGAGCAAGAGCCTATGGGGGCTAAATCTAAGACTCTGATTACAATTGCTAGGGGGAGGAGGCAAGGGGAGAGTGCGGGTGGGTGTGATGTGACTAATTTTATCATAGTGTTACTTATAATTGCTCTTCCAGTTATTATAAGACTTTTCCAAGGGTCCCCTCAATAAGAAGTCCCCTTTAAGGCAATTTGCAACCAAAGTACAAGAAAAACCTAGGTCGACAAGGAGTGCTAGGTTGTGGAGATGTCATTTCTATCTACTTGAATTTTAAGGCAACATTACAAGAGTTAACACACACTTTCTTCACATCCCATGCAAAGATGGAAAAGTATGTAAAGCATTGTCACTTTAAAAAAGAGTTGAAACAAATATATTGTGGGGTTGTGGTGATGACCAAACACTTGTACCTACTACCCTACCATCAAGGGGGGCTACTCCTACGAGAATGAGGACTGCCCAAGATCCATGAGTTTCAATTCATTCTATTTCTAATTTTCCATCTAGTTCAAAGGCAGAAAAGCCTAAGGGGAAACACAGAATGACTACAAATGATGCTACAAACACAGTGGCAACATTATTCAATGAACATATTCAGCCAACCATTTATCACCAATGGGAGAAGCTCAACAATCCCTTGCACATGGCTGCCAATGCATTGAACCATGAAGTGGTATGTGCAAAGGCCTAGAACAGTCACCCCTATATAGGCTGCTAAAGAAAAGGCGGGGTTCATGAAGGTTATTCAGAAGAACTATGATTCTACATAGGCCAAACCATCCATACTAAGTGGACAAAATTTGCCACTCTTAGGGGATATTTAGAAGAGGCCAAGATGGGGAGACTAAAGCACAAGGGGATTCAATTCTATAGTGGACTATGTATGGGCCTTATTTTTCGACAACAACACTAGCCATTTGTCTACTATCCTAGGTTTCTAGTTCTTCTGTTGCTGAGAGGAACTAGCCTACTTATAGTTCCATCCACTCTATTAAGAGTGGCTTACCTCTAGGAGGGCAGAGAAACTTGTAGCTATGCATAGTGTTTTGTGTCTCATTGACCCTAACACACTCACATACAAGGAGAGTCCAACAGCCCAATGTGATGTAAAGCCAAAGGAGCCAACACAGGGTGATGATGATGTAGCACAGACAAGGTTGGCTTGTACTAGTTTGGATGAGCTTGACCTTGAAGAGTCCAACAGTTCGAGTGATGAGTTTGGCGTGGACCTTGGGGATGATTGATGATTAGAGGCATGGCTATTGGTCGTTTGTGAAATATCCCAGCTAGGATATTGACCCAAAATTCTGATTTTTAAAACTCAGATTTCTGCCCTAGTTTCTGCATTTCAAATTTCTGCTAAGAACCCTAGTTCTGATATAGAATTTCTGATTTGAAATAAGCATGAACAGCAATATAAACTCATCCAAAACTGCCTCAAAGAATATGGTGAATATATTTAACATCAAGCATGACTGTAACCAGCAATAAGAGGCACCAATTTGACCATCCAAAACATGCAAAATCTGATAAACAGTTTGTTCAACTCTGCTGCTACAAAATCAGACCTAACATTTATGCAAGTTCACCATGAAATGGGCTCCAAACATGCCCAGAAAAGTACATTAGTTTGCTGATATGAAGTAAACCCTACTTACAAGACAAAATATGCAATGAAATGCTGATTTACCCTAACCCTAGCTGGGTAAATTGCTCCAGCTATCACAAGATGCAAAGATGAATACAAATGTATGGTGAAAATGCCTCCAAAACATGCCCAGAAATCTGCTAACCACATCTGAAATAAACCCTATGGGTTTTACATACCAAACATGTAAAAATGGCTACCAAATGATGGAATTACCTCTCTAGATGTGGTGCCAAAATGAGGGTTGGAAACCCTTGCACAAGTGAACACTAATGATGCCAAAATGCTGCTCCCAAATAGGCGAATTAGATCTGCTATGCTGCTGGTGCAATTATGAAGCAAACACAACACCAAACTCCCTCCAAATGCCCAAATTTGTCCTTCAATGCTAGTCACTCTTCTTCCCAACTATGGTGCACCACTTCTAGGGCCAAACTCTAGTCATATCACCCTCCAAAATGTGCCACCAAGTCTGATCCAAAGATCTGATTGGAATTTCTGCTCTTCTTCTTCAAATGATACCAATGAAGTACAAGTAGGCCTCCATTATGAAGCCTTCCCAAGATGAATTAGGTTTTCGTTCAATTCACCTTCTATTCTCAAGGGTATTCGTCCTTGGAATATGATGCAAATAAATTGCAGTCCAAAAGGAATAAGATAATATGCTGAATGATGATTAATCCTCCCAAAATGAACTTGTATTTATAGTGACCTCCTCCTTAACTCCCCAAAATGGCAACCCAATTTGGGTGCCACTTCTTATTTTAAAATTGCTTTTTATTTTAAGTTTTACTTTTTCAATTGACCCCAATCCAAATTAATTATCATTTTAATTTATTTGCCCCTTATATCTTTCAAAAAGGGGTCACACAAGCCCAATAAAATATATTAAAATATCTTAGGCGCCAAAAATCAAATTTAAATATTATTTCACTTCTTCCCCTTGAGCACCAAAATCAAGAATAAAAAAATATTATTGTTTTTCTTATTTCTCCTTGCTTGATTTCAAAAGGGACATTACAGATTGTATTTGAATTTTAAATGTAATCAGTATTTTTAATATAATACAAATATAATGATATTCAGCATTTTCATTGTGCAAAGCAATATGTTTGACAGTTTGAGTATTTGAAAGTTTCATTTGTTATTCCTTATACAATTTTTTATAACTATTTTTTAAGTACTATATATATTTGCACCATTATCCCCCACTGTCCCCAATCTAGGCCCTTGGTCCCCTGTCCGTGAGACCAATGGAACATAGTTTCTCTTGATATGAGCTACTAGCTATGTTTTAACTATGGATTCAGGAGCTATTTCAAGGCAAAATAAACTCTAGCATACAATCACCTTGTCTTCTATAGTGGAGTACAAAGTAGCCATTTGTGTAGGTTGTCAGGTAATATGGTTGCAACAGGTGCTCTATGACATGCAATTGAATCTAGTCACACTAAGTTCACTGCACTGCAATAATCAAAGTGTTTTTAAGTTGGTGAATAATCCAGCATCTCATGTTAGGACCAAACACATCGAGGTTCATCACACTACATTCAACAACTTTTTGACAGTGAACACATTTGTCTTCATTGTTGTGCCACTCATGAGTAGCTTGCAAATATAACGACTAAATCACTGGGCCTGATAAATTTGTAAATTTTCCAGACAAACTTGTAACTGTCTCTGGTTTAGTCGTTGAAGGGGGTATTATACATAAGATATTAATCCTTGTAACGACTTATAACATTATGTCGAATAACAGTATCAAGTGACACAATATAAGTTACAAGTGATGTAACTTCCTCCCTCATTAATAAATAAGCACACACATTCAAATGTGTGACCAGTTTCCCCGTTGTCTTCTTGTTACAACAGCTTTAATAAATCGAAATTCTAATAACTATTAGATAGAACAAAGCTTAAAAGACTGGCAAGAATCCATGGTCAAAAACGAGAATCAATTTATGATACATTGGATGGTAACTTACACGTGTCAGGTGCTGTAATATGGGCCCATAGCTAGAGGAAAGGTCTCTATGTGCCTTCAGTAGTAACATAAATTCTGAAATTGTAACTCCTCCTCCAATACAGAGTCCTTCATTGCTAACAACAATCTTTAAGAGAGCTGGTACTTGAGATATGTCAACAACCACATCACAGAAATATTCGGGATAAATCCCAGATGATGTATTTCCTCTGACTATTCTCACTGTTCCTTGATTTCTATAAGCTGTCAGAACAGAATATAAATCTTCCAAAGAAAGCACCCGTATCCAGGTAATCCCTGCTTTTGAAAGTAAAAGCCTTTTTACTGAGTTTCTGGGAATAACTTTATCACAAATATCCTCCATGTCAAACTCTAACTTTAGACAACTGCTTCTTTTATCTGCTTGATTGCAGTTTCTGTCATTTGCACATGCAAATGTCTGAAAAGCATCCAATAAGGGGCGATATCCAGTACACCTACAGATAATGTATTCGTGTCAAATATAATAAAATAATGTTTGTCTATGGAGATGAAGTTTTCATGTCAGTAGTATTTTGAACATTGCCATCATACCTGCACAGATTGCCATCAATCTGGTCTTCAACTTCTCGCAATGATGGATTTGGATTTTTCTTTAGCAAGCCATACATACTCATTACCTGGAGAGTACATAAATATGCCAAATAAACCTCAACGATATTTATATATTAAATAAAAAAAATGTCAAGAAAACAAGTTGGAATAGGTGCAAGAGTTAAAGTTCAAACGACTACTTCTAAAAACAAGTCTAATATCTGATTCTAAATGAACTGCTGCCTAGAAATGACAACCAACCTTCTTATGAACTATTGGAGTTTTCTCCTTTCATAAGATAATCTGCAATATAAGTTTTATTAAGTAAAGAATACGAACTATCTTTTGCTTTGGTTCTGAAACAAAAGAGACGCATTTTACAATTCAGCCTCAAAGGAATGACAGGTGGCGTCAAGCTCAATTATCAACAATGGAGTCCTTCAACCTTGACGTAAATGAAGAGAAAAAGTATGACATGAAAGAAAAAATGTTCATGTCTTGCAGCTTTCTATGAGAAGAGCCTCATAAGTTTTAGGTTCCACACGCATAGGCAATGTCACTTTGGTTTGTAAAATGCTTCTCGAGTAATTTATAGTTTATAGTGGCCATGATAAGCTGTAGAATGGATTATCATAATGAAGATGACATTTTATTCATCTTGTAATATCATGCAATAAAGTACACGTGTTTCATTGTAAGAACTATTGTTAATGAAATCCTACAATGTTTCGAAAAAAAATAATTAATAGCCGAGTAATACTATTTTAGGACAACGAATCAAACAAAGTTGTTTTCTGTAGCATCCTAAATTGTTAAACTGTCATCAACTATGGTGGTTTAGAATAGAGGCATATTAATGAGATTAGATGAATGCTTTTAATGGTTCATTTTATTGGAAACAGATATATACTTTTAAAAAATGTAAATGAGCGTAGAAGATTGAAATTTTTAAGCCTGATTAAACATTGTTTCACCTAAGTTCCGACCTCGCTATGAACCTGCTTCTAGACTTAACTGAGGATTATTACTGCCTCATGTAGCAGCTATCTATATAGACTAAGTAGCCGGGTTCGGCTCCCTGGCTCAGGGTCCTGGTCCGGGTTCGCTCCGGGTACCGGTCCTGGTTCGGTCCGTCTGTGGGTTCGACCAGGGTTCGGTATTTGGAGTCCCGGTTCGCCGGTGAAGAACCCGGGCGAACCCGAGAAGAACCCGGGCGAACCCAAGGCGAACCCAACAAGAACCCACGTGTTTGGACGCATAAAAGCGTTTTTTTTTTTGCATTTTTTAATATTTTTCTGCAGTTTGACTTTGACCCACGCCCAAGGGAACCCTAAAAGTGACCTCTAAAACACTTTAAACACCTAAAATGCATCATTTTTATTCATTTGTTTTGCAAACAAGCATTTTCATTCCAAGAGGCTGAGTTCTTATTTTAAAATTTTTGCTTGCTGGGTTGACAAAAGGAGTTGAAGATTGATCAGTGAAGCTTCTACAAACGATTGCATTGCCATTCCTACAGATTTGCAAGTGTTTATTGGCTGCCACAAAGATTGTTGAGGGATATTTTTGCAAAGAGGTAAGCTTTTCTCACATTTTTTTGAGTTTTTTCATCCATTTTTTTGTTTTACATTTTACAAACCAGAAACTTTGTTTTGATTCATTTTATGATTTATATATGTTTTTCCTTTCCATTCTTCTATGAATGTATGCAAGATTCAAAAGAGCTAGGTTTTATAAATCAATATTTTCTCTTCATTCAAATTTTGAATGTGTTGTTTGCAAACAAATTGCCATAGGAATCACAATGTCAATGGGTTCTACCTCCGGCTCCGTAGCTAAACCAAACTCGAAGTTCAAAACAAATCCTAATTCTCCTCTATGGCAGTATGTTGAGATGATAAAACAGGTTCCAGGTGGTGGTGGTTATCTTTGGAAATGCAATGGGTGTGGCGTTACATATACTAGTTCATACCATAGGGTGAAAGCACATTTGTG
Organism: Sequoiadendron giganteum; assembly: GCA_007115665.2. Lineage (NCBI taxonomy): Eukaryota > Viridiplantae > Streptophyta > Pinopsida > Cupressales > Cupressaceae > Sequoiadendron > Sequoiadendron giganteum. The sequence continues at coordinate 349,175,715 of CM021108.1, forward strand.
TGGCATGAGTGGAAAAGGCATCACTCCTTGCCCTGGAAAAAAAGATGCACCAATTCCACCTGAGACAGTTGCAAAATACATTATGGAGCAAGATGCAGCAGATCAACGGGAAGCCCAAAAAGGAAATCACCCTTTGTTAAAAAAAAAATCAAAGGGAATGCAACCCCCATCCAATCCCAATATTGTGGTAGAAGACCACCCATTTATTGTCATTCCGGATCTTCAAGCTCGAAGTGCACAACCTATTGCAAACAAAAGATCAAAGGGGCCTTTGGAACTTGCATTTCAAAATGAGAGTAGAGCCCTTGCCGACCAATGTGTAGCAAGATGCCTATATGCCAATGGATTAGCTTTTAATGTTGTTCGTTCTCCATATTGGAAAGAGATGTTGAGAACGGTTAATGAAGCTCCAAAAGGGTACAAGGGCCCGGGTTATGAGAAGGTGCGTAGCACTTTATTGGAAAAGGAGGTTGAGTTGGTTGAAGATGCATTGAAGCCTATAAGAGATTCATGGGTTGAGACAGGTGTGTCCATTGTTTCAGATGGTTGGAAGGACTCAAAAAATCGGCCTTTGATCAATGTCATAGCGGTGTGCCCTAAAGGGGCAATGTTTTTGAAAGCCGTGGATTGTGAGGGCCAAGTAAAAGATGGAGAATTTATTGCTAGTATTCTCATTGCAGCCATTGAGCAAGTGGGAGCCCGCAATGTTGTTCAAGTTGTAACGGACAACGCTAAGAATTGTAGAGCAGCAGGGTTGTTGGTTGAGGAAAGATATTCACATATCTTTTGGACACCTTGTGCAGTCCATTCACTCAATCTTATGATGCAAAAGATTGGGAATCAAATTGCATGGATCAAAGAATTGTATGCTGAGGCTGAGGACATTCAGATGTTCGTCACCAACCACCACTTGTCTCAAAGCATCTTTAGATCATTTTCAAAATTGGAGCTATTGAAGGTAATTGAAGTAATATTTACATTTGTCATTTTCTGATTTTCATAATTTGATTGTGCATTCTAATTTAAATTCTTCTTTAAAGTTTATTTAAATTCTAATTATTTTTTTTAATTTGCAATAGGTTGCAGAGACCCGCTTTGCCTCTAATACTATCGTCTTGAGACGACTTGTGAAAGTTAAAGAGGCACTTGCTAGCATGGTGATTAGCAACAATTGGTCTATATGGAGGCAAAGCGGCACTGAAAGAGCAACAAAAATTAAGAGCATGATATTAGATGACTCATGGTGGGATCGTGCGGAGTATCTCCTTAGCTTCACCGAGCCCATTTTGAGTATGATTCGCTATACTGACATGGACAAGCCATGCATTGGAGAAATATATGATGGTATAGACTCAATGCTTGAGAAGATCAAGTGCACCATAAATGCAAGAGAGCAAGACCCTGAAGAGACTTTCTTCAAACAAGTGCAAACAATTGTTGAAGAAAGATGGAACAAAATGACAACTCCATTACACCTTCTTGCCTTTGCATTGACTCCAAAATACTACAGTAGTCAGCTTCTTTCACAGCCAGGAAGGCTTCCTCCATATAGAGATTTAGAAGTGGCTGAAGGGTACAAGGCAGCATTTATGAGACTCTTCCCTGACCAAGATTTGCGATCTGTAATCACGAGTGAGTTCACTGATTTTGTGCACTCAAATCATCTAGATGCTGATGCTTCTCGTGACAGGTTCTTAAAGGATGCTCATAGTTGGTGGTACTTCCATGGACAATACTTCCAAAATTTGCAGCCCCTTGCAATCAAAGTTTTATCACAAGTAAGTTTAATAAATTTTCATATTTTAGTTTTACTTTTAAAATTTAAAAGTTTCATAATTTCATTTATAATTTTAAATTTTTTAATTGTTTACTTTGTCTTCATAGGTTGCTAGTTCATCCGCATCTGAGAGGAATTGGAGCACATATTCTTTCATCCACTCAGTAAAGCGCAATAAATTGCTCTCAAAAAGAGCGGAGAACTTAGTATATGTGCATTCCAACTTGCGTCTCCTTTCACACAAACAACGTGACTACAAGGAAGGGGAGACGAAGTTGTGGGATATAGGGCCAGAGGATACTGACTTGGATGCTTCCACTTCCCACCATGTTGCATATGAGGAGTCCGATATCCAACAGGAGCATGGGCACAATACTAGTGCTAGTGACAGTGCCATTGGCACTACTTGTGATTCATCTAGTCTTCCTACTTCATCTAATGTCAATGTTGACAATGACTTTGATATAGATGATTTAGAGGATCCATTTGATGATTAAAACTTTAATAGTGTTGTAATATTGAACTTGAAGTTTGAAGTTTGAACGATGAATATTTATAATTTTATATTTATCATGCATGTTATCATTCAAGTTTATGGTGGTTTTGTTGTTTATATGATGTTATGTGATGTTCTAATCCTAATTCATGCTTCTAGGCTGCATATATATATATATATTTTTTTATTTTTACATGTTTTTCAGTTTTTGTACTAACGAACCCAAAACGAACCGAACCCACCCCCCAAAAAATTTAGCCGAACCGGCGAACCGAACCCCCGAACCCGAACCCGAACCCGAACCCGAACCGGCTACTTAGTATATAGATAATCCTCCAGCACCCCTCCCTAGTTAGCAGCAGTGTGGGGTAGTGAAGCATAAACCTCCAGCTCTTTTCTATGATTCATGAATGTTGAATCTATTCAAAAACAGACAAACAGATTCTATACCTCTTTCTTCATCAGATTGTGAAATGTACCACAGCAACATTTTGTTTAATGATTAGGGATTGAATAAGCTTCTAACATGCCATACTCCACATGCCAAAGTGTCTTTCCCAGTCAGGATCTCAAAGAAACACACAATATGGCGAGGCCTATAGCTTTTACCATATAGTAACAAGAAAGGGGAAGAATAAGAGAGATAGATACCAATATTGAAACTCAGGACAATATAGGAAAGACTGTTTAAAATGGTAATGGAAAAGAATATAAAACGAATTTGGTCTCGGGTACCACTCAAAATAAACCTTTTTTAAGGATCTACATCTTTGAATCCTAAAAGTGTTCAGTATTTGGATCCCAGACTCCCAATAAAACTCAAACAGATTGCCTCAGAAAGGAATCTGTTCATCTCTTACAGAACAGTAATAAAAGGAAGAATATTCTTCCAAGGTGATAATGGTAGAAATGAAGTCATACGGAAAGGAACGGTATTGATTAAGATCGCAGATTCAATCTTTTCTATCATAACTTCTATTTCTGTAAACTATAAATGGATATGGTGAATAGCTTTACAAACATTTGTGTGGATCCATGTTGGCCATCAAGAAGAGCAGACGTATGATGTAGTGCAGCGTACTAGGCCAAGATGCAGTTACGTTGGTTTTACTTTTTAGAGTTGCTGGACATGCTAAAGTTACCCAAGTAGATACTGCAATGTTACGAGTGTGGCGAACACAGCTGCATCACATTGATGAGGAATCTAACATTTCAAGAAAGATCAGATTATAATTGCTAGATTCTAATCTTACTCTACGGTATGAGTTGAATTTTCGGAGTCTGAAGACAAAAAAGTTGAGCCGATTCTTTGGCCCAGTTTGTGCGGGATAACTTAAATCGTCTGTCCATGACTCTAGCGTCTGCGACATCAAACTCATCAGTGGGCCTGCAGTATGTTCTGTTGCCCATGTAAGGATGGATAAAGCCAAAACAATCCCCCATTTTTACTCTACGACTGCAGATTTAGAATAGTTTTGTTGCAGGCAGTTTTCTGTATAAGAACGATTTGTACCCTCCCAAACTTTGATTTTGCACAATCATTTAAAATTTCTAGTGTGAGAAGATTATTTTGAGTTATCAGTTCAACCTTCTTCTTGATTTTCTGCAGGAGATTTTCTCTGAAAAATTTTCTCTCCGACAGCAATATCAAGCAAGCTCGGAATGAGAAACCTGTCAGGGAATGAAAAACGTCTGGTTAAGCGAAATTTGAAGTATTCAATATAATTTTAATTAGTTGACTCTTGTGCCAAGTTTTCTTTGAATCTCTGCCGTATCTACCTTGATTTGAACTATTAATCTTGCTCAGTCCAAGTTTGGCTACAATGGCATAAAGAATATAGAAATCTATGCCAAAGACTACTGCCGTTCTGTGGAAAAGACGGCAGCTAATCTGCTGAGTAACGTATTGCTCGTAGAAAATCCAATAATGTAAAGTTCTGTTCAATTTGATGAACTTTAGTCTGTCTTAGTATTTTTAATTTTCTACACTGTTGGAATAAGCAGTTTAAGATATAGTAGACAAATACTATTGTTTCAAGGTGTTGATCTCATATGCTTAAGGTTTCAGTGCATTCCTGTTATACCATTCCGTGTTGAAAGGCTTGCAGCTGCTTTGAAACCAGTCATTGTATGAAATCTTCTATGTGACAAATATCAGCTCCAAACCTAATAATGACGCTTGGTTTTGTTGGAGAAGAAATAAGTCACACTCAAACTGTAATAAGGAATTTTATTTTATTTTTTAAAAACAGAGAACTTTAATCACGAGGACGGCTGGTAGCTCTGTACCAAAACACACCAACATACACATAGAGGTCCTACCTTCGAGGTTTACAATAACTCCGTGAGGTCAAACATTTGATGGATAGTAACTAGGTTGTAGTGCGCACAATCAGCCACTTCCAACAAGGCCCACCGAACTAAGCATGTGTATTTCATTTCTTTCTTGAGATTAGGTTTTCTTCCATAGATTTAGAGATGCGGTAATCAATTTCATTCTTCTACAGGGAGGTTTTGTAAGCATCAAGTTAGTATTTATGGTCAACAACTTACCTTTTATTATTTAACCATTTGATACTTAAGGCCTACCTCCTCACAGAAATCTAATTTGACGAACAGGTTGATATGGTACCATCTGTCAAAAACCCCACCTCAATAAATATATGTAATAAAGATGATCTGGGTATGCCGATTGGATTTTAGGATTAGTAGCAAACAACCAACCAAAATTAACCATCATGGCATAGGCTTTATAGTATGATTACCATGCCGGGGGTACAGTATCCACATTGAGTGGCATGGTGGGTCACAAGTGCTTTCTGAAGAGGAGAGAGACCTCTTTTGATACTCCCCACCCCTTCAATGGTGGTCACTGACATTCCGTCGATAGAGCACAGAGGCCTGAGGCAGGAATTAACGGGACGGTGGTCACCTTGAGGATCAGATAATATGACCGTGCAGGCACCACATCCTCCTTCCCTGCAGGGCATCTGCAGCCCCTTCAAACCCATCTCGTCCCTCAGAAAATCACCCAGTATGCTCTTCGGATTTGGTTTATGCACTTCCACTTCTTTTCCATTCACTACAAACTTCAATGAAGCTACTCCTCCTCCTGACATTCTTCTCTTCCGATGTAGATGATGCGGTGCTCTGTACTCACACTCGTTGAGCTTTGGATACACTCGCAGAGCTCTTCACGTCAAAGCTCTCCCACTGCGTCAAAGCTCTCCCACTGCGTCAAAGCTCGCCACTGTAGCAAAAGAACATTAAGATTAATTCGGACATTTTATCTTTCATTAATGGCGTACAGTTAAAAAAAATTATTTTTTTTATTAACGGGTTTATGAAGTTTAAGAGTCTATGATGAAACAGTGTTGAGATTTTTGGATTATAACTGTGTAATTTTTAAAATTGGTTGAACAGAGGGTGACTGTATATTCTGTGATTATAGTGCTTATCAAGGTTAAAACTTTTCTAGCTATATTATGTCCCCAATGATACTGACTGAATGAATACCCCTCATTAGAAATGACACTGACAGAAAGGATACTCCTCATTCATTGGTTCTTAATTAAGTGAGGGTGATCACATATTTGAAGATTTTTATGTAAAAATAATATGCTACCTTAAAAATAGCAATCATTTGTTTCTTCACTTATTTTTACTTTACATTTTAATCAATCAAAATTTATAAAAAATTCAGATCAATGTTAAAAATCAGATCAATGTTAATATTTTTTTTGTCAAATGTAAATATGTAAGTTTGTTAACTAAATTTTTAAGTAATTTATATAGATTTTTATTGGCTAATTGATTTGAATTGTTATTGCAACATTTATATAAGCCTATCGCAAGAATTGTATTATCCCATGACAAGAAGTGAGATGGCAAAGACTTTTTAATAAACATACTATTCATCTAATATTTTATTTTTGAACATTGATATTTAAATGCTAAATATAACTATGTGAAGTCATGTAGACAACAACATTTATGACCTTTACAATTTAATATTTATAAGATAAATAATTTATTATTATTATTTCTATTTTTTTAGATTGATATACAGCAGAAGTATGTAAAGACATGTATACAGCAACATTTATTATAGTTATGACCTTTATAATTTTATATTGATAAGATATTGATTTACTATTTTTTTTTTCTATTTTTAAATTGATATCAAACGTAATTATGTAAAGTCATGTAGACAACAACATTTATTGTATTTATAACCTTCATAATTTTATATTTATAAGATATTGATTTTTATTTTTTATTTTAAATTTATATGAAACATAATTATGTAAAGTCATGTAGACAACAAAATTTATTATATTTATGGACTTTATAATTTTATTTTGATGAGACATAATTGATTTATTATTAAGTATATTTTTCTACTTTTTAAATTGATATAAAGTAAAACTAGGTAAAGCAATTTAGACAATGTTTATTAGATTTTGGAGAGTTATAATTTGTATTTATAAGACATGATTGGTTTATTATTATTTTTTCTATTTTTTAAATTGATAGAAAAATTTATATTAAACACTATAAAATATTTCATTATATATGTACATATATGCATATACATATGTGTATAGGGGAGACGTACCAGTAGCCGTCAGGGCTAACTTCGTGCATTCGTGCAGAGTGCAAAATAGGTCCGATTTCAAAAAAAAAAATTGGCCTTCTTTGTAAGCGAGTTAGGACCTTAAAAAGAAAAATTTGGCTTGTGGGTATTTAAAATGCGTCTTGTAGAACCCGTCAAATGAAAAGTGCTAAAAAAAGGTGTGTATATATAGCGGTGTATGGTTTCATCACATGGACCTTAACATGATCCTCATACGGTTCCAGTAATATTTTGATATGTTTCAAGTATTTTTCAGCCATGTTTTTATGTTGTACCACCCAATGAATTATTACAATTTCATAAAAAATATAACTATGATATGATTATAAAATGTCCTAATGTTGTTGTTGTTGTTGTTATATATTCGAACCTCATACCTAAGTCTCTCATAGTAGGCAAACCCTCGATTGCATAGACAGATTAATTCACGAGGGATCAAATTTGTATCAGTCACATGTAAAAAGAAATGATTACAATCAAACCCAAGCAAACCCTCGATGGCATAGACAAAATAATTCATGAGGGATCAATTTTGTACCAGTCACATGTAAAACGAAATGATTATAGTCAAACCTAGGCAAACCCTCGATGGCATAGACAGAATAAACCACAAGGGATCAAATTTGTACCAGTCACATGTAAATAGAAATGATTACAGTCAAACCCTTAATGCCATACAGAGAAATGATTTTTAAACACACCAAAATGCACTCAAACATCGTTGACGGCAAGAAAAACCCACCATTCAACAAACAATCTTGCAGGTGATGAGAGGTGGAGACGTTACCTGTAGCATATGGGAGTCAAACGAACTTGACATGGTCACACGAGCTCACATCGACGACGAGAGAGAGGAGACCACAATGAAAAAACATAACATGGCATGACTGTATATATATATATAATCTGATAAAAATATAGACAATATATCATTGTCTTTGCATATTCTTATCAGATTGTATATATATATATATATGTGTGTGTGTGTGTGTGTGTGTGTGTGTGTGTATATATGAATGTATGTATACATTATGATAAGAAAATATCATTGTATTTACAAAGAATGATATATTCTTATGAAAATGTGTATATATATATATATATATATGTATGTATGTATACAATTTGATAAGAATATATCATTGTATTTGCAGAGAATGCTATATTCTTATCAGATATATATATATATATACAATTTGATATGATGAAACCCTACATGGCATGACTGTATATATATATATATATATATATATATGTCTGCAAATTGTAATCCATAAACTGCTCAATAAATTGGGAAAAAAATTATAAACCCATTAAACTTCATGATTAGTAAAGAGGGATTCAAAATATAACTGTGATATGATTACAAAATGGGTAATGTTGTTGTTATTATCTTGATTTATGATGAATGTAGGTGAAAAAAATGTAACTATGATAAGATTAAATAATGGAAAATGCTAAGTTGAACAGCTGACTAAAAACAAAATAATTTGTATGCCTGAAAAGAATGTAAACACTAAGTACGTAAATATAAAAGAGTATATTGAATAATGAAATAGGCGACATAAATGTAAAACATATTGCCTGAAAAAAATGTAAACATTGAGTACGTAAATATAAAACAGAATATTGAATAATGAATTGGACAACATAAATGTAAAACAGTATGCCTGAAAATAATGTAAACACTGAGTACGTAAATATAAAACAGTATCTTGAATAATGAAACAAATAAAATAAATGTAAAACAACAAACTGATAAATAAAAACATGAATTTACCTATTCTGGGTGTACCGACTTGAATAAGCTCCCTTTAAAGAGGAATGTGCATAAATTGCCTTAGAAAGCTCTGAATTTTGCAGAGGATATTCAGTGAAAGCAGAGGATAATTTGTAATGAAAATGACCCTGGAAATTCCCTGTTATAAAATCATTTGAATGTGTAAATTGAATGCATTGAATTATGGTGGTTGAATTTCAAATTCGAATGAATTGAATTGTGGTGGTTGAATTTCAAATTTGATTTTTTTGTGAGAAACAATCTATCATTTCATTTTGCAGTGGCCATTTATGCTTGAGTTCTGTCGCGGCCTTTAGGAAATCAATTATATATTTGGTTTAATAGATAAAATAGGTGGCTTGCATAATTTCAGTCATTTATATGAATTATAATATATTTTTTGGTTTATTAGGGAGCCTTACACCATTAACTGTGTGTGTAGGTACCAGAAGTTGATGGAGATAATACATGAAGATGTGATAGGAAGTGTGGGTGAATGTGCAATTGATAGCTCATAAAGTTGATCAATGTTTGCAATTATGTCAAAATGTGCACCATAAGTTGTTCATAATGGTTTATATAATGTGAAATTGTGCACCATTAACTGTTCAAATGTACATTTATATATAATGTAGTTGAAGCTTTGAGCCACTTGCATACAGTGGTAATTGTAAACATATATTGGTGTCATGTGTAAATTTTTATTGGCATAAATAAAATAATGTAATGACTAAAATATAAACGGTTATTGGGGGGTCATGTGAGCATGGAGTGAACGGGTATTGGATCGTGGGCGGCAATTGGGTCTTTTCCCCTATATAAACATGTATATCTTTAGAAAAAATCTAAAAGAGGCCAAGAGATCCTTCAAGGCATCTATTTTTAAATCAATTTGTCATATGTAAGTTCAATAGACACCTCAAGAAGTATATTTGTAAATTAAAGATAGGTATGCTAGTTAAGATAGAAGCATTTCTTGTATTTCTTAAGACTTTTTAAATTGATTTAATTTTTTAATCTATGATTATGTTTTACTTGTATTTGTATATATTATTTTATTTATGCCAGCTTTATTTGCATTGGTTTTGTAGAATTACATTGCCTATATATTTTTAATTTGAAACACTTATTTTATAATTTATTTTTGAATATTTATTAACTATATTTTATTTTATGTATAAAATAACATTCTTCCCCTTAATGCCACTATATAACACCTCTCAAAGTAATTATATACATATGTGTATGTATATGTACATGTTAGCATACATATATGTATAAATCTTTGTATATATACATACATACATACACAAGCATTCATAGATACCTACACAAACATGTATACATACATGCAGATATATGCATGCATATATGTATATGTTTATTGTATACGCATAAAAAATATAAGTATATGTTATACATGAATACAATATATGTATATGCATAATATATATGCATATACATAAATATACATTTGAATATATGCATACATACATATATGAATTTTTATATTTATAAATCATGATAAGTGTTTAAAATATTTATTATTAGTATATTTTAAAAAAATCAATATGCTTATAATGGTGAATTTCACATACCTATGTCAATCCCCATTTATATTTGGGTATATTTTCAGAGAATATCTTAATGCAACTGGCACAATCTTGTTTGACATTGAGTTCATTCCTCTATCCTTCACTTATCTACCCATAAATTTGGCAATGCCCTATCTATTCTTAAACATTATCCCATCCTTTTTGCATTTATTGCAACATTCAAATCTAAAAATGCATTCCCTCCATAGACATTATTGTTTTTTTATCTTGGTCAACCTTGAGAGTAACAGTTTGATCCATAAATATAACCTTTAAAATTTTGGTTGACTCTAGCCCATTCCTTTCCCACCATGAGTTGACTTGGTACACCTTTCATGAAATTATTGCTATGTAGGTTATTAAAGACATTCATTTCAATATTAATTTACATCCTAGAATCATTTGATTTCCAAAGATTTTATTAAAAGAACACTTCAACTGGTACATCAAAAGGAACAAAATTTATTTTGCAGTCATCATATAGAACATTTGCAAGCTTTTTTATTGATTGTTGATATTTAGCACAATCATAAATTCAGTCTCTCTTAGGTGTTGATAACTTGTCCCTAAGTGATTTAACAACCTCAAGAAATTTTTAAATGCCACCAACTCTTAACAACCTAAAAAAAGTAGATAATCAAATGAACCAAAGAAAAAAATTGTGCAATTCATAGGATTAGACTTTGTAATTGCTCAAAATTACGTAGGCATGACTTATAGTCTAATGATGATTTGGCGATTCAACTCACAACCCATGTGACATGAATAAACTATCTCAATTTTTCTCACCTTGATGAAAGCATATCATTAGCCTTTAGGACCCTCCCTTGCATTTTTTTTGGCCTCACAAACATTCCACCTTCTACACATACCCTTATACAAGTGTCAAAAACTATTTTCAACCTATAAGTGATGGTGTCACTTAAGAATTATAGAGGTTACCCAAGAATCCTTAGGGTTGCCTAGGTGACCCACCATGAAAAAAGGGTTGACCCCACTAGTAAAATGGATAACCTCAATGTTTTGGATTAATACATCAGAACTCTTAATTTCAATTATTTCTCTATCATCTAATCTTTTCAATTCAATTTTAGTTGATCACTAACTCTACTTAATCCTATTATATCTTGAGTCCCCTTTCTTTCTTGATATTTTTTTAGGTTTATAGCCTCTTTAAGAACCCCCTTTGGATTCCAAATGGTTTTTAGTTCCTAATTATAATTCTTCTATGAGATTTTTAATTTTTTACCCCTCCTATAAATGTTTGAGTTAGGCTAGTGAGTTGATTTCAAGGAATCCAAGCCAAATTCTCAAGTTTATGTGTATCATGTGTACTCTTTAAAGCCTCAAGGCTTTTCCTAGTTAAAAATTTCCAAGCTTTCATTCAACACAACACTCTACAACTTTCCTTTAAGGATTTTCTTGTCTTCATATCCTTCTTCCATCAATCAAAGCACCCTAATTTGGAGAGGAGAGAGGATAATTAAAAAGTTGTGTAACATTCTCATTGTTATACATAGTAACTTTCCTACGTTTTAACCTCAAGTAAATAGTTTAAACATCTAACCATTATGAGCAATAATTTTTTGCAAAACTACAAAGATAGCATGCACATTTGAAATAAACATCTTTTCAAAATTTCCCATTGCATTATATCAAAGTATTATAACTTTTCAATGTATTGATTACATAGTACATGATAACATGATAACATTTCTCTTTTATAATCTTTTCATCATAATGGATACAAAACACGTACAAGGCTCCATTGAGTTTATCGGGAATAGATATACAAATGGTCCAACTATCCTCCGTCAATCTTGGTCACCTACTGATGAGGAGAAGCATCACTCAAGTATTTTTTTTCCAACCTTGGACTAACTGTGGTCCCCCGCACATCTACCAAACTAATAGATGGCCCTACCCTTCGATGAAGAGATTGGTTTGGTAACCTTATAATAAAAATTGACCTTTCCTGAGCTTGGTGTTGTGTCCTAAATATCTATATCTATCACACAGTGGCTACAACCTACAGATATGGCATTCGCTGCCTAGTATGTAAACTTGGATCACAGTGACTGACAGTGTAAATAGTGGTAACTTACACTACTTTGGCCAAAGTATTCATCACCTCGAATTTAGAGTGGATGTCATAAACTTCACCCACCTTCCTAGCTTGATTTGTATTGACCATTTATAACCTATGCATAGGTTGTCCCCTTACGCCATGGAGTAACCTTAACCCCAAGAATAACCTATAACCTCTATGTTAATTAAGACACTTCTACTAAGTAAATCATAATAACTCTAAGTCTCAACTAGGTTAAAACATTAGCTATATAAGCCATATCCATAATATAGTATTCTACCCCACTATAACCAAACATTCCTTAATATGGAACAGGTCAAAGCACTTTAAGCAATATAGATCCTTTAAACTAAGTACAACAAACAATCTTTCAATTTCACATAAGAATTAAATAATATTTCCCTAATAAGCAATTGATATAATTTTCCAAACAAAACAAATAATGTCACACAATCTTTTCAAATAAAGTATAAAAGAGTAGAAATCAGCATGCATGTTTATGCAATGCTTTAATTGATCGAATCGAATTCCTAACTTAGCCTTCCCTTAATTCAGTAAGTGATTCCCCAATTAACCTTCTCCCTCTTCACCAAAATCTCACTAGATCAAAATCCTCTCACAACTCTTAAAAACTCTCTCAACTTAGAAAATTAGAAAATAACAACTCAAAAAATCATAGCAAGAATGCAGATAAGTGTCCCTATTGAGGTATAAAACACCTCTATTTATACACAAAGATGAGCAATTACAAGCAAGAAATAGGGTATCAAAGATGGCACTTATCAATTCAAAAGGTTCAACTCAACAATATTAAGAAAAAGTGGCAACTAAAATCGTTGCACGGTAAACACATACACAACCATAGTGAATGAGACGCTTAATCAAATGGACAACAAGAATGATAATTAGAAATGCATGGAAATTGTCTTCTATAGGTCGACTTACTTGGCCAGCTTCACACTTGACCATTTCTACATATTTTGTATGCTTTCATAATCTAGAATTTTCATTGCAAAAAAAACTTCTAATCAGTTCATACTTCTTACAAGTTGGCACCACATTATGCCCTTCACGCCCTATTCCTTGGGTCATTGTTTGTTATCGACTCGGTTAACTCTTCTTGTGTGTGAGTATTTTACTTTTTACTTTGCATTAGACTAAGTCTTGGCAACTATCTTTACATGTTGAATGGCATATAATTCTATCCGCTTTTACCCAGCGCTACCATATTTCATAATACTCAACATTTTTAAATGCTTTAAACATTACTTATATTTATGTGTTGTTTCAACTTAGCGCTATTTCGTTTATCTAAATGTTTTGTGCAATACTTAGCATATGCTATGTGCTTGATAAATAATTCAGCACTATGGAAATCATTATTTTATATATATAATATATGTATATATATACATAATGTAATACGTTTATATGTATATATGTATATATATATAATATATGTATATATGTATATATATATAATATATGTATATATATACATAATGTAATACGTTTATATGTATATATGTATATATATATATATATATCACAATTCAAAAGTTTATAAAATACATTATTCGATATATGAACACACACACACATCTATATATATCACGCCTTGATATTTAAACACATATATTCACAGTCATATCAATTGACATATATAAACGGAATGTGTATATATATATATATATATGTATGTATTTATATGCCACCTTTTCTAATCAATATTCTATTTGTTCATGAGCATGCGTAGGTACGTTTATTTGCATAAACTCCTGCACATATTTACTCATGTGTATGAGTTTATCGTTGACACATACATATATAAATTTTATGTATACATCCCATCGATTAAATATAAACATGTAAAGAAGAACTCGCACATTTCAAAGAGACTCAATTTACTTAAACTCCTAAGCAATAACATTAACAAATAAATACACAAGAAAGACTAAAGGTAACTTACTATTTCCCAAACTATTATCCCAACTTGACCAAAGTAGAAGTGTGTGTGTGAAAGCGCAATTTAGGTATTTATCAAAGGTTGTCAAACCAAGTTCTTCTCCTTGAGTGATACTTCCCCTCTCTTCAAGAGGCTTGATTCTATTCCTACATCCAATTTTACACTTTGCAACAGTAGTTAGTTGAAAACAATACATTCACTTGTATCATATATTTTCATAATCAAAACATTTCATAACATCAAATTAAATCAACATTTATTCCTCATATTTTTGAAACACATAAAGCATAAATACACTCATCTAAATCATTTTCACCCAACTAGGTAAAATTAAATAAGTAGTAACAAAATGGGGTGTAACATATCTCCCCCCTTGTGAATCATTATCCCCAATGATTTTAAGTACTAGACATAAACATAACCTATAAGCATAAACATATCGAAATTGTTTTTCAAGAACTCTCAAAAGCATGTAAGACATGAGGAAACTTTTGCTTGATCTCATCATAGTCTTCCCAAGTGGAAGAATCTTCTGCATACTATTCCCATTGGACTTTGCATTGCAGAACCTCTTTGTTACATAACTGGAGTTTACACATTCTGAGCACCTTGAGAGGCTCGATTGTTACCAGTCCTGGGTCCTGTACCTATAAAGAATTCCAATCAATAACATGGTTATCACTTGGTATATAATTTTTAACATATGAGACATGAAAGACATTGTGGATCCTGGAAAGAGTTGGTGGCAACACAATTCAGTAAGCAACTGGGTTTATTTCCTCAAGAACCTCGAAAGGACCTACATAGTGTGGAGCTAGTTTAGATGACTTTCCAAACTTGATGGAACTCTTATGAGGTTTAACCCTCAACAACACCTTTTCTCCTACTGCAAAATTTCTAGGTACCCACTTAGAATTTGCATAGCTTTTTTTCCTATCATTGGCTTCAGCTAGCCTTTGCTTAATAATTCCTACTTGGTCCTCCATTTTTGATAGAATCTTTGGCCCAAGACTTGTCCTATCCTCTAGCTTATCCCAGCTTACAAGAGTTTGAATTTTTTTGCCATAGAATACTTTGAATGGAGCCATCTTTATTGTTGAATGATAAGAATTGTTGTATGCAAACTCAACCAATAGCAGATAATCTTCCCACTTGTGTTATTGATCCATATGATACATCCTTAGTATATCTTCTAGCACTTGATTAACCCTTTCAATTTTTCTGTCATTCTTTGAATGATATGCTAAACTTATGTTCAATTGAGTTCGAAGTGAGGAGAACAAGGTTTTTCAGAATCTAGATGTCACACAAGCATCCCTATCCAAAATGATCTTCTTAGGAATCACATGCAATCTAAACACTTCTTGAATAAATTTTTGAGCTATAACAGGAGCTCCATCAATTAAATTTCTTGAAATAAAATGTGCCCCCTTAGTTAACTTATCCACCACCAGTAGAATGACATTATGCTTATTCCTTGACATAGGTAGACCTTGCACAAATTTCATGCTAATGACTTGCCACTTACTTTCAGGTATATCATGCAAATACAAAAGACCTACAGGGTGATGATGTTTTGCTTTTACTCGTTGGCACTCTAAGCATCTTGCAACAAATCTTGCAGCATCCCCCTTCATAACCTTCCAAAAATATAGCAGCTTCACATACGCCAACATATTCGTCACACCATGATGTCCAGAGGATGGTGAATTTTAAACTTCTTTCCACACCAGGTTCCTTAACTCCTCTAAATTAGGTACATAAACTCTCCTTTTAAACCTTATTAATCCATTTGGTTCAAAGTGAAAACCTTTGCACCTTGTATGTTGTGGATTATTCATGAGTGTTTGCTTAAATTTCTCATAGAATTCATCACCCATGGACTCTTGCAACACTTTTCCCTTAAATTTGGTTTCAATTGTTACTATTGAGGCAATATACCTTCGACAACTTAGGGCATCGGTAACTCGATTAATTTTCCATTTGATGTAATTGATGTTGAATTCATAGTCTGATGTCAAATCCAACCACCTTCTCTTTCGTGCATTTAGATTGGATTGGGTAAATAAATACTTCAGATTGTGGTGATTGGTCTTCAATTCAAATAGCTTTCCCATTAGATAATGTCTCCACATCTATAATGCATGAATAACTGTCGCTAACTCCAAATCATGTGATGCATAATTTTGTTCGTAGGGCTTCAGCTTCCTAGATTCATAAGCTATGACTTGTCCTTCTTTCATAAAAACTCCTCCTAATCCTTTACCCGATGTGTTTGTTATGATAGTAAAGTTGCCTTTTCGATCAAGTACCTTCAATATTGGTGCAGTAGTCAATTTCTCCTTGAGTAGGTCAATTTTTTTTTGACACTTTTTGGACCACTCAAACTTCTTACCCTTTCTCTATAATGAAGTAATAGGAAAAGCTATTATAAAAAAGTTTGCAACAGACTTCCTATAGTAACCAACCAAACCCATAAAATTTCTAACCTCTAGTATACTTTTGGGAACTAGCCACTCAAGCACTACCTTTATCTTAGTTGGATCAACTATAATCCCTTCTTCCACAATTATGTGACCCAAGTACTATACTTCCTTATGAAAGAATGTACACTTAGAGAGTTTTCTATATAGCTTGTGCTCTCTTAACCATTTGAGAACTATCTCTAAATGTTTACAATGCTCCTCTTCATTCTTGGAATAGATTAAGATATCATCAATGAATACTAATACAAACCTATCCAAGCAGTCTCTAAATACATTGTTCATCAGGTTCATGAATGTTGCAGGTGCATTCGTAAGTCCAAAGGGTAGGACTGTGAACTCATAATGACCGTATCTAGTCCTAAAAGCAGTTTTGAAACTATCTTCATCTTTCATCCTCAGTTGATGATAAATTGATCGTAGATCAATCTTTGAAAACATTTCCACTCCTCGCATCTGATCGAAAATATCATCAATACATGGCAACGGGTACTTGTTCTTTATCGTAGCTTTGTTAAGCATCCAATAATCTATACATAAGCCTAGGGTACCATCCTTCTTCTTCATGAAGATCACTGGTGCTCCACAGGGTGAAACACTGGGTCTTATCAATCCATTGGACAACAAGTCTTCAAACTGTTCCTTAAGCTCCATTAATTCCGTTGTAGTCATCCTATAGGGTACTTTGGATACAAATTCTGACCCTGGTCCTACATCAATGGAAAAATCAAATACTCTCTTCGGAGGCAGTCTAGGTAATTCTTCTAGAAAGACATCCACAAATTTCCATAAGATTGGATACTTCTCCATATTCATTTCTCTAATTTCTACCACTTATCCTTCTTCAACTTCTCAAGATTTATGAGGTTTAAAATACATGACATCATCTTGAGGAGTGATTTCCTTGAATTCTTCTAGTTTATCCATTTTAACTACAAAGAGTTGGCAACCTTTCTTTTTCACCCTATGCATTTGCACAACCGATATTTGTCACAATTTCACTTCTCTAGGTGTTCCTTACAAAGACACTGGATTACCTAGATCATCTATGCATTATATGGTTTTAGCATGACAATCCACTTTAGCTTTATGCTTTCATATCCAATTCATTCCCAGACTAACATCATAAGAACCTAAGGGTGCTACATATAAGTTTACTTCGGTTGAGAAACTTGGAAGTTTGACCCTTGCCTCAAATACACATTGGTTCACTGTTCCTCTTGCTAGTTTGCATATTATACAACCCAAGATTTTCCATAAAACTAGCCTTCCTAGAAATCTGATTAGCTAATTTAGGTGAAATAATTTTTTTTTTGGCTCTACTATCAATAAGAATAGAAATAGTTATACTATACAAAGTACCTGAAGTCTCCACCGAAGTGATTTAAAAATATGCTTGACGGTTGTCCAATGCTGCATGGATCTTTTGTTGGAATGTAATTCATTGTGGAGGAAGTGACTTAACATGTGGTTGTGTTCCAAATGGTCTATTGGGACATTGATTGGCAAAATGATCCCCACCACATACATAGCATCCTCTTGCTAGTCCCTTCCTATTTGTTGGCCTTATAGAATTACCACCATTCCCTCCAACATCGTTATAGTTACCACTGTTGTAGTTGTTTCCATGATGATCCTTCCTTGGCTCATTCCAATTATTGTGGGATCCCTTGTCCCCTTTCCTTTGAAATTCCTGCCCCTCATTAAGCTTCTTGGGAGTTTGATTAAAATGAGGCCCTCCAAACTTCTTTCGATTCTTCTTCTCCCAATAGATCAAGATGGCTTTAAGCTTTTTCTCTTGCTTGATTGCCTTCTCATATACTAGTTCCATAGCGGTCAAACCATGTACATCCACCTCTCCACCTATTTGGTCGTTTAGTCCCATACTGAACTTCTTGATTTGAAATTGCTCATCCTTTCAGGACATTGGTACATACCTCGAGAGACGAGTGAACTTCTCCCAATATTCATTCTCTGACATATCTCCTTACTTAAGATTCTAGAAGTCAATGAGGTTTTGATCGAAAAAGAGTTGGGGTAACCACCTCTTTCAAAAAATCTCGACAAACTCATTCCAATTCAGCTTTAAGGAACTAATTCCAAGTTCCATCTTCTTGTTCATCCACTAGTTAGAGGCTTCTCCTGCTAACTAGAATGATCCCCACACAACTTTAGTGACCTTTGAATAGTTCCTTATTTTAAATTACTTCTCCATTTAAATTAACCAAGCCTCAACTTCTTCTCCATTGGTACTTCCTTCGAATTTAGGAGGAGTAATCTTTCTCATATCTCTAGATAATTTAGTTGCCAAACCCTTTCTCTTGCTTCCCTCAGAATATGATTGTGTCTTATGAATTTCTTGATCTCTAGATTTAGTATGGTTTTTGGAATCCTCCCCTTCTTTCTCATTGTTGGGAACTTTTTCATCTTTTTCATTGTGTGGCACTTCTTCTTCCTCTCTTTCTTTTCCCCCCACTTCTTGTTCAAGGTTTCCTATCCTTGCATTAGTTTCATCCATGATTTCTAGAAGTTGATCCAACTTGGCTTCGACATTATCTGGACCTTATTTAACTTCTTGACTTCCTCTTGGATTAGTTCTTATCCTAACCATTGTCTTAAGTATAGTTATACCTAGAGGTTCATCTTTAATCAAATCCTATCATGGTTTACTAAATGCATAGAAAACATTTCAAAAGAGCAAATAATCACATACAAACTTTCAATGAGTTTCTCATATACAAATTTTGATAAAAAAACATAATCTTTTATTTATTCATAAGGATTTCAATATCCTTCCATTTACATAGAATGATTATTTAAATATTCAAGAGGAGAGTATCCAATAGACTCACTCTCAGATACATAACTACGTGGGATGTAATCCTCTGATTTTTGTTCATCTCTATCCCAAAAAGGATAGTAACCCTAAGATTTATCTTTTGATACATAGTTTTGGGGAACGTATCCCTCTGATTCACCACTAAAGGTTACTTCAGCCATAGGTACGACTCAAGGGTTCCTAAATATCAATGCTGGACTAACACTACATTTTGAGGGCATATCCCTAGAAAGTGATAATGAGTTTGACCTAGCCGGAGAAACAGATGGTAAGTAGTTGAAATTGGCATCATCTCTCATCGTTCTTTTCTCTTGACTAATCCATGATAGGGCATGACTGGTTGTCTTGGTATCACTTATCCAAATGGTGTTGCAATAGTTGGTTCCCTTAATGGTACAAACAAGGGCTTCTTTTTCCTTCTTGGCCCATAGGTAGCACTCATTTCTGATTACTAACTTCCTTGTAGTTAACTTGAGATGCACATTCTTGGCACAAAAACTTCCAAACATTAGAATCTTAATGTTGGACTGGAAAACATACTGAGCACATAGGTTCCAGAGCTGAACCTGGTAGCTTTGATACCACGTGTAACATGCCCATTTTTCTACACAATAACTTTCCTATGTTTTAACCATGAGTAAATAGTTTAATCATCTAACCATTATGAGCAATAAAAATCTTCTTTTCAAAACTATAAAGATAGCATGCACATTTGAAATAAACATCTTTCTAATCTTTCCCATTGCATTATATCAAACTATTACAAATTTCTAATGTATTGATTATATAGTACATGATAACATGATAACATTTCTCTTTTACAATCTTTCCACAATAATGGATACAAAAAACATACAAGGCTCCTTTGATCTTACTGGAAATAGATATATGAATGGTCTAGGTATCCTCCATCAAATCTTGGTTGCCTACTGATGAGGAGAAGCATCACTCAAGAACTTTTCTGCCAACCTTGAGCTAATTACGGTCCCCCACATATCTACCAAACTAATAGATGGCCCTACCCTTCGACAAAGAGATTGGTTTGGTAACCTTATAATAAAATTGACCTTTCCTGAGCTTGGTGTTGTGTCCTACATATCTAGATTTGTCACACGGTGGCTACAACCTACACATATTACATTCCCTACCTAGTAGGTAAACCCAGATCATAGTGACTAACAGTGTAAACAATGGCAACTTACACTACTTTGGCCAAAGTATTCATCACCCTGAATTTAGAGTGGACATCATAAACTTCACCCACCTTCCTAGCTCGATTTGTATTGACCATTCATAACCTATGCATAGGCTATCCCCTTACGCCATGGAGTAACCTTAACCTCAAGAATAACCTATAACCTCTATGTTAATTAAGACACTTCGACTAAGTAAATTATAATAACTCTAAGTCTCAACTAGGTCAAACATTATCTATATAAGCTATATCAATAATATAGCATTTTACCCCACTATAACCACCCATTCCTTAATGTGGAATATGTACAAACACTTTAAAGCAATATAGATCCTTACACTAAGTACAACAAGCAATCTTTCAGTTTCACATAATAATTAAATAACCTTTCCCTTATAAGCAATTGATATAATTTTCCAAACAAAACAAACAATGTCACACAATCTTTTCAAATAAAGTATAAAAGAGTAGAAATCGGCATGCCTATTTATGCAATGCTCCAATTGATCAAACTGGATTCCTAACTCAACCTTACCTTAATTTAGTAAGCAATTCCCCAATTAACCTTCTCCCTCTTCACCAAAATATCACTCTCAAAATCCTCTCACAACTCTCAAAAAATATCTCAACTCAGAAAATCACAACAAGAATGTAGATATGTCCCTATTGAGGTAGAAAACACCTCTATTTATACACAAAGATGAGAAACAAACAAGCTATCAAATATGATGCTTATCAATTCAAAAGGTTTGACTCAACAATATTAAGAAAATGTGGCGACTAAAATCATTGCATAGTAAACACATACACAACCATAGTGAATGATTCACTTAATCAAATGGACAGCAAGAATGATAATTAGAAATGAAAGGTAATTGTCTTCTACAAGTCAACTTACTTGGTTAGCTTCACACTTGACCATTTCTACATATTTCATATGGCTTCATAATTTAGAATTTGTATTGCAAAACAAACTTCTAATTTTTTCATACATCTTACAAGTTGGCACCACATTATGCCCTTTGTGCCCTATTCCTTGGGTTGTTGTTTGCTTTCACCCTAGTCAATGCTTCTTGTGCATGAGTATTTTACTTTTTGCTTTGCATTGGACTAGGTCTTGGCAGCTATCTTTACACATTGAATGGCATATAATTCTATGCGCTTTTACCCAATGCTACCATATTTCATAATACTCAACATTTTTAAATGCTTTAAACATTACTTATATTTATGTGCTATTTCAACTTAGCGCTATTCCCTTTATCTAAATGTTTTGCACAATACTTAGCACATGCTATGTTTTATATGCTACATGCATGATAAATAATTCAACACTATGGAAATCATTATCATATATATATATATATATATATATATATATATATATATATATATATATATATATATATATATATATATATATATAATATGTATATATATACATAACATAATATGTTTATATGTATCTATGTATATATATATATATATCAAAATTCACAAGTTTATAAAATACATTATTCGATATACGAATACACATTCACATATTGATCCATGTGTGTATACATATTTACATGTGTATATATATTAATATACTAGTATGGACGTATGATTTTCGCCAATACATACACGTATGTTAATATATATATGTATGTACTCATATACTATATATATCACGCCTTGATATTTAAACATATGTATTCACAGTCATATCGATTGACATATATACACAAAATGTATATATATATGTCACCTTGTCTAATCGATATTCCCATGCATATGGGTAATTTTTTCATGAGCATGCGTAGGTACATATATCTATGTATACTCATGCACGCATTTACTCATGTGTAGGAGTTTATCATTGACGCATAAATATATACATATATATACATTTTATGTATATATCCCATCGATTAAATATAAACATGTAAATAAGAACTCACACATTTAAAAGAGACTCAATACTTAAACTCCTAAACAAGAACATTCACAAATAAATACACAAGCAAGGCTAAAGGTAACTTACTATTTCCCAAACTATTATCCTGACTTGACCAAACTAGAAGTGTTTGTGTGTGAATGCTTAGTTTAGGTCTTTATCAAAGGTTACCAAACCAAGTTCTTCTCCCTGAGTGATACTTCCCCTCTCTTTAGGAGACTTTATTCTATTCCTACGTCCAACTTTACACTTTGCAACAGTAGCTAGTTGAAAATAATACATTCACTTGCATCATATATCTTCATAATCAAAACATATTATAACATCAAATTAAATCAATATTTATTCCTCATATTTTTGAAACACATAAAGCAAAAATACAATCATCTAAATAATTTCAACCCAACTAGGTAAAAGTAAATAAATAGTAAAACAACGAGGTGTAACAAGTTGATCCACTAATGACTTCTATACTACGAGTATCTTAATCAAGTGTATTAGATACCAATCTCTAGGTGTGAGGTTCTAGTTTACTCATTTTTTATTTTTTAGATCAATTCTCTTTGAAAATGGTTAATTGGGAATCTAAATACATTAAGTATCTCTAATCTCACCTAATTTAATGGAATTATTTTACTACATCACATTAGAAGTAGCTAGATAGAATTTATTTGTGTTATTACATTAGAATTTGGTTAAGGATATATTGTAGATTTGGTTGCAATTTGAAACATAATCACTCCAAACTAATTTGAAAAATCCTTACTATTAGTACAATGCAAAAAGTGATAAATTCCTTGCTAATAACCATTCAACAATAACTTAGAATCATTTAATTAAATTAGTTAACTAATTCAAGTTTGAATTTGGGAAAATACAAAAACATAGAATAGTTACATATTTTCTACATCTAGTTAGCCTATTTTCAGATAAGTAAAAATAAATTGATCAAAATTCATTACTAACAAGTCCAACACAATAATAAAAACAATCAAACAACACAATTGACAATAAATTATCAAAAATAAAGCAATCAACTTGCTAACAAGATAAATAAATCATGAACAAAAAATTGTAAGCACAACATGTAACAAGCATCTAAAGAAAGGAATGCATCTTCCTTCTCTTTCCACCATAAATATGATGTGTCTTTGGGTTAGAGAATATTGGGTAAGGTACACATTTTAAATGAGATTAAAATTTCTCAAATAAATTAAGATGCCTTCAAGCTAGAACAAGTTTGAAAGAGAAAACTATTCTCTTAAAATATATCCAAGAATAAAACAATGGAAAATGAGTAAGAGAACTATCCCTCCTTTAAGAATTGATTGAGGGAAAAAAATATTGTCTTAAAACTTTTCTTATAATGCTCAATAGGATTTATACTCAATCAACGCTAACAACACACCTAGTCATAGAAGAAATTCCATTTGAATACCTTTGTAAAGTTTTTTTGGAAACAACCATGGGTCCCACATCAAAAATAGATATATCCCTTCTAAATCTCCAAAGGGCACATCAATAAGTGAGACTTATACTCCCTTAATTCCCCCAAGTGAATCATCTGATCCTCTCACACTTCTGAGTGATTGCTACACTCCTTTGACACTTATAAGTGAGTGTTAAACTCCTTTGACAACCTCAAAAATTGAATTGACCACAAATCCTAAATCAATGACCATGTGCTTATTCACTCAATAATCAATCAAAAAATAATACCAAGGTTCCATTAATGACCCTAATAAAGGGTGTTCTTGTAGAAAAATCCTCACCTACCACCTATGTTGGATCCAAGAAAATCTACGAGATAACTTTGGTTCAATTGAGACAATTGAAAAAATGCCTTATGAAGATGAAATGAGCATAGATTAATTTCAATGGTAGACTATGATACACATCACTAGTGGAAAATAAAACTTAAATATCTTAGAGCTTACCAAAAAATATGCTAACCACTCCATGGATTTGCACAATGAACCAAATGGAAAAATAGAATTATCTTCATTCTTATAGAAGAATAAGAAGAACCTTAAATTCCTTATGATTTACATTAGTATACATCAAGGAGCATGCTGAAATTTTTATGTACCTCAAGCATGTGTTCAACCTACTCAATAATATCTTGATCAACAGAGAACATGTGCTTATAGGACTAAGTTTCACTATCAATAATTTTTCATGTTGGTGCATATTGTGAAATCCAATCCTTCTAGGATTAGTATGATAAAAGTAGGGAAATCATAATCCCAACCATTCAAAAGAGGGGATTTAGTCCTAAAAAATGAAGTGTAATGAAAAAAAGCATAATTTTTTTTAAAAAATCATAAGGACTGGAAAGGTTAGTATCTAGTGGAGGAAGATGTTGGCAATAGAGCCTACCTTCTAGGCACCATGGAAGGTGAAGAGTTTGGAAATTCTATTAATTATTTTCACCATGTTAGTCCATGTTATTTTATACATATATAGTATCTATACACATACTACTTAAAATTTAAAAAGTTGAACATAACACATGTACATGTAAGCATTCATTAATAAACAAAATCAAACTCTAAACCTAACCATATGTGTAATAGAAAAAAACATAAATGGAATATATAATTAGAGATAAAATCAACATATCATATCTAAAAGTGTCAAAAATTGAGTAAATAATCTCCAACATGGGACAAACGTAATCAAAATGAGTATAGTTGAGTATAAAATCTTCGAATACAAGGGGTCAAAAACAAAAGATAAGTGTCAAAGTGTCAATACATTAAAAAGTCCTTTAATCGACTTTGAGCTCTCAATCCACTAGGGCTTCCACTCCTCTATCTCTCCCTACTATATGCCATGCCTAATCACATAAGGGTCCTATCCCTCCAAGATAATACCTAGAATGGGATAGGTGTCTAAACTCATGATTGACCATATGTAGGTGTTGCATCTCATGAGTGAGAAGCTAGTTATTGATTAAGACCCATCCTAGTTATCTCTCACGATAGGGTAACCTCTACCTTCAACATGTTAATATTGTTTATCATAAATATGGTATATTGGATAGCAATGTAGATAAGGGGAAATATTTCTATTTAATATACCACCATTATAGGCACCCCTATGTCCACTAGGAGCACCTCTTTGTCTCATCTCATCATATGATCAATGCCATCTAATAGTTAGGTCCTAATAAAATACCTCCACCCATCCACGATACATGTGTAATCAAGTGTAAGGAAAAAAAATGAATTAGGTATTACATGGAATTTTTACTATAATGTGATAAGAAAATTAAATAAGAGGATAAAAAGTGAAGTACCCACAAGGATGTCTTTCCTACCAAGAGGGGTCAATCTCTCTCATCTATTCCTTTGACAATTGAGCTAGAGGAATCACATGTACAATAGGTGGAACATCATTTGAGTTCTCATCATCATCCTCTCCCTTTAGATGGTAGTCATAACCAAACCCTTCAACTTCTCTATCATCACAATTAATTTGCATCAAAATACGATTACCCTAGCATGGTCATAGTTGCCTCTATGTTTGTCATGTGCCTATCATCTCATTGATTTTGATAAGAGTCACTAGAGTAAGAGCAATTAATGGGGCTGCCCTTTAACTATCCTCAACTACCTCATAGTTAAATTTTTAGCATGGGACAAGTCTTATGGAGTGTCCTCCTCAAGCTATCAGAGTGAGCAAGACACTTGTGAGATGGGATGAGTCTCCACTAAAGCACACTTGTCAACTAATAAATTCACCCTTCTACAATAGTCTCTAGCCATGCCATCTCCTACATATCTCCCATCCATATCCTTGTATGGGTGCACATTAATATCTACATCTATCAATGTAACCACTACATGTGTAGACATGTTGTATTGACCCTAATAATGTCATTTTATTTCTCTCAAAATAGTGGGATCAAGTGCAAGAGTGAATCCCTAATAGGGTCTAATATGCTCCAAAATATATATCATGACTAGAGAAGAATAGATAAATGATGAGGCCTTGAAATGTGCAATTTGATAAAAGTCATGGTAAACCAATGCTAGAAAGTTAATATCTTATTTGTAGACTATACCTCACTCTACCTATTGAATGATGGGAGCCCATGACCATATGAGAAAATGGAGATTCTTATCCCTTGACAACTAAGAGGCTATTAGGCCAACAATAACCTTACGTAGGGGTAGAATATCAAGTGTCAAAATTTAGTCCAAATATACTCCTATATTATCTTTAGGTCTCTTAATGTCTGTGAATGCAACCCAAGATAATCTCGCACGCTTTGATTTCTAATGTGTATGTCCCCTAGCTAGGGGCACCTAATATTCTTTAAACATCATAGAGAGTGATCACCCACACACTAGAGATCTAGGGAATTTAAATATTTGTTATTTTAATTCCCAATAAGTCAAAATATCCTAGCATATGTGTGTTGAGGATCACATTATAGGGACTCACACTACTCTGTCTAGTTTCATTCATTGTTAGATGATATAATTTAATTTGGATGGCTCCATTGTATTAACAAACTCGACCTAATCTCTAATGGAATTCTAGTAAATTTATGTCTTATTTGACACAAGGACACACTTATCACTTTAAAAATTATAAAAACATAAAATTGTAAAATGTAAAAAGAAATAATGTCAAAAAGTTAAAAATATTAAAGAATTTAAAAAATCAAGAAAAACCCAAATCTAAATTATCAAATGAGTCTAAAAAATGAGTACAAGATTCAAAATTGTGCCCTAGAAAAAAGGGTGACCCTAGGGTCACTCAAGAACCTCATGGGTATCTTAAGTGACCTACTTTGTGAAAACAAATGACTCTATATGGAAAAAAAAAAGTGACCCAATCCATGCCCCAAACCTCATATCACTCAAAAGCTAAAAAACTATTTGAAAACACATTATATTTCATACTTGGATAACAACCCTTTGCAACTAATAGCCCTAATTTAACAACCATTTTGACACAAAATAGGAAAAAGGTAAAACTAGGGTAGATCTCAGTTTTTTTCTCATTTTTGGCATTGTTAGATCCACTTGACAATGATCTATATTCATAGTCACAATACACTTGGTGCAATCTTATCATTGGCTTTAATTTCACCTAATTTCATCATTATTGATCCAAAAACCATTTCTTCCTCACCACAAACACAAATGAAGTCTAAAAATGTGCTAATTTGGTATATATGGGTTTTTTTCATTGTTTCAATAGGTCATTCATACAAAATGAAGCAACCAAAGTATACCTCACATGTCACCATCACAATGCATCATTTATTCTATATTGCTCATGTAATTTAAGATGGTGTTTCAACTAGATTCACTTAATTTAGATCTCATTGTGTACCGTGTAGGTTTCAAATAGGCGATAAGAGTGGACAATGAAGGTAGTATCTCTTCAACCCTATGCTAATAGTGAGCACTCTTAATAATCTTAGCATTAGTTGCATTTTTTAGAATGTCATATACTATAAATGATCTTTGTTTTCTATTTTTTAGGTTGAAATGTGGGACAATAAAAAACATAAGTATAGTTAAGTGTGGGATCCAAAATGCCTATTCAGAGGAGTCGAATAATTATTCAGAGGAATGGATGTAGTGAATGGGCCATTAGCCTTATTACTCATATAATTGTATGGAGCTCTATTACCCCATTACCCATTAGATTGGTGATATGCATCAACTTCCTCAAGCTTCTCTTCGGGCATATTCTCATTTTTGTAACATACCCAATGTTTACACAATAATCTTCACCTAATTTTTAACTCAAAAAGTGAATAACACAAGTTTCCAAAAATAGGGAAATAAAATCTTTCCTTTTAAATAACATAATTGCACATTGCATAAATAATTTCCAAATATCATTGCATAAATGAAATAACATTACATTTTTTGCACCCCATTTCTTAGTTACTAGATTACTTTTACCTTCATGAGTAAAAACGATGATAAATAAAAATTGTGACTTTGATATGTTTAATAGGTCAATGAAATACTTAAATATGCATTAAGATTTTATTTCTTTTTAAGGTATGATTATGTTTTGCATATACTAATGGAAAATATGATGAAGGAATTTGTATTGCAATATGATTACTTTAATGCTTTAATGATGCAAATGAATTTCATGTGATCGGATAACTACCTTTGTGTTGGACTAAGTTGGATACAAGAAGGAATCAAGCACTCAAGTAAGAGAGGAGGAGTATCACTCAGGAGAGAAGCTTGGTTTGGTAACCCTAATATGCCTATTTGAGCTATCACACACTAACATCCTAATTTGGTCAAGTTAAGTCAAGTTAGATCTGGAATTGGTAAGTAAACCTTCGGTCATAGTTTGGGGATGATTTATTATGGTTTTGGTTTTGGTCTTTGATTTCATGATTGTTTTTAGTTTGAATTACATAATTAAATCTTTGTATTGAGTTTGAATTCTTCTTCGTGTATTCATGTTTATCTATTAATAGATGATTATATACATAGAATATACATGTATGTGAAAATCATAGCTCGTGCATCTGAGCATATATGTTGCATGCTTATACATAAGTATAAATACTTACACATACCCATGCATAGGTATATCACATGCATGAAGATATTTATTGGACATAAAAGATACATACATACATATATATATATATATATATATATGCATTTTCTATATATATATATTGATAGATCAATATGTAAATACATGTGATTATTATGGATATTAAAATGATAATAAATATATATCTATATGTAGGTATATATGTACATATTAATAAAGTATACATACATACGTATATATATGTGTGTGTATACGTATATATTATCTATATTTGTTAATATATATACATTTAATATAACATCCATTGTTATATTACATATATATTAATAATATATATGTTAATATATATTTAAAGGTATTTTGAAATGCTTTTAAGTAAACATGGGTGCATATATGGCACAACCCATATTAAAGAACAAGGCTTAAATGAAAGCTAGCAAAGCAGTAAAATGTGCAATGCATATGTAAAGAGTGTAATTGGTAATAAAGTGGATTGCATGATAGGAAAAGCAAGTAATATTAAATGGAGAATTGAAAGCACTAAACCTATGCTAAGGTAAAAGTAATTTCATTTAAAGTTGTTGATAATGTTAAAATAAACACACAACATAATGTGAATACTTGTTGCGCTTATAAAGCACATGAAGGAGAGTTAATTCAACGCATAAAATGAGAATAAGTCAACGCATAAGGTAAAGAGAACACTATATGCAATGTGAATAATATTCTGAGTTTTTGAGGGGCATGAACAACACTATTGTGATGCATTTTAATATATATTAAAGTTGTTGATAATGGAAACCCACACATAAGAATGTTGAGGTGTAAATTAGGCAATACCGTGTAAGGAAGAATGATGTGAACATAATACTTTTCCATGCTCATCTGAAAATAAGCTTGTAGAATTTGTCAAAGCCAAAGCTGGTTGAAGCTCATAAAGGTAGTTGACTTGCATAACAATTAAGAAATTTGTAGATGTTTTTTGTTGTGCTTTGACTCAGTAAAAGAGTCATCGTGTCACTTGAATAGGGGCAACTCATCTATTTTAAGAGACTAGAAACATTTAGATTGTTTATGTGTTGCAAATTATGAGTTAAAGCAACACATTCCATTCTAAATGAGCTAAGTCGATACTTTGTTAGTTTGCTATTGGAGTGGTGGAAGAAAGGAGAGAAAAGGTGGCAGATTTAGTAGCCTATTTATAACATTAATTTGCTCAGTTTTAAGTATAAATATAGACAACTTCTCTACTTTTGGTTATACTCATTCATTTTGATTTATTATTCATAATTATGCTATAATTTTTTGTGTGAGAGAGTTTTTGAGAGCTTAGTAAGCAAAGAGAATTATTTTAGAATATTTGCATATTGTTGAGAGCTTGGTGAGAGGCAAGAATTGGAGATAGGTTGATCTTAGAAGGAGAAGCAAGTGTGACAGTGAGATTGAGCTTGGGAAACGATATCTACGTTGGGAGCTATAAAATCTAGGAATGTTGATTTTACTTCTCCGTTCTTATGTTAAATCATATTTGAGTGCAAGTTCTTGTGGAAAGATGATTTATCTATTTTGTTGAACTTACTTGTTTGATCTTTCAATCATTCTTATTTTAAGGAGCTTGCCTAATCTTTGGGTGATTTATTATGAGATCTTATTGGTTGAGACTATATATATACATATCTATTCCAATTGTTGAAATTATGGGTTATATGAGATAATCTTAGCGTATTAGCTTAAATACCTAAATTTTCATATATTATATATACTTCATAGGTTGTGAAGTATGATAATATAATAACCCATTCTAATTATTACAATTATATTACTACAAATGACATTATGAATATTTAATTTTAAAAAGACATAACTAAACAACTATTTTCAATCATAGCAACACATGTCTAATTAAAATGAGTCAAATATATATATATATTCAATTTCAATGTCAATTACAATATCCAAGTTGACTTGGCTCATAGGGCCACAAAGTCAATACAATGTATAAAATTTTACATCAAGGTTACATCATAGACCATGATAGTCTTGAAAACATCCAAGGTTTCCTCTTAACACTCGTTTCCACTGGTGGATGAGAACATGGTTGAAGCACTTTACCGCCCAACCACAAAGTTTACACTTCCTCAAAATTATTCCAACTTGAAGAATACCTGACCATGCACAAAAAATTTAGCAAGAGAAGAATCTACAAGGTGGAATTTGGTGTGTTCCCATACATCAACATGCATCTCTATCTATGACTAGAAAAATGCAAGATATATGCTAGGAATGGCAAAGAGTGTTATCATAAATTCCATACATAGATAATGGGCTAATTGCTTGGCCAAGCATAAAAAGTAAGTTGCAACAACAAATGATAGGTTTTGGATAAAGCAAAAACCTATACTCTCTGAACTACATTTCAGCACCTGTCTCGAAAGGTAACTTTCAACAACATAGTTATCTCTTAGCAACTATCTACACTCTAACAACATCTACCCTAAGGTGATAGATATTCTACTTAGGTGTTGTTCTATTCAAACAAGAGAATATTCTTTACTCACATATCTACGGAAAAGTAATTATGTCTACTTATTTCTTCAACTTAATAAAAATCATAAAAAACGATTTTGTAGACACATAAAAATAACCTAGGCATGCAAGCTTTATTTTTCCATATTTCTGCTCAACATAATTAAAATATTTAATTATGTCCTATGGTCTACATTCAACTATTAATTAAATAATTAATTAAATAATTCTTAATTATTTAATTAATTCCTATCTTTTATTTGATTATTTAAATAAATACATTTATTTATTTAAATATGTCACTAATTTCCTATGTCTCTCTATAATTAAATAAATTCCTAAATTGATTTAATTATTATTCACTTTATCTTTTTCCTCCTAATTATTTAAATAAATTTATTTATTTATTTAAATATGTCACTAATTTCCTATGATTAAATAAATTATTAAATTTATTAAATTATTATTTACTTTATCCTTTTCCTTTGATTATTTAAATAAATAAATTTTATTTATTTATTTAAATACGTCACTAATTTCTTATGTCCCTCTATAATTAAATAAATTCCTAAATTTATTTAATTATTATTCATTTTACCCCTTTTTTCCTCTACAATTAAATAATTTTCATTAATTATTTAATTGCCCTTTTCTCTTTTCCTCCAAATTTAAATAAAATCATTTATTTAAATCCCACTTTCCATTTTCCCACCAACTAAATAATTAAAAATCATTATTTACTGTCTTGACCCCACCTCTTTTGAATTAAATTTATTTTAATTCAAAAGGTCAACACTCCCTCCAAAATCAAATAATTTTAAACTCTTATTTGATTTTCCAGCAATCTCTTTTTTCGTGCCCAATATCCTCTTGTCACATGCATTCCTATCCATTGATTTAATTTTCCTAAAATTAAATCATAGCCCTCCATTTCAAATTTTACCCTAATTTTTCCCTAACCCTAATTGCTAGTTGTCATATTCAATCTCAACCTTCCATCTTAGGGCATTTGTCAACTATCAATCCTAACCATTCATCCAAAACATTGACTTTTATAAAAGGGCAATGTCAACCTCATTTTGTCACTTCATGCATGCAAATTTCTTAGTATACTTGCAATTTTTTAGTAAATCCTTCAATATTTTGCTTAGTCTTGTCATAGGTCATAGTTTCTCATCAAAATCTAAGGGCCAATACTATTTACAATAAAATGGAGAGGGGCAATGAAGATGAATCATGGAGTGCATTAAGGCTTTGGTGAGATTGTTCATTGGTTTATGCTTTTATGTTCCATTGTGCTTCATTGCTAGCTAGGGTTTGGTTTGTTTATGTTGTTTATTACTAACCTAAATTTTTCCTTAGTCACAGATTCAAATGGAACTAATCATAACATTATCCATTCATTTCAAACACATGTCACATGATTACATTCAACATAATTTAGTATATATTTAAGAATAAATAGATAAGTAACAAAAGAAGGTATGTCACAAGTATGTCTATATACGTAGATGAAGGTCTATGTGCATACACATATATGTGTTGACTTTAGTTATTTATTTGTGCATACATTCTGAAATAAAAACTATTATATTGGATTGCTTCCATTCAAAATAATGTTACATATTGACATATCGCTTATCAGAAATACAAGAAGTAAAGGAACTGTGATCGAGTCTGTTTGAACAATTTCCACATACTGATATATTGTTTGTAACAAAACAAGTTGTTTGTAGAAAAATATTGTTGTTTATAACAAAATGATCTTGTTTATAACAAAAAAAATATTGTTTATAACAAAACAATGCTATTTGCAACAAATCAAATACTGTTTATAAAAAAACGATGTTGTTTATAGCAAAACAAATGCAGTTTATATCAAAATGATGTTGTTTGCAACAAAATAAATACTCTTTATAACAAAACAATGCTATTTGCAAAAAATTAAATATTGTTTATAGCAAAATAAATGTTGTTTATATCAAAACGATGTTGTTTGTAGTAAAATAAATACTGTTTGCAGAAGTTAACAAAATAGTGTGTCAATATGTCCTATTATCAGTTTCAAGCTATTTGATTACCATGTGAACAATCAATATTCTATCATTGTGATTATGCAATTAATTAAACAACTTTAGTGTCATTTTTGTGCAAATGATAAAACCGAACGTCATTCTTGTCATTTCCAATCACATACATATTGGAAC
This sequence comes from Sequoiadendron giganteum, assembly GCA_007115665.2. NCBI lineage: Eukaryota > Viridiplantae > Streptophyta > Pinopsida > Cupressales > Cupressaceae > Sequoiadendron > Sequoiadendron giganteum. Next base: position 349,209,801 of record CM021108.1, read on the forward strand.
AATTATATCATTGTTTCAGGTTAGAAGAGACCAGAGTTTTTAAGGGTGACATCAATGGATTTGAATTTAAGATACAGTCCTTCTAAGAATGACTAACGGTCAAGAGACTGTTGGGTTCTATTACAAACATTATCACTGGTCAAATCCCTGAGGATCGGTTGATTATTGACTACAAAGTTCAACAGTCAGTTTATGAAACACTCTTATAGTAATCATTCTAAGAACGATATGTACATGGAATCGAACTAGTGAAATCGACATATGAAAGCATTGCATGTATGCAAGGAAAAATAAAGGCGATCGTTCTATTGAATGATTTAATTCATGAACAAATAGTATACCACAATGTGCTTAATTAACAACGAGATTTAAATATATGTTCATCATTCTAGGAACAATATTAGCAGCCATCACACCCATTTTGGGTGACATATCTGTGTGGCTTAGCCAACAAGAAAAGAAAACACATATAATGATGCAAAATCAAATAATAGTAGAGATTCTATTATTTTCCCTTCAAGGGAAATGATGACGATTTCAAAATTGTTCAATAGAAAATAATAAATTTTGAATATCAGAATCATCTGATTAACCATGAAATGGTTAACTTACATGCATATCATATCGATTCAAGTGATAGCAATAAATCATACAAGATCAAACTGGGTTAAGCTATCATGCCGATAGAGAAAAATGTGAGGGTATGGTGCATACATAGGCTGGCCGATGAGGCCTCTGCCATAAAAATTAAGAAAGAATTTGATTCAAAATAAAAGCCCTGATTGTAAGAATATAATAACTCGCAAAGAATGGGCTTCTTAGGTATTGACAACAAGTTCAATTAAAATCGACATAATGGAAAGGAAAAGAAATTTTTTCAAGTGGTTTGAAATAAAAATCATACATATTCAACAGCAAAGCAATGATTTACCTCTTACCATGGCTTTTCTCACCTCTTTCCTACTTTTTCCTCAATGACTCGATCCACTGGTTTTGCCTTTTTCTTGATTTTCTTGATGACACTACCAGACCCCTACTGAATCTTCCCCAATATTTTTGTGTTTCTAAAATGGAATAATGCATGTTGCCTTACCCGTTCGCAACATTATGGGGCCATTTGATTCATAATTCTTATTAGTTTGGTCACCTTACTATTTCAAATTTGAATATTTACCTTAAATTTGATTATAAGCCACGACCTCATGAGATTTTTCTCTTGACTTTATTTGAATTCTATCAATATGACAGTGATAATTTTGATTCCAAATTCGATTCTTAAGGAATATAAATATATACATACATATATATATATATATATATATATATATTTGCACACATTGTACGTTCGTTTATATATATGTATATACATGTATACGTATGTATATATACATATATGTATTTGTATATATTATGTACATATATCAATATTTAAATAAGAATGAACTCTTATTTTATTCCGAACAATAATGTTTTGAATACAGGGGTTTTATTATTTTTTAAATAAGGTTTTTCAAAATACATACATTTATTTATGTGCCAAGTCATGCTATCATTTTCTTTTAAATTCTCAAAACACAAGATCAAGATAGACAATTAAATAAGAAATCACATGTATTTCATTCCACAAGTCTACCTTTTCAATCATCGAATCATTTCAAATCAGATCAGTATAATTTCCTATATGAATTTCAAATGGAGTTATCAAGCCATTTTGTGGTGTGTGCACCCAGATTCCATCAAGCTTACCATTCGATCCGGCTAAATGGTCCTACTTCAACTATGTTCTCGTCCTTTAGCCTGTCATCTTGCAATTGCATACACTTGCACTTACATAATTCATTAGTAACATTCAATCATGATAAAATATAAGATAGTTCAAAAGATCACATAGTCAATGACGGTCAACTTCTTTCAAACTTTTCAAAATTTTCATTCAACATATTGAATTTCCTCAATAATTCAATTTATCATATTATAATTTAAATGTAATAAAAATTGGGTTATGACATCCTTGCCCTCTTGTCCAAGAGACGTCGTCCCAATGTCTATTTAATCAAAATTAAAGCATATATGTCTATTTCAACATCATATCATACTATTCCAAGCCAAAACATTATAATATTCAATCCAAATTTTTCAAACAAAATTATCAATTTTGTTTCTAAGAAAGCAAATGTGAGAAGGATTGTTCTATTTCTTCTGCATCCTCCCAAGTAGCACTGTCTTTTGAATACTGGTCCCATTGGACCTTAAACTAAGCAATATCTCTGCTCTGCAACTTAACATTGTGTCTATCTAGGATTCTAATGGGCTCCACTAGCACCACTCCTGGGTCCTATACCTACAAGGATTTCCAATCAAGCACATGAGCTACATCAAGATGATATGGCTAAAAAAAGAAACATGAAACATATTATGAAGTCAAGCTAGAGCAGGTGGTAGAGCAATTTTTTAAGCAACTAGATTGATCACTTCCAAGACCTCAAACGGACCCACATATCTTGGGGCCAACTTGGAAGACTTTCCTAAGGCAATGGAACTTTTATGGGGCCCGACTCTTAAGAAAACTTTATCCCCTACCGCAAACTATCTAAGAGTTCTATTCTTGTCGGCATAACTTTTCTATCGGTCTACTAGCTCCTTCAATCTACTCTTAATAACTCTCATTTGTTCTTCCATCTCCTTGAGCATTTTAGGTATTACTATGATCCTGTCTTCCAATCTATCCCAATTGATGGGTGCTTGACACTTCCGCTCGTAAAGAACTTCAAATAGTGTCATACCTAGGGATGTGTGATAAGAGTTATTGTAAACAAACTCTACCAACGGTAAATATTCTTCCCACTTATACTGTTGGTCCATACAGTACATTCAGAGGAGGTCTTTGACTACTTGATTCATCCTCTCTATCTGCCCGTCAGTATGAGGATAATAAGTCAAACTAAAATTTAACTTGGTTCCTAATGCAGCATTCAAGGTCGTCCAAAATCTTGAGGTCATCTAGTTGTCTCTATCAGAAATGATAGTCTCTATCACTCCATGTAAGAGAAAGATCTCCTAGACAAATTTCTTGGCCAGGTTCAACGATCCATCCTTAAGGTTTCTTGGAATGAATTGTGCCACCTTCGTCAACTTATTGACCACAACCAAGATAACATCATGTCGATTCTTACTCAAAGGTAACCCCTGTACGAAGTCCATACTGATCACCTACCATTTATACTCAAGTATGTCGTGAGGATAAAATAGCCCCATTGGATGTGCTTTCTCAGCCTTGACTTGTTGGAACTCTAAGCATCTAGCTACATACTCCACTACATCCTTCTTAAGTTTCGACCAAAAGTATAGAGTTTTCAATCCTACGATCATCTTGGATACTCTAGGGTGTCCTGAATAAGGTGCACTATGAACTTCATCTAGAACCAACTTCCTCATCTCTCTAGAGACTGGTATGTACATTCTTCTTTGGTATCTCAAAATTCCATCTGGTTCAATCTCATTCCCATCAAATCGATGATGTGATGGATTCTCTACTAGGGCGCTCTTCACTCTTTCGTAGTGCTCATTCCTTGGAAAATAGTGTATCACCTGTTGTATCAAATTAAACCTTGTCGAGATCATGGTTGCTAGATGTTTTCATCTACTAAGAGCATCAACCACTCTATTATCTTTCCCTTTTATGTAATCAATTCCAAAGTCATACTCAATAAGGAATTCCAACCACCTTCTCTTTCGTGCATAAGGTTTGGTTGAGTAAAAATGTATCTCAATCCCAAGTGGTCTATATTGAGCTCAAATGGCTTCCCTAAGAGGTAATGCCTCCACATCTTCAAGGTATGAACTATTGCGGCTAACTCTAAATCATGCAGTGCATAGTTCACCTCGTGCTATTTAAGCTTCCTTGATTCATATGCTACCACTTGTCCATCTTGCATTAGTACTGCTCCTAATTCCTCTCCTAAAACATATGTGATTACAATGAATCTTCCATTAGGATCAGGGATGATCAACACTAGTGTTGTTGTGAGCCTCTCCTTCAAGATTTGGAATGCCTATTCACATTTCTCGATCCATTCAAACTGTGTTCCTTTTCTTTGGAGTGACGTAATTGGAGATGTAATATGGGAAAACCCTTGCACAAACTTTCTATAATATCCTACAAGGCTCATAAGCTATGAAATTTTGACACATTCTGATGCACCGACCATTCCATGATCACCTTGATCTTCTTAGGGTCTACAAAGACTCCCTCAACTAAAATAATATGGCCTAGATAGTGCACCCTATCTTGATAAAACAAGCATTTGGATAGCTTCCCAAAGAGTTTATTTTCTCTCAACCAATGTAAAACTATCCTCAAGTGTCTATCATTCTCTTCAATAGACTTTGAGAAAACTAGGATGTCATCAATGAAAATCAAAACAAAGTCATCCAAACAGTCTCTCAACACACTATTCATGAGGTTCATGAAAGCTGCAGGTGCATTGGTCAAACCAAACGTTACCACAATGAACTCATAATGTCCGTATCGAGTTCGAAAGACAGTATTTAGAATATCTTCTTCCTTTATTCTCAGTTGATGGTATCCTAACCTAAGATCGATTTTGGAGAACATTGTTGCTCCCTTCATCTAGTCAAACAACTCATCAATCCTTGGAAGTGGATATCAATTCTTGATGGTCACCTTGTTCAACATTCGATAGTCTATACATAGATGCAAGGTTCCATCCTTCCTTTTCATGAAGGTAATTGGTGCTTCCCATGGAGACACACTGGGTCTTATGAGCCCTTTATTCAACAATTCCATTAACTAGGCCTTCAACTCATAGAGTTTGGTGGTAGTCATCTGATAAGGTGCTTTGGATTGAGGCTCAGCTCCTAGTACAAGGTCAATAGAGAAGTAAAAGTCATGTTTCAGAGGTAACTCTATGAGTTTGTTAGGGAATACATCTCAAAACTCCTTGAGAATAGGGTAGTCATCTAGATATAGTTCCTTGCTGTCAAGGTTATTGATATGCACAACTTAAATAGCACATCCCTTTCGACAAGCCTTTTTGAGCTACATAGCAGAGATCTGTCTAAGCTCTAAGGGTCTTTGCATCCCACAAATCTCGACTAGGTTCCCATAATCATCTAGAAAATTAAATACCTTATCCTCACATTTCACTATAGAATTATGCTCGATTAACCAATTTATTCCCAAAATTACATCATATGAGCCTAAAGGTGCCACACACAAGTTGACCTGGGTCCGAAAGGTTGGAATTTCTAACTCGCTGCAAAAGAGACAAGTATCTACTCTCTGCTCTGCTCGATTTCCATAGTGGACTGTCCATGAGTTTTCCATGTATCCAAGTCTAATAGGTATCTTGGATATTACTCTAAGATCTATGAAACATTCAATAGCTTTGGTATCAATTAAAATGGAGACAGTTTGGCCATAGAGCTTACCCATCAGCTATATTGGTGAGGCTTGATACTCCGCCTGCTTGTTATCCACTCCATCGTGGATCTGGTGATGTTGAGACTGTTGATAGTTTCCTTCCCTTCATGACTTTGATTGCTGTAGACAATTTGAGGCATAATGATTGCCTCCACAAGTATAACACCCATCACAAGGCCCTTTGATACCTCCTGGCTTGTCCTCTCTAAAGCCCTTCTGCTTTTGGTCATCTTTGCCTTTGTTATTATTTTCCTTCTTACTCTTTCCACCATTACCACCTTCACCTTTCTCCTGCGAATCACTTCCCCTCTTGAGATTACGTATTTGATGGTTTTGGTCTCCTTCATGAGACTTCTTGTTACCATACCACGACTTAGGATTTGAATTGTTACAGAGGTTGGATAACTATTGCAATTTCTTCTCCTATTTGGTGGCCTTTAGGAATACTTCATTCATGGTGAGAGGATCATGCATGTCTACTTTTGCTCCAATGTGGGGTCTAAGTTTGAATATGAACTTCTAGATACAAAAACGTTCATCTTTGTGATATTGGGGCACATGCTTTAGTAGGTTGGGGAAATTTTCCCAATATTGGGTCACGATCATGCTCCCTTGAGTTAGGTTTTGGAATTTTGTCACCTTCTTGTCGAAAAGGAGCTATGATAACCATCTCTTCCTAAAAAATTGGAGGAAGAGTTCCCAAGTAATCTCAACAGGTTGAAGATTCCTTTCTGACTTTTCATTGTCCCACCAAGTAGTTGCTTCTCTTGAAACCTGATATGTAACCCATGCAACCTTAGTCTAATCAGATAGGTTACAGAGTCCAAAATATTTCTCCATCTCAATGATCCATTCCTCAACTCCTGCTCTTATGGCTTTACCATCAAACTTAGGTGGTGCTACTCTTTTGAGATCTTTTCCAAGCTCTTCCTCAATTCGATTTCGAGGGCCTTCACCTGGACCATCTTCCCCTTGATTGACTTTTGTATTCCTGTGAACCCAGTCCTTAGGTTCCACTCAAACCTCATGTTCTATGTGATCTATACGAGCCTCTTTCCTGTTCAAAATCTCTAGAATCTATTCCAGCCTCTTGTTTGGTCCATTTTTTGACCCACTACTACCTGCCTCTTGCCCAGTGGTCACCATACTGGCTTACACCCAACCTGCATCACATGTCACATCTATAGTAACTTAACACTAGGTTCGACGAGTAAATTTTCTTATTCTACATAACATTACATACACATGCATATATCACTCATTCATTAAGGATATACACATTCATTCACAATATCCATATTTGGAGTTATTTGTTTGAACACACCAAAAATAACACCTTTGTTTATTTTAGGTGTGGGTCAATGGACCCTTATTTACAAAAGCTTCTTGTTACATTAATCAATTTTCTCTCTTAGAGAGAGGACACTCCTCTGGGTCCTCGTTAGAATTTACATCAATTTTCTCAGAAGAGAAGGGTTGAGCACACAGGCTCTCCTTTTCCTCCTTAGTCAATAAGGGTGTGTTTGGTCCACACCCTAGAAACCAACCTTTGATTGCGGAAAGCTTCTTAATCTTAGGTGTTTGCTTTGATTCCTCAATCTTCTTGCCTCTCTCTAGCTTAAGTCGAGTGAGGGCTTGAGCTAGAGTCTCATCGTTGGCTCAGGTTGAACATCAATCTTGGTGTTTTCTTCCAATACGACTTGCTTGTTCGAGGTCCTAACGTTCTTCCCTTTCTTTCATCTTGACTTAGACTTTCCCATACTTGCATTCAATCCACGTTCGGTCAATCCTGAAGACAACTCATTTTGGTCAAGGGTCAACTATCCCCTAGTCATGGCTATTGTGGACTCCAAAAGGCCTAGATTTGAACCCTAAGCTTTGATACCAATTGTAATAACCCATTCTAATTGTTACTTAATTATATTACTACAAATGACACTATGAATATTTAATTTTAAAAAGACATAACTAAGTAGCTACTTTCAATCATAGCAACACGTGTCTAATTAAAATGAGTCAAATATATATATATATATATATATATATATATATATATATATTCAATTTCAATGTCAATTACAATATCCAAGTTGACTTGGCTCATAGGGCCACAAAGTCAATATAATGTATAAAATTTTACATCGATGCGACATCATAGACCATGCTAGTCTTAAAAACATCCAAGGTTTCCTCTTGACGCTTGCCTCCACTAGTGGACAAGAACATGGTTGAAGCGCTTTACCACCCAACCACGAAGCTTATGCTTCCCCAGAATTCTTCCAACTTGAAGAATACTCAACCCTACATAAAAAATTTAGCAAGAGAAAAATCTGCAAGGTGGAATTTGGTGTGTTCCCATACATCAACATGCATCTCTATCTATGGTTAGAAAAATGCAAGATTTATGCTAGGAATGGTAGAGAGTGTTATCAAAAAGTCCATACATACATAATGGGCTAATTGCTTGGACAAGCATAGAAATTAAGTTGCTCATAGGTTTTGGATAAAGCAAAAACCTATACTCTCTGAACTCCATTTCGGCACCCGTCCCAGAAGGTAACTTTCAACAACAAAGTTATCTCTTAGTGACTATCTACCCTCTAGTAGCATCTACCCTGAGATGCTCTAGTCTAATTAGGTGTTGTTGTTCTATTCAAACAAGAGAATATTCTTTACTCACATATCTACAGAAAAGTAATTCAGTCTACTTATTTCCTCAACTTAATAAAAATCAAAAAAATGATTAAAATGGAACTGATCATAACATTATCCATTCATTTCAAACACATGTCACATGATTACATTCAACGTAATTCAGTATTCATTTAAGAATGAAAAGATAAGTAACAAAATAAGGGATGTCACAAGTATGTGTATGTACATAGACGAAGGTCTATGTGCATACACATATATGTGTCAACTTAAGTTATTTATTTGTGCATACATTCTGAAATAAAAACCATTATATCAGATTGCTTCCATTCAAAATAATGTTACGAATTGACATATCGTTTGTCAGAAATACAAGAAATAAAAGAACTGTGATCAGGTTTGTTTGAACAATTTCCACATAGTAATATATGTGTTGTTTGTAAAAAATCAAGTTGTTTGTAGCAAAATATTGTTGTTTATAACAAAATGATATTGTTTATAGCAAACCAAATGTTGTTTATAAAAAAACAATGCTATTTGCAGCAAATCAAATACTGTTTATAACAAAACGATGTTGTTTATAGAAAAAAAAATGTTGTTTATATCAAAACGATGTTTTTTGCCTCAAACCAAATACTGTTTATAACAAAACAATGCTATTTGCAGCAAATCAAATGTTGTTTATAAAAAAACAATGTTGTTTATAGCAAAATAAATGTTGTTTATATCAAAACTATGTTGTTTGTAGCAAAACAAATATTGTTTGTAGTAGTTTACAAAATATTGTGTAAATATGTCCTATTATCAATTTCAAGCTATCCAGTTACCATGTGAACAATCAATGTTCTATCACTGTGATTATGCAATGAATTAAACAATACTAGTGTCCTTTTTGTGCAAACGATAAAACTAAACGACATTCTTGTTGTTTCAAATCACATACATATTGGAATAGTTATATCATTGTTAAGGGTCAGAAGAGACCCAAGTTTTTAAGGGTGATTGCAATAGATTTGAATTTAAGCTACAGTCATTCTAAGAATTACTAACAATCAAGAAACTGTTTGGTTTTATTACCAACATTATCATTGGGCAAATCCCTGAGGATAGGCTGATTATCGACTACAAAGTTCGACAGCCAGTTTATGAAACTTTCTCATAGTAATCATTCTAAGAACGATATGTGCATGGAATCGGACCGGTGAAATCGACATATGCGAACATCACATGTATGCAAGAAAAAAGAAAGGGGATTGCTCTATTGAATGATTTAATTCATGAACAACCAATATACTTTAATTAGCTTAATTAATAACAACATATAAATATATGTTCATCATTTTGGGATGATGTTAGCAGCCATCACACCCATTTTGGGTGACATACCTATGCAGCTTAGCCGATAGGAAAACAAAAACACATATAATGATACAAAATCAAATAATAGCAGAGATTGTATCATTTTCCCTTAAAGGGAAATGATGACGATTTCAAAATCGTTCAATATAAAATAATAAATTTTGAATATCGAAATCATTCGATTAACCATGAAATGGTTAACAACTTACATGCATATCATATCGATTGAGGTGATAGCAATAAATCATACAATATCAAATTGGGTTTGACTATCATGCCGATACAGAAAACACGAGGGTATGACACATACATAGGTTGGCCGATGGCATATACACAGGTTGGCCGATGAGGCCTCTACCATATAAATCAAGAAAGTATTCAATTCAAAATAAAATCCCTAGTTCTAAGAATAACGACTTGCAGAGAATGTGATTCTTAGGTATTGACAACAAGTTCGATTAAAATAGACATAATAGAAAGAAAAAGAAAGTTTTTGAGTGGTTTGAAATGAAAATCATACATATTCAACACCAAAGCAATTATTTACCTTTGATCATGGATTTTCTTGCCTCTTTCCTACTTTTTCCCCAATGAGTCGATGCACTGGTTTTGTCTTTTTCCTTATTTTCTTGATGCCACTGCTAGATCCCTGTTGAATCTTCCCCAATATTTTTGTGTTTCTAAAATGGAATAATGCATGTTGTATTACCTATTTGTAACATTATGGGGTCATTTCATTCATAATTCTCATTAATTTGGTTTCCCCACTGTTTCAAATTCGAATATTTGCCTTAAATTTGATTATAGGCCACGACCTCATGAGATTTTTCTCATGTTTTTATTTGAATTCTATCAATTTGATAGTGATAATTTCGATTCCAAATTTGATTCTTAAGGAATATAAATATAAATATGTATATTTATATTATATATATTATGTTTATATATATATATATATATATATATATATATGTTTTTACACATTGTACGTTCTTTTATTTATATTTCTATAAATATATGTATATACATATATACATTTGTATATATATATATACATATATGTATTTGTATATATTATGTACGTATAAAAATATTTAAATAAGAATGAACTCTTATTTTATTTCGAACAATAATGTTTTGAATGAAGGGTTTTTCTTATTCTTTAAATAAGTCTTTTCAAAATACATACATTCATTTATGTGCTAAGTCATGCTATCATTTTCTTTTAAATTCTCAAAACACAAGATCAAGATATACAATTAAATAAGAACTCATATGTATTTAATTCCACAAGTCTACCTTTTCAATCATCAAATCATTTCAAATCAAATTATTATAATCTCCTATATGAATTTCAAATGCAGGTATCATGCCATTTTGTGGTGTGTGCACCTAGATTCCATCAAGCTTACCGTTCGATCTAGCTAAATGATCCTACTTCAACCGTGTTCTTGTCCTTCAACCTTTCATCTTGCAATTGCACACACTTGCACTTACACAATTCATCAGTAGCATTCAATCATGATAAAATATAATATAGTTCAAAAGATCACATAGTCAATGACGGTCAACTTCTTTCACAACTACTCAATTTATACTAGAGCTTGAACTACACCTACATCATTGAAGTTGGACTTAAATATTTAGCCCACACTAATTCACAACTACTCAATTTATCAACATTCAAATAGTTGGTGGGTAATTTGATATATCTTACATCTATTCAACTTGATCTGAGTTTTGCTACAAGTTGTCTTTTTGGGTTCCTATCAAAACCAAAACTAATCCACTAGTAGGTAGCATAAAAATCCTCTAATATGTCAAAGAAACACTTGAAATTGATATCCTATGCCAATACACTTTAAATTTCAACCTATCAAGATACACAAACTTCGGTCAGGTTGGTTCTATTCAATGTTCCATGAGGATGAATTTACCTTGAAAAAATAAACATTTTCAAGAAAAAGACATCCCTAGGATGTGGTACTCCAAGGAAATGCCCTCCCCCTACCCTGCCATTCCAACACTAAATATCAAGGGACATTTCTAAGACATGCCCTTTCTTTGGGGACTCCACAAAGACATTGAGACATCTTCAAGTCCCTTAGGAGACTCCATCAAATCTCCCAAGTGTATCAAAGGTGCCAAGGCATCCCTAGCATCAATTCAAGATAAAAATAAATAAATTAATGTTTATGCCAATAACCCTAACCTTCACAGTCTAAAAATTTCACCCACACCCTAAGGAGTCACATAAACTATAAATAGCCATCTAAGCCTCACTCCCAAGTTTCAACACCAAGGTTGGAAGTTGCAACAACAAGCTACAAGAGTGAAAAATATTGCAAGAAAAAGGGCATTAGGATAGGAAAAGTGAGAGCAATAAGAAGAGTGGGCATTTTCCAAGTCTTCATTGGTTCAATGAGAGCATTAAGAAGAGTGAGGGTGAGATAAAGACGAAGAGAAAGTGTGAAGTCTTCATCACTCAACAATTGAATCAATGCACTCTTCAAGCCTTGAGGTAAGCTTTAGCCCTTCATAATTCATTCCTAAATTTGAAATATCAAATTAATGATCATATGATAGTTTTTTAAATTTTGTTTGTCTATTTTCAATTTACTAAGTAACTAATTTTAGGGTTTACAATTTATTTTTACAAATAAAATTACTAATTACTTTATAGTTTTTAAACTTATAGTGTTAACTTTACAAAATTTCCAATTTCTAATTTTATAAATAGTATTTAGGTGTTTAAATTTTATTTATTAAATTATTTTTTGTGAAAAATTTGAATAAAAATGATAATATTTTTTAAAAGTTTAAAATTTAAATGTTAAATTAGGATTTTATCTTTAATGTATCCTCTACTTATAGGCTTCCTACAACCTAAAGTAAGAAAACAAAAGTGGATTCCTTATTTAATGAAGGTTAAAAAACAAAGATTCGTATTTTGTGTATCCTCTATTTCTATACTTCATATGACCTAAAGTAAGGAAAAAGATCCTTATGTCTAAAACCCATGCATAATTTATTAAATTTAATGACATTATAGCATATGTATGGAAGACATAAGTTTACTTCTTGTAGTGTCACTATAAGTTGTAATTCTCACAACATGAGTGATGAATAGGGTGAGCAAGAGCCTATGAGGGCTAAATATGAGACTCCAAGTACAATTTATAGGTCTAGAGGAGGCAAGGGGAGAGTGGGGGTGGGTGTTAAAAGGTGACTAAAATTATCAGTAGTGTTTTTTATAGTTTCTCTTCTAGTTATTAAAATACTTTGCCAAGGATCTACTATTGTTTAGGATATCCTACAATGTTTGGGGAAAAAATAAATCATATCTGAGTAATACTATGGACCTTCTTCTAGACTTAACTAAGGATTATTACCGTCTCATATAGCAGCTATCTATATAGATAATCCTCCAACAACCCTCCCTAATTAGCATTAGTGTGGGGTAGTGAAGCATAAACCTCCAACACTTTTTTATGATTCATGAATGTTGAATCTATTAAAAAATAGACAAAAAAATTTATACCTCTTTCTTCATCAGATTGTGAAATTTACATAGCAACATTTTTTTTAGTGATTAGGGATTGAATAAGCTTCTAACATGCCATCCTCCACATGCCAAAGAGTCTTTCCCAGTCATGATCTCAAATAAACACACAATATGGCGAGGCCTATAGTTGATACCATATAGTAACAAGAACGAGGAATATTAAGAGAGAGATGCTAATATTGTAATTGAGACAATATAGGAAAGATTGTTTAAAATGGAATATGGTTATAAAAAAGAATATCAAACGAATTTGGTCTCGGGTACCACTCAAAATAAACCTTTTTTAAGCGTCTACATATTTGAATCCTAAAATTGTTTAGTACTTGGATCCTAGACTCCCAATAAAACTCAAGCAAATTGCCTCAAAAAGGAATTTGTTCATCTCTTACAGAACAGGAATGAAAGGAGGAATATTATTCCAAGGTGATAATGGTAGAAATGAAGTCATGCAACGAGGAATCATATTGATTAAGATCGTAGATTCAATCTTTTCTATCATAACTTCTATTTCTGTTAATTATAAATGGATATGGTGGATAGATTTACAAGCATTTGTGTGGATCCATTTTGGCCATCAAGAAGAGTAGATCTATGATGCAATACAATGTACTAGGCTAAGATGCAGTTACGTTGGTTTTACTTTTAAGATTTTTTGGAGATGTTAAAGTTGCCCAAGTAGATACCACAATGTTATGAGTGTGGCGAACACAACTGCATCACGTTGATGAGGAATCTAATATTTCAAGAAAGATCAGAGTACAATTGCTAGACTCTAATCTTACTCTACGGTATGAGTTTAATTTTTCGATTCCGAAGATAAAAAAGTTGAGCCGATTCTTTGGCCCAGTTTGTGCAAGATATCTTACATAATCTATCCATGACTCTAGAGTTTACAACATCAAACTCATTAGTGGGCCTGCAGTATGCTCTGTTGGGAAAGAATTACAAAAGACACAAAATGTTGTTTTTCTAATACATGCAAGATTTTTTTATTCAATCTCAAACATTACAAATGTATAGAATGTTATAGCATTCAACTAAAACATCATATGAGATAAAACTCGTGATTATGATTTGATAAACTGATCAAAGTCAAAGATAATGAATACTTGAACAATTCAAAAGACTATTGGAAAGTTATAATGTAACTCCATCCAAATTACAAACTCTAAGATTTAACATCCAATTTCTATATTTAAGAATTCTAATTTTATCCTCATGCAAGACTTCAATTCTATCTCAACTTTCTTTTCATGCAATTTAGAGAAAATTACCACATATTCCAACACTTCCCCTTAATTTTAACCACTAATTTCATCAACACCAAACCAATTATGGTTGTGATCTTTAGAATTTCTCTTAACAAAATCTGCGACCAACTTTATTTCTTCTTTCGACTTTTGCAGGATTTTGTCCTACCATGGTTTGTAGTGATCTTCTGTTGAAATGCGCTTTACTTGGCTATGACTCCTTTAGGGGTCCACGATTTCTCTCCTCCTATAGAGGGATTCAATTGCTATTGAAAAAACACTATTACCTTTTTGAAGGCTAGTATCTAACTTCCTCACATGACTTCACATCGGTGGATTAGACTAATTTCTTGCAAACAACGATTTTTTGATCTCATTAACCTCCAATCAAATGGTCGACTTCATTGATGACTTGCTCTCCTAGCTGGACAATGAACTCTTTTTTCAAACATGCAATCCAATCTCGAATCTAACTTCTTTAATAATGATTGCTTCAATCTTTATTACCTACAGTTCTTACAAGATCCATGATCTTTTATTCAACTCTAATTTTCTCAGAGGGCTACATCTTTCTATGTTTTTACTTTAGACGGCTGCACTTATGACTTCCTCTTTGCCACGATCTACCTTTTCTCAACAGCAATTTCTCCTTGCTGCATTGGATTCATATTTTTTGGATGTGGAAACCTCTTTATCTTCAGCTACGACTAGATCTAGTGATTTCTTCAGTGCTATGAATGGCTCTTCTCTTGTTTTTGCAAATTTTTGAACCTATTATAATATCAATTGAAAGAATTACAAAACACATAAATTGCTGCAGCAAATAGAGATTGTTTTTCAACACATGCAAGATTCTTTTATTCAATCTCAAACATTACAAATATTTGAAATGTTACAACATTCAACTAAAACACTACATGAGATAAATCTCATGATTATGATTTGATCAACTGATCAAAGATCAAAGACAATGAATGAATTAAGTTGCCTCATTACATAGAAGTCTTGAACAATTCAAAAGAATGGTGGAAACTTATCATGCAACTCCATGCAAATTACAAACTTTAAGAATTAACATGCAAATTCTATATTTAAGAATTCTAATTTTATCATCATACAAGACTGCAGTTCTATCTCAAATTTTCTCTTCAAACAATGTGACGGAAATTACCACATATTCCAACATATTGCCTATGTAAGGCTGGATAAAACCAAAACAATCCCCTCTTTTTGTCCCACAACTACAGATTTAGAATATTTTTGTTGCAGATAGTTTTCTATATAAGGACAATTTGTACCCTCCCAAACTTTGATTTTGCGCAAGCATATAAAATTTCTAGTGTGACAAGATTATTTTGAGATATCAGTTCAAACTTCTTGATTTTCTACAGGAGATTTTTTGTGACGATTTTTTTGTCTCCAACAGCAATATCAAGCAAGCTTGGAATGAAAAACATGTCAGGGAATGAATATTTTTTAGTTAAGTTAAATTTGAAGTATTTGATATAATTTTAATTAGTTAGTTGACTCTTGTGCCAAGTATTCTCTGAGTCTCTACCGGATTTAACTTGATTTGAATTGTTAACCTTGTTGAGTCTAAGTTCGTCTACAATGACATAAAGAATGTAGAAATATATGCCAAAGATTATTGTCGTTCTGTGAAACAAAAAATATGGCATCTAATTTTCTAATTAATGTATTGCTCATAGAAAATCCAATAATTAATGTATTGCTCGTAGAAAATCCAATAATGTAAAGATCTGTTCAATTTGATGAAATTTAGTCTTAGTATTTTTAATTTTCCAGACTGTTAGAACAAGCAGTTTAAGATATAGTAGTCAAATACTATTGTTTCAAGGTATTGATCTCATATGCTTAAGATTTTAGTGCATTCTTGTTATACCATTCTGTGTTGAAAGGCTAGCAGTTGCTGTGAAACTAGTCATTTTATGAAATCTTCTTTGCGACAAATATCAGCTCCAAACCTAATAGTAATGTTTGATTTTGTTGGAGAAATATGTCACACTCAAATTGTAATAAGGAATACACATAAAACACACCAAAATACACATAAGGTCCTACCTTTGAGGTTTACAATAACTCTGTGAGGTCAAACAGTTAATGGATAGTAACTAGGATGTAGTGCACATAATCAACCAATTCCAATAAGGCCCACTGAACTAAGCATGTGTATTTCATTTATGTCTTGAGATTAGGTTTTCTTCCATAGATTTTGAGATGCGGTAATCAATTTCATTCTTCTACAGGGAGGTTTTGTAAGCATCAAGTTAGTATTTATGGTCAACAACTTACCTTTTACTATTTGATCATTTGATACCCAAGGCCTACCTACTCACAGACATCTAATTTGGCGAGCAGGGTGATATGATACCAACTATCCAAAACCCCACAACAATAAATATATGCAATAAAGATGATCTAGGCATGCCGATTGGATCCTAGGACTAGTAGAGAACAACCAACCAAAAGTAACCGTCATGGCATAGGCTTTATAATATGATTACCATGTTGGGGGTACAGTATCCACAAACCAATGCTTTGAGGAATAACACCAGAAAGATTATTAGCATTCCTCAAAGTATACCAGAAATATTATTAGCATTCCTCAAAGCATTGGTTTGTTGACTGCCTTTGAGTGCTTCAAAAATTCTAAGAATGGTGTATTTTTTGTTGTTATTAGTGTTAGTGGGATACATGAATTTTCATTTCATTTCTTGGTTTTTTATTCAGCTTTTTTTTTGTTATTGGGATATATGGTTTTTCATTTTATTTTTTTGGTTTTTCAGTTAACTCTTATGTTTTTTGTGGTTATTGGGATATATTGTTCTTCATTTCATTTCTTGGTTTTTCAATCAATTTTTATGTTTTTTGTGGTTATTGGGATAGATGGCTTTTCATTTATTTTTTGGTTTTTCAATCAGCTACTGTATTTTTTGTGGTCAAGACCAAATCTGACCATGTACATAGTATGTGCATTATTGGGATACATGGTTTTTCATTTTGTACATAGGAAAAAGAAAAGGCTATCAATGTTGTTGAACAAGACAACTAAGAGGGGGGGGTGAATCAATTGTAGCAATTTTAACCTTTAAAACTCCTCACCAAAAGTTAGATCAATAAGAATTCACAAAAAACTTACTCTGTTAATGTGTTAAACCATTAAGTGCAGAAACAAAAATTGAAAGTAATAAAACTATGCACACAACAACACCGGACTTACACAGAAAACCCAATGAGGGAAAAACCACGGTGAGGGTTAGCTCACAATATAAAGAATTTCAAAACCAAATACAAAGGCTCACTGCCAAGATAAGACACACTGTCCAATGAGGGCTCACTACCACATAATTACAAGGAAGATAGAAGAGGATTGTTATAGAAAGAAAACTATATCAATGCAATAGAGATTCCACCACAATTCACTCACATACTTGCAGATATGCTTGACAGATAGAGTACACCTTCAACTCATTTCCTTTAGGAACTCAACACTTGAATTTCACACTGATTTGCAAACTCGCATCACACACACATATCCCACATCTATCTTATCTTTCACAAATAACTCAACTTGTACTTATATCATCTTCAACGTTGAAAATCTTCCAAGGTGAACCATACATTCCTTCTTTTATTTACAAATTCAAATTGGGTCAGCACCAAAACATTCTCTGGTGGAATTAGAATGAAGTTGACCTAAACACATACTTAATGAGGACCTAAATGAGTCCCAACATGCCTTATCACTCTTCCATAAATTTCACAAGTAGTGTTTAACACAAGGTCAACCAACACCCGTGCAAAACACATAAAATAATTAAGCACACACATCCTTAACACACTCCAATCTTTTCAGATAACAAAATTCACTTGAACACAACCTTATCAACTTATTCTCAGAACCACAAGTCATGAAACCAAAATTCAGAGAAATCCGAAGCAATTATATTTCTCCCATACCACAACTAGACACACTGAAATGCATAGTTCACATACTAGTGAAAATATCTGGCATTGTACGACGATCCAAAAGCCCAAATTTTGGATATAGCAACTTCCAACAATCATGAATAATATGTCAGAACCACAATAGCATATAAGCAATACAAAGCACATCCCGGAGCATGCACTGAATACTTGCATGACACTGTTTTCCCTATTTGTCAAAATTCCTCAAAAACACTTGGAACCCAAGTACTAGAGACATCATTGCAGCACATACTTCACTCTAACACACTTCCATACATAGCAACATAAAAATAACTCCATGTACTCATAACACTTCTTCAACATCACAATTATACATGCACAAACTGCAAACCTGAACTTTATTACAATTTTCTCAATATCTTTAACATATACAACCAATAACCAACTTCCATACATAGTTGACATCAATGACAACACCTTTATACTTTCAACAAATGTTGCCTCTGATGGGTAGTCCAGTTATGGATTTTACTCAACTAAATTTATCTTCATTACTGGTTTGGGGTTTATTCTCTCCTCTTTCCCCCCAATCGATGCTAAATTTAACTCTTTTTGTTGTGCTTGCACTAGAAGTTTGATGCAGGAAGAACATGCATTAAGTTCATCTTTGCCAAGCCCAAACTCTTTGGAGTAGGAAAGAAATGAAGAAAATGTCGCAGATATTAGAAAGTTAAATAGCTGCTTATATTTTGGGGGTTCAATTATGTCTCCCTCTATGCCTATTAAAGATTGTAAGAAGCGAAATCATAAGACTCCTTGCAATTTGTGTTCATACCTAATTTCTATTAGAGAGTTAAATTTAGCATTGGATTGGGGGGCAAGAGGAGAGAACAACCCCAAACCAGCAATGAAGACAAATTTAGCTTCGAAGAAGATACTTTGAATCATATTCCAAAATTATTTATTTCAAATGACATGATGTTAAATTGTGTGAAATCCATAACTGACTACCCATCAAAGGTCACATTGGCAGCTTTTTCTTTTTTCTCTGTACAAAATGAAAAACCATATATCCAAATAACACCCGTGCTATGTACATGGCTAGATTTGATTCTCACTACAGTTGATTGAAAAACCAAAAAATGAAATGAAAAGCCCTATATCCCAATAACCACCCAAAAAAAAGTTGATTGAAAAACCAAAAATTGAAATAAAGAACCAGATATCCCAATAACCACATAAAACACAAAAATTGATTGAAAATTTGAAAAACGAAATGAAAAACCATATATCTCAGAAAATTGAAAAGATGATTGAAAAACCAAAAGATAAATGAAAAGCATGTATCCCACTAAAACTAATAACAACAAAAAATACACTATTCCTAGAATTTTCGAAGCACTCAAAGGCAGTCAACAAACCAGTGCAGGAGAGAGACCTATTTTGATACTCCCCACCCCTTCAATGGTGGTCACTGAAATTTTGTCGATAGAGCACAAAGGCCTGAGGCAGGAATTAACGGGATGGTGGTCACCTTGAGGATCATATAATATGGTCGTACAGGACCCACATCAACCTTCCTTGCAGAGAATTTGTAGCCCCTTCAAACCCATCTCGTCCCTCATAAAATCACCCAGTATGCTCTTTGAATTTGGTTTATGCACTTCCACTTCTTTTCCATTCACTACAAACTTCAATGAAGCTACTCCTCCTAACATTCTTCTCTTCTGATGTAGATGATGCACTGCTCTGTACTCACACTCGCAGAGCTCTTCACGTCAAATCTCTCCTACTGTAGCAAAAGAACATTAAGATTAATTAGGACACTTTATCTTTCATAATGGTGTACACTGAAAATTATCTTTATTATTGAAGGGTTTTAAATTGGAATTGTGCAAGTTTCTGGTTTAAACTGTGTATGGTTTTAAATTGGTTTAACAGAGAATGATTGTATATTATTTGAACACATTATTTATCAAGGTTTAAACTTTTGAGGTATGATATAAGGAATGAAGTCATATTTTGTTCGAAATGACATTCATTGAATGGATACCCCTCATTCTTTAACTCTACCTAGATTGATCACATATTGAAACTTTTTATGTAGGAATAATATGCTACCACAAAAATTATAATAATTTTTTTTCATCTATTTTTACTGTACATTTTAATTAATTAAAATTAATAGAAAAATTAGATCAATATTAGTCATTTTTCTTTATAAATATAAAAATGTAAGTTTGTTAACTAATTTTTTAAGTAATTTATATAGATTTTTATTAATTAGTTGATTTGAATTGCTATTACAATATTTATGTACTCCTATCACAAGAATTGTATTATCCAATGATAAGAGGTGAGATGACAAATATTTTTTAATACACTTATTATTCATCTAATTGAACCATATCCTAACCTTAACCCTAATTAAATTGTAATCAAGAACCCTAACCCTAACATGACCTTAACCCTATTTTAATTCTAATTAAATATTTTGAGTCTTAATCCTAACTGATTTCTAACCCTAATCTTATCTTTAATTCAAGCTTAATCCTAATTGATCCCTAACCCTAACCCTTATCATATCCATGATTGAACCCTAACCTTAATTGTAACCTTGATCTAACCTCAGTCACCGTAACCCTAACTCTAAGTTTTATCTTAGAATTCTAATTGAGCCCTAAAGCTAATTAAATCCTAATCATAATCATAAATAAATTTTAAATAAAAATAACATTATATAAATTATTTTAAAATTAATGATAAAGTTAAGTGTAAATGTAATTCTTAATTACAGTAATTTTTTAAAGATAGATATAGTAGTTTTAAATGTCAATTTAAAAACTTATTTTTATGTGTAATAATAAATTTGCTATATTTTCTTTGTATTATTATTTAATAGTTATAAATTGATTTTAGATGTGCACTTATTATGAAAAGCCTTTATATTAGATTGCATATTTAAGTTGCTATATTTTTGTACAATAAAATCTTTAAAAAAATCTTAAATTTATAATATTTCTTTGTTGATATATATTAATTTTGAATAAAATGGAATATGATTGATTTTTTCATTTTGAAATGTTTTCATTTTTAAAACATATTCAATATTTTTTGTGTAATATAAATTTAGGATTTTTTTATTTAATTTTATAATTTTAAATACATTGATTTAGAATTTTAAAAAAGAACAATTTTTTTCATTCCTAACTGTAACACTAGCCCTAACTCTATCCCTAACCATGATCTTAACTCTAACCCTAACCCTAATAGAAATCCAATTCTAACTCTAACCCTAATTGAACCAACACCATAACCTAAATTGTAATTAAATTTCCTAACCTTAACCTTAACCCTAAAATTAATCCAAAGCTTTATTTTACAATCCTACCCAAAATTTGACCCTCAACCTTCATTGTGATTTTAACCCTAAGATTTATCCTAGAATCTTAAATAAAACCTAACCCTAATTGAATTATAATCCTCACCTTAAATATAATCCTAGCTCTAACCAAAATTGAATTTTGACCCAAACCCTCATCATATTTCTGACCCTAACCCTAACTATAACCCTAATTTTAATTCTAGCCTTAAACATAATGATAACACTATTCATAATTCTAATTCTAACAATGTTTCTAATTCTAATAGAAACCCTAATTCTAACTGTACGATTAATTGAACCCTAACCATAACCCTAATTAAAACCTAACCTTAGTTGTGCTCTTACCTTAACTTATCATTAACCCTAACCCTAACCCTAACCTTTACCTCAAAATTTATCTTATAACCCTAATCTTAACCCTAACCCTATTTGAACCCAATCCTAATCTAATCCTGATTAAATTGTAATCAAGAATCCTAACCCTAACATGACCTTAACCCTAATTTAATTCTAATTGAATATTTTGAACACTAACCCTAATTGATTTATAACCCTAATCCTATCTCTAATTCAAGCCTAATCCTAATTGGTTTCTAACCCTAACCCTTATCCTATCAATAATCCTAACCCTGATCAAATCCTAATCAAAATCATAACTAGATTTTAAATAATAATAATGTTATATAAATTATTTTAAAATTATATGATAAAGTTAAGTGTAAATGTAATTCTTAATTACCTTAATTTTTTAAACATAGATATGCTAGTTTTAAATATGTTAATTTAAAAACTTATTTTTATGTGTAATAATAAATTATTATATTTTTTGTATTATTATTTTATAACTTTAAATTGATTTTAGATGTGCACTTATTATGAAAAGTCTTTATATTAGAATGCATATTTAAGTTGCTATATTTTTGTAAAATAATTTTTTTAATAAAACTTTAAATTTATAATATTTCTTTGTAAATATATATTAATTTAGAATAAAATAGAATATGAATGAATTTTTCACTTTGAAAAGTTTTCAATTTTTCAAAAATATTCAATATTTTTTTGTGTAATAGTAAGTTTATGATATTTTATTTTTATTAAATTTTATAATTTTAACTACATTAATTTATAATTTTATGTGTATTTACTAACATTAGTAAGATATCACATCCATCGGTCATGGTGAATATGGGTATTTGTAATGAATCGCTATGAGCATAGTGGATCATCATGCTTGTGTATCACTTATTCTCTACGTAAAAAATAAAATGCAAGGGTTTCGCTAACCAAATAATTTTTTTATTTTTTGTAATTAGCATAAAAATATTGGATATGTCGATTCAATAACTAAAATTACCCTCTTTATTGATGTGAAAGACCAAAAGTAATTTATTGTTAGTTATTACTTAGTAGTTTTTTGATGATTAAATTATTTATCTAGCTATTACAACAAATTGTGTTTGCTACAACCTTTAAGTCTACACCTTCAGACATATAGGCTCAACCAAATATTTGGCTCCTAAAGTTTGATTTCACTGTGCATTATTTTCCTTCTCAAGTCTTCAAGTTCTACATTAGGCGCAAAGCTTTAAAAGTATTCAATGTGACAGTCAGCAAAATCTAAAAGAATGCCAACTAATCTAGAAACCTTTGCAAAGCATGACACCACCAATTAATGCAGGTTTTGAAGAACTGAACAAAGGAGAAAACATAAAATAAAATACACGCAATTCGATAGGCATGCATGCATGCAAAATTTGGAAGCATGGGCAATGCATGCAATTTTTTTAATATAATGCATGCAATTATCGCTATAGATTAGGGGTAACTTCTATTTAGAAGTTTCTTTCCTTTTTGCAAACAATCAAAATATGAGCATAGTGTAGAAGTGAATGAATGAATGGAAGATTTTAATGACGTCCACGAGACTAAAAAGTCTATGGGACCAAGACAAACAACTTAATTTATCGTCAAGCTCTTTTCCAAGTCGGGTCTGCTGCTACTAATTTTGACTAGAAGGCTGGTCGTCTGGTTGATCTTATCCTCCTCAAATAACTATTGCATATTGTTCACACTTAAACTATTTGTGTATTGAGTATGAATATCTTCATAGGCTTGCATTCCATGACAGTCATTCCATCTCCACCACTCCCTTATTACAGAATATGCATGTTCTTTCTTCCCAAATTTCTTTAGGTATCTTCCACCTACCGGTCTCACACCTAAGATGGTGCAATCCCGTCCTCAATTATGCAACCAACAACCTCGCTTTTCCTTTAATAGCTTCACCTAAATAGGTGTTTTCACCATGATCCTTTGTTGGGTTAAACTCTTTGATGTAGTATGATTTGTTTTGCCCAATTTGATTTGACCACATGGCAATCCTGATTGTTTCCTTCACATAGTTTTTTATTTCCCTATTGGTACCAGGACACTCATGTAATTTGATGTCCCACTTGTGCAACCAATCGATGTTTCGCTTAATCCAAGTTTTCTTTCTTTGATCTAGCATCTCCTCCTTAACCAGTTTAGGCCACCTATGGTTATCCATGTTTTCGATCTTCTTTAGATAACTTATCAATCGGTTTATCGCCGATGCTTCCAAAGGAAAAGCCCCCGCTTTAGCTAAAATAATTTCATATGGCACTGTGGCTTTAACTTTGAGATTGCTAGTTATTAGTTGTTTCTGCATTCTTTCTATTTGTCTCCAACTGCACTTTGATGTATTGCTGCCCCACACTTCACACCCATAAAGTACAACTGGTGTGACAACTAAACCAAAAAGGGTTTTCTTGGTTTTCCAATCCCAAAGTTCATCTTTTCTACATCTATTTTGAAGCAGGTAAGAAGCTTTCCAACCTTCCTAAATCCTTTTCGTTTTGCAAGTCTCCCAACTGAGCTTATAGTGAAATTCAATCCCAAGGTATTTGTATTCTTTCACATTATCAAGCGGGTTGCTTGTAAAAAGAAAGGTATGTTGTTTATCTTTTCTATTCAATGAGAAAATCATGATTTTGGTCTTGGAGGTGTTCACTTGCATCCCAACTTCCTGACAAAATTGTTCTAGAGCTTTCAAATGTTCTCTTAAATCATGAGCTATTTTTGAAATTAAAATCAAATCATTAGCATATAAAAGTAATTTCACTACATAACCTGCCAATTGAATACCATCTCCACCTTCCTTTCTTAGCCAAGCTTCCAACTTATCAATGTATAGCCCAAAAAGCGTAGGAGATAAAGGGAAACCCTGCTTAACACCAATGTCACTACCAAAACATTCAGACATACCTTCACTCGTTTTGATTTTAGCACTCACCTTCTCATACAACCTATGAACAACTGCCCTATACACATTTGGAATGCCTAATTCTTCTATCCTATTCCAAATCTTGTCCTTAGGCACCGTGTCGAAAGCTTTCTTAAAGTCTACAAAACAACAATAAGCCTCTTCACCCTGAGTGTCCCAAATTTTCTCAATCAAGTGTCCAAGGGTGATCCAGTGATCAATGGTAGAGTGCCTAGACCTAAAGCCTGCCTATCCCTTTGCCCTTTTGCCCTCATTTTCTGCCCAGCTGCTGATCCTACGCTCAATCATGCTCCCAAAGAGCTTGCCAAAGATAGGATTGACCATAGGAGTGATGAAAAAGCAAATAGAGAATTAAATGTCAAGAGGCCAGCAGAGAAAAGCACCTATGTTAAATCCACAATGACAAAATCCCGTGTGAAAGCTAATAAGAGGCCACAACCAAAGGAACGCTCTATTGGTAATGCCACTATTATAATTTGTTTGGATTCCACTGACCATTATGTTTACCCACCCAACCTTTGTCAATATTTTTTCCCATCTTGCCTCCATTGATAAGATTTTGTTAGCTTTTGAGACTTTTTGAAACAATATTAATTAATTTAACTAACATGAAATTGAATTAAAATTTGTGCATATGTACATTGTGAATAGTTCTGAAATATAGTAGAGTCGACGGTAACAAATTTTCTTCAACAAATTTTTCATCCAACCCATTCAAATATGATCCCTTTACACCTCTTCTCTTGAGTTGTACACCATAACTAATCTTTAAGGGCAATGCATGTCTGTTTAAAAATGTATAGAAGAAATGTAGAAACTCGCTTTTCATCTTTCTCTATGGATTGTACAATAGTTACATCCAAAGATGATTGCCAGTTTTGAAGTCATTCTATTAAACTTAACTAGCTATTTATAACAATACAAAGCATGGGACTCCAACTTCCATCAACAAACAATGAAGTGCAAGTGAATGAAACCTCCTACACTGGTTGTCAAAAATATTTTTTGATTCACTCCTAATCACAAATATTTCATGTGATATCTAATGTATGTATTGATTATGTAATGATTTTATCTTCAATATGGTATTAAACATATACTTGTAACACTTTCATAGTCATGAGATATACTTATTTATTCTTATGATTAATGGGATGCATAGTAATGTATAATGGTTAGATTAAGTAAAAATATTCTAGCCACTTTTTGGGGTGTGTTATAAATGATTTACCATGGTAAGGTCCATGACTATACTTCTCACTTATAATTGTTTAATATTACAATATCAACGGGTGATGCAAAATTAAGCATGAGTTTAAATGAAAATATTCAATTCTTAAGCCCTTTCAAAACTCAATATATTGAAAACCCTATAAGTTAATAACTTTGACCAAGGATAGTGATATTTCCAACAACCCAAAATAAAATGGATTTAATTGATTCAAAATGTAGGAAGATGGAACATTCAATATCATGTAAATTATTAAAACTCAAGTTATCTTCTCTCAATACATAAACTTGAATACAAAATGAGAATGCCACATGAATGCCAATAAATGAACCTAAAGTGGAACAATTTCTCTGTAATTGATAAAGAATCATCAACTCATTTCTTGTATGATACCTTAAAATTCTATTTGATTTTCACATCCAAAATAGATAATTTAAACTTCATTGTAGAATGAAGAAAAACTCAAATTATACAATCATAAAAATATGAACATATAAACTCCAAAATATCCAATAGAGAATGTGGCATTATACAAGCACATAAGTGAAGAAAAATAGAACCAATCAAGTAGACTAAATGCTTAGGATTATGATGTATACAAAGTTGATCTTGCAAGTAAAACTAGGGTGGTACGACTAATTTTTTTCTTTCTTTTGAATATAGGTATAATTTTTTTAGTGACACCATACACCCGCCTATGTGTCATAGTGGTGCAAACTATTTTATTATTGGTACATACTTTTATAAAAGGTGAGAAGAAGTGGAGGTAATAAGGTATTGTACATAAATAAAAATATCAAAACTTTATTTTTAAAAATATTGTCCCTACGTTTTGATGCCATTTGAGTTTAATTAATGATAACTTGGCACATATATTAGTATGCAAATTATTTATATTAAATTGCACAAGTTCATGTTACATCACTAAAGCATGCCATATCATTCTTATGGCAATAGAATAGTGGAGGCCTTTAATGAAACAAAATATAATATGTAAATTCATAGATAGAATGTCCAATAAAAGATAATTTATTCATACAATATAAGCATATCTAATCAAAATATTCATGAAAACATGTAATATAAATATATAGAAGATAAAAGAGATGTAACTATTAGCACCTATAAAATTTGAATGACTTTATAATTCTTTATATTGTTCCCTTGTGCTCCCCATATTTTTTGGCTAATCTAAGAAATTTCATTGTTATATCATGCTCAAGTCCCTCAAGGGGTTGGATTGCCCCTTTGTCAGGCTATGGTAAAAAACCCATTATGCAGAATGTCCAAGAGCTAGTCTTTTTCCCTTTCTTTATTTTCCTTCTTTAGGTCCTTTTGGGAATTCAGGCCCCAAATTTTTTTTTTAGACCAAGTCCAAATGTCCTTGTTCATCCTCGATCTCCCCTTCTTTTATGTCTTTTGTTCAATCAATAAATTAGGTCCCAAATGGATACTTGAACTTAGGTCCATGTACACCTTTGACTCCTGCCCCCACTCCCTTTTTTCCTTCCTCTAGTTGATCGAGATTTTAGGTCTTGATCAAAATTTTGGATTTTAGGTCAAAAAGGTCCAAGTCATATTGGGATTCCCGATCCTAATCAGCGTTGTTCTTCATCTATCCTATCATGAATTTGGGTCCCGATCAAATTTTCAGACCTAAGTCTGAAAGGTCTATAAAATCTTTCTAAGGTCTCGCCTCCACCTTTTCCTTTCATCCCATTAGGACTTTGGGCCCCAACGGGATCATCGGAAAATTTTTGCAAGTACGCATGCCTTAGCAAAAAAAAATTTTTTTACTCACGAAAGTGTGGAAAGTCTGGCATGTGGAAACTTCTCCACAAGTCTGCCAAGTTATTTTGACCGGTTCGTCTCCATCCTGCGAATGTGCAGAAAACCTACCAAGCGGCACATTTTCTACAAATTGGAATGTCTTTTCCACTTTGTTTTGCTTTGTCCCATGGATGCATGAAAATGATGCCATGTGGCATCCTTTCTATGAAGCCACTATCTCTTTTTTCCTGCCCTTTCTTCTTCCTGTGGACAAGAAAAAATGTTGTCTCGTGGCATCCTTTCCGCGAGCTCGCTAAGTTTTTTGCGATTTCTCTTTTGGCTCATGAAAGCGTAAATATCTTACCACATGGCATGCTTATTTTTGGTCAAAAAGGCCAAGTTTGATGGTTTTCCTTTTCATCCTATCAAGACTTCGGGTCTCAATAAGAATTTTGGACCTTAGGTCCAAAGGGTCCAAGACCAATTAGGATCTCTAATCTCGATCGATATTCCCTTTTTTTCCTTGTTTGGTTGAGACTTCAGGTCCCGATAGGACTTTAGACCTGAGATCTAAAGTGTTATGGTTCAATCAAGATTCCCAATCCTGATTGACTTTATTTTCTCATCCCGTTGGGACTTCAGGTCCCAACAAGACTTTCAAACCTAAGGTCCAAATCTGGTCAAAACTTTCGCTCTCGACTTCTTTTTGCTTCCTAGTAAGTTCCTATTGAAGTTGTAGGACCCAATTAGAATTTTGGACCAAAGGTCCTATGTCACCAAAAAGTGTAGTCTTTGACACTTTTTCACTCATTTTGGCCTTTTCTCATGGATTTTGGCCTTGTTTTACCTTGATTTAGTCTTGAATGCTTGCAAATCAACAACAATTTAATAATATTTTACAAAGGTGTTGTGAAGTGTTATAACATATCTTCCCATTTTTATAAGACCCTTTCAACATAATTCACCTAAATAACCCCCTTTTACCCCTTCCCAAGCCTTGTGTCAAACTGTTGTAAAGTGTTGTAAAGCATTTTCACACTTTCCTAAGCTTATCATCACTAATTCAACCCTTTTCAATGTTAAATTAGTCCCTTATTGTACTTTTAGACCCAACTTAAGTGTGTTTCGAGAGGCAAGACTAATAAAATTCATTTAACACCTTTTTATTCTCAACCACCACTTGAATTTTCCCAAGTGGACTAGGTCGCCACCTTGGGCGACCTAGTCCCTTTTAGCTTAAAATTCAAAATTAAATAAAAAACCTAACGGTAATTTTCCTCCAAAATCCAAGTGTTGGCCTATCATGTGACATTTTCAGGAAATTAGGGCATATCTTGTATAAATAAGGGTTTTCACCTTCATTCCCCCCCCCCTTAACATCATTTTTGCATCTTCACAAGCACTCTTGCACTCAAGCTTCCCAAGAAAACAATCAAGCACAAAGGCATCTCAAGCAGCCTCCATTGGAGTTGGTTCTTGCATGTTGCAGACTTCAACAAGTAAAGGTTTGGTGAATTTTTAGATTGCTTTTATCATTCCATCATCTTTCCTTTCATTGTTTATCATTTGGGTTTAAGTTACCATCAAAGGGGTTTGACTTAGGCAAACCCCTATTCCTTAACCCCAACATTCTCTTTGTCTTTGCATGTGCTTTGCAGGTTGTACTTAGATTTGGCAAGGAATAAAGTATTGAAGATGGTACAATCATTCCATTCAAGTCAACTCAAGTCATCAAACACTAGGTGGAGCAAAAGGACAACTTGTAGGCTGTTTTTTGAAGATTCAGACACAAGAATCTATAGAAAAGGAAAGTACAAGTGGGGACCCACAAAATCAGACCTTCAGGCTCTCAAAAGTACCAAGAGGACTAGGTCACCATCATTGGTGACCTTGTCCTTGTACCGAGTCTGAAAAAGGGTTTTGGTATCTCTGGGTACCCTTTTTCCCGAAACCCAATCCAACAAAATTTCCCGACAAAAGGACTAGGTCGCCCATTCTATCGTAAGTGACCCTTTTCATATTTCAAGCAAATTTTAGAACATTTTGGGGCTCCTCTTCTACAAGTCTCATTTTCTAGGTGCACCATCCCTGCATCTTCCTATTTACTTTCTGTTTACATAGATTTAGGTCATTTAGTTAGTTTGCATTTAGTTTACATTTGGTTTTATTCACATTTCATAGTTAGTTTAGTTTCATTTCATTTCTAGCATTCAACCACACTTTTCACACACAACACAACCTCATCCAATCCCTTCCTTTGAATGCAATCACCAAAAAGAGCCCATCAAGAAAGTAAAAAGAGTGTCATTCCTAAACCAAGTGCTCCTAGGTGAAAAACTCTAGGGGCCTAGTTAGGGGAATCCTCTTTCCCTTGTTATCATTAACCTTTTTGGTGGTTCATTTTGGTGAACCCGACCGTAGGCCACTTGTTAATCTTCTAATTTTTGCATTTCATCTTAGGAAAAATCTTGCATTGCATTAAAAATTTGCATTGTTTGCATCCTAAGGTTTGTAAAAATGTGCATTTAGTGTAAAGTTCATGTTAGATTACACTTTGCATTGCATTTTTTATTACAAAAGTACAAAAAAAATTGCATTTACATTCTATGTTTATATCAGAAAGGCATAAACATCATAAACTCCACTCAAAAATTCATAAAATTTTCAAAAAACACTAGGACTAAGTCGCCACACTAGGCGACCTAGTCCTCTTGCACCAGGCACTCTTTAATTTCTAGCACTGTTAAAGCATTTCCTGCATTTCAGTCCTCTGGTTCTGCATTTTTGTTTTTTGTTCCAAAATTTTAGCGACAAGCAATTTAGTATCTTTTTTTTACATTGCATTAGTATCCACCCCACCCTTAGGAAACTTTGCATGAGAATTTGGTGTTCTCTTGTTGATACAGTTGTGAGACGAAGCTCTAGACTCATGGAATCTAACAACAACACTATTGTTGTAGATCTTGAGATCTCGCAATCTTCTACTCCTAGTATCGACAATAGTACACTAGGCTTAGAGACCATCCTTAGTAACTCTTTGCACCTAGGAGACACACATGGTGACAACAAAACTGATGACCTCCCAAATGACAAGATATTCCACATCCATGTTGATTTGGTTGACCTTCAACATAAACTAAGCCTTGAGAATATATGTGGCACCGTCATCGCCGCCATAGAGAACCTTCACTGCCTACTTGACCACGATGATGGTCTAGGTGTTATGAAGAAGATAGCAGAAATATACCAAAAGAATGCCTCTTCCACACCTAGGGTATCTCACTCACTCACCCCTATTATTGGCCAAGGAGGACCTTCCACTCCTCCCCCCTCAACCATAGCTTCCATCCGCACTTATGCATCTCCTAGTGTGACAACAACCGTGTAACAGATTAGTAATGTGGTACCTTCCCTCGACATTCCTACTAGTGTTCCTAATTCCCTTGTGGCATCAGATCCCTTAACCTCTTCCACCATCCCTACTATTAACATCCCTTCCACTTCCCCTTCCACCACCTTCACCCCATCACCACTTTACCTTCCACCTCATACCACTTACATCGATCCCCTTATCACACAACTTTTTCACAGTATCACCTCGATGCAACAAAAAATCTCCACTATCAACCAAAGAAAACATGATTCACCTACTCACTATGTTCATAGAAATCCATTATCCTTAGACATCCTACGCACCCCACTATCATAGGGAATATAAATTCCTAGATTTGAGAAGTACGAAGGGAAGGGTGACCCTTCTAATCATGTTAATGCCTATACTGCCTTATGTAGTGACTTTTCTCTTGATGACAAATTGATAGCTAAACTATTTCCTAGGACCCTCAAAGATGCCGCCTTAGGATGGTTTTCATTCTTACCCAACAATTCCATTAGTTTCTTCAATTAATTGGTGGATACTTTCATTAACCACTTCCAAGTCCACATGACCCCCAAGAAAACCGTGGTTGATCTCATGAGATGCAAGCAAGACACTAACGAGAAGATAGCGAACTTTATCTCTCATTATCAGGCACTTTATTCCTTAATTGATGTTAAGATACCTGACACACATCTACAAAATATGTTCACTAAAAACCTATTAACACCTCTCTAAGACAAGCTCACCCTCTTCATGCACTTGTGCCAAGCGCTATGTGATTATCACAACTCCACTAGTAGTCATGATACGCGATCCACTTCTAGTAGAGTTGAGAAATCTGATGCTTCCACCCAACCTAACTCTCAACCATTCCAAAAACCAGCCAAAAGGTTTTTACAATTTAACCCTCCATCCCAAACCCCTCCACTCATCAATAACCAAGTGGTCATTGTTCGATCTATTGTGCCCTTCAATTATGGAGATCCTAAACGCACCTTCACGCCTTTACCAGACACCCTTCATAACACCATGACTCAATTACTCCAACAACAAATGATATCCTTACCTCATGTCCATGCACCTGATCCCAATAAGCCATTACCTCCATCCTATAACTCCACTGCTTATTGCTATTTTCATCGACAGAACGGACATGATACCGAACAATGCAAGCATCTCAAGCACCTTGTGCAAGCCCTAATTGACTCGGGTCATCTATTTGTTGTTGGTACCAATGATAAAAGTAATAAGTCCATGGCACCCCCAACCAAAACTTACAGATTTTTACCAACCCTATGCCTAAACACAATGTTTCCTTTGTCAAAGTTGGTGAAACTTAACAAACTAATGTTATGAATGTTGAAACACAACATGCGCATTCAGATCCTCTTTTGACTTCCACCCATGTCAACGCTATGGATGAGATGGTGGTTGCGATATATGTCATCCATCATAAGGTCCAAATTAAAACATCTTTTGATATCACTTTTACATCTCAAGATTTACTCAAAAACCTTCTCTATGGTCCTCTCTACATAGCTAGTAGAATCTATGATAAACCTACTAATGGGATACTCATAGGTCCCGCATGTGGTGAGAACGTGATCACCAAAGAGTTTTTGGTATTACATGACATTGCTCAAGATGTTTATAATAAACCAAATACATGGATTAAAATGCATAACAGTTTCACATGCCCTAAGATCGAATCAATTGCTCTCCCATTACAAATAGGTCCTAAGACATTGGATGTGACATTCTTTATTATTCCATAATCAGACCAATTTCATTTGTGACTAGGCCACCCATGGCTTAGTTCAATGAAATCGCTCCCATCTGTTATTCACAAATGTGTGAAGTTTCATGTTGACAATAAAATATTCACCGTTCACCATAGTGGTTTCAACCCTTTATCCTCCAAAGGCAACTTTTCTTTGGAAGCCTTTTGGCCTGAGCCCATGGAACCTATCACCCCTAGACAAGATTTATTTTTCATTGCCTACCAGAAGTTTAAAGCAAATAAAATCTTTGATCTCTCTCTCCGCAACATACCCCCTTCTACCTCGGAATCACCTATCCTTGATGAAGCTATGTTGCAACCCGAATTTGACATGCCTAACTAGCCCACACCTGAAACCTCCTCCACATCATCCAAGAGACCTAGAGATCATGACAACAATTCTACCTTACCCCCTCGCATCAAACAAGTGTATAAAGCTAAGGAGAAAGTGGATGAGCTACCTACAATTCCACTTGTTCCTCCCCTTAGGAACGATAAACAACCTATGGTGGGTCATCTCGATCCTTCTCCAATACCACTTGACAAAAGAACAAAAAGGAATAAGGAAGCTAGAGAATGTAGGTGTTGCCATCGTTCTCTTGCTCGCCAATCACATGATGAGACAAACATTGAAAACCATGGTCCACCTTTACCTAAAATAGTGCCTAATGACCCTCCTCCCCCACCCCCACAACCTGATCCTATACCTCCATCACCACCAATCCTGCATGCCACCACTGATATTGTCATTAGACCTACCATTATCATCAACTTAGATGATGATGATGATGAGAATGCTAGGATAGATGAAGAGGTACACCACAATTTGAATTCACTGTTTTCCTCTTCCATGAACATACATGACACTTCTCCTAGGACAAGCGTTGACCTTGACGCTAGTTCGGCAATTGTTGTTGTCCCACTAGCTATTCGCCCACCTGAATTCTATACTAAGCAAGATTGGGAGGCGATGACTTTCTCGTTGAGTGACGCACATGTGCCTTACTAGTCTTTTCTTTTCTTTTTGCATTTATGTGACATGTTTCCCCGTATTTTCATGTTTGATGTTCCCTCTCTTATTGAAATTCTTCTATATGTATCTCCATTCTTCTCTATGTCGTGCAATTTGTTCGCTTTTTGTTTTCCTTTTTTCCTTCCATTTGGGGATGATGCAAGGCATTGAGACCGTAATGTCTCCTTCATGTTGACCCAAATGGACCCCTCTTTTCACTTTTTCTTTTTTCTTTTTTCCTTCCATTTGAGGATGTTGCAAAGCATTGAGACCACAGTGTCTCCTTCATGTTGACCCAAATAGACCCCTCTTTTCGCTTTTTGTTTTCTTTTTACCCTCCATTTGGGGATGATGCAAAGCATTGAGACATCCTACGTCTCTTCCATGTTGACCCACAATGACTCTTTCTTTTTATTTGCTTTTGCTCTCTTCGTGTCTTCTTCTAGTTCTATGTATTTGGGGGAATGATGATAGTTTTTCACTCCCTAAACAAACATTGCAGCAACAAACATATTGAACCCAAATCCATAGATCCCTTATTTGTTTGGTGTTTTTTATTTTGGGGGCAACCCCCTTTGTATTTTTTTCTTTTCTTTTTCCTTTACATGACGCAGCCTTTCTTGGACACCTATCACTTGACAAGGGGCTTTTTCAAGTAGGCTCTCATGTCCTTTTCTTCCTTTTTGCATTTTTCCATTCTCTACTTTAAATTAATTGCTCACAAAATGGTGTGTACCAATTCCTTTAAAGTGGGGGCATACGTTGGCATTATTATTTTTTTGCATTTGATTTTCTTTGACCTTGGTTCCTAGTGCAGCCTTATTATTTCATATGATGTATTTTTTGCTTTGTGGATGACATTGGGTGTAATGTCTTTCATAAAAGTGACTTATCTTAGCATATTACATTCCTCTTAATGGCTTGATGTGACACACTGCATCCCTTATGTTGTGAATCTTCTATTCTTCGATAGGTCCTATCTTGGAGACATTAGACACAATGTTCCCTAAGTCAAAGACCTAACATTAACTAAATAAGACTCCTTCAAACATCTCTTTTGCATTTTATTCTTTTTGCATTTTTACATGTTGCATTTTTGCATTGTGCATACATGGCCACCTTGCATAACACAACTTGCATGCATGTGGTGCCATCTTGAACTTGTTCATGAGTTCTAAGCATCCAAGGCTTTGCTTAACTCATGAACCGCACCCTTGCCTTTTGTGGTGCCTTATCAAAAGTTATCAGGAGGTATAACTTTGGTATGGTTGAGTAGGAAGCCCAACTAGCGGTATGACTTTCCCCATAGCCACCTTTGTGTGTGTGAGTGCATACCAACCATGTGTATGTAGCTCACCCCCTTTTCAACATTCTCACTTGGTGAACAACTGAAAGTCTCGTCAGCCCAGAGTGAGTACACCCTTTCTTTTCAGACAAACAACCTAGATCTAATCCACAAATAGCTGGACAAACGATCGAAGCTTGATTCGACCTTTCCCTCTCTCTTCACTCTTTCACATCACTTCTTGTGTGATATTTTGTGCTTATATTTGGTTTGCCATGGGATCTCGATCTTGGGGGCTTGATGATCCCTCTCAATTGATGTCATCTCACCTTACTAGCATGAATACATTGGATCCCTCTCGATATGCATGACTTGAATACTTTAGTGTGAGTTTGAAGCGAGTTCATCCTCTCACTAAAGTGGGGGCTAAATGTGTCACCAAAAAGTGTAGTCTTTGACAATTTTTACTCATTTTGTCCTTGTCTTGCCTTGATTTAGTCCTGAATGCTTGTAAATCAACAAAAATCTAATGATGTTTTACAAAGGTGTTATGAAGTGTTGTAACATATCTTCCCACTTTTATAAGATTGTTTCAACATAATTCACCTAAATAACCCCCTTTTACCCCTTTCTAAGCCTTGTGCCAAAGTGTTGTAAAGTATTTTCACACTTTCCTAGGCTTATCATAACTAATTCAACCCTTTTCAATGTTAAATTAGTTCCTTAATGTACTTTTAGGCTTGACTTAAGTGTGTTTCGAGAGGCAAGACTAATAAAATTCATTTAACACCTTTTTATTCCTAACCACCACTTGAATTTTCCCAAGTGGACTAGGTCGCCACCTTGGGCGACCTAGTCCCTTTTGGCTTAAAATTCAAAACTAAATAAAAAACCTAACGGGAAATTGCCTCCAATACCCTAGTGTCGGCCTATTATGCGACATTTTTGGGAAATTAGGGCATAGCTTGTATAAATAAGGGTTTTCACCTTCATTCCCCCCCTTAACATCATTCTTTCATCTTCACAAGCACTCTTGTACTCGAGCTTCCCAAGCAAGCAATCAAGCACAAAGGCATCTCAAGCAACCTCCATTGGAGTTGGTTCTTGCATGTTGCAAACTTCAACAAGTAAAGGTTTGGAGAGTGTTTACATTGCTTTATCATTCCATCATCTTTCCTTTCATTGTTTCACATTTGGGTTTAAGTTACCATCAAAGGGGTTTGATTTAGGCAAAAACCCCTATTCCCTAACCCCAACATTCTCTTTGTCTTTGCATGTTCTTTGTAGGTTGTACTCATATTTGGCAAGAAATAAAGTATTGAAGAGGGTACAATAATTCTATTCAAGTCAACTCAAATCATCAAACCCTAGGTGGAGCAAAAGGACAACTTGCAGGTCATTTTCTAAAGATTCAGACACAAGCATCTATAGAAAAGGAAAGTGCAAGTGGGGACCCACAAAATCAAACCTTCAAGCTCCTAAAAGTACCAGGAGGACTAGGTTGCCATCATTGGCAACCTTGTCCCTGTGCCAGGCCTGAAAAAGGGTTTTGGTATCTCTGGGTACCCTTTTTTTTTAAACCCAATCTGACATAATTTCCCGATAGAAGGACTAGGTCGCCCATTCTAGCGTAAGTGTCCCTTTTCAAATTTTAGTCAGATTTCAGAACATTCTAGGGCTCCTCTTCTACAAGTCTCATTTCCTAGGTGCACCATCTCTGCATCTTCCAATTTACTTTTTTTTACATACATTTAGGTCATTTAGTTAGTATACATTTAGTTTACATTTGGTTTTATTCACATTTCATAGTTAGTTTAGTTTCATTTCATTTCCAACATTCAACCACACTTTTCACACACAACACAACCTCATCCAATCCGTTCCTTTGAATGCAATCACCAAAAAGAGCCCATCAACAAATTGGAAAGAGTGTCATTCTTAAACCAAGTGCTCCTAGGTGAAAAACCCTAGGGGCCTAGTAAGGGGAATCCTCTTTCCCTTGTTAGCATTAAAGTTTTTGGTGGTTCAGGTCCATAAGTCCAGATCCGTTTTCGTTCCCAAACCTAATTTCCTTCCTTGTTGATCTGATAGAACCCTGAGTGACTATATTATTGATGAACTATTCCTGGAACCCATCCAACTCCCTTTTGAAGAAATATTTAGACAAATGTACAACATTGACCCTATAGATCGCCATTCTAAACATAAAGAATGGGTAAGTATCCCTTGGGACCCAAATGAACATAAACTGACGTCGGTAACATCTGCATCGTCCTGCCCCATTCATGAGCCCACCAGAAGCTTGACATGCCTGAAAATACTGTACATGCTTCTGAATTACCATCCATTGATCATGATGTTTATCTATTTGTCCCATATTATGACCAAGAACATAGCTCATTTGACTTTGAAAATGGTCCTTGGATCGAATCTGATTGGGAAAGTGAAGATGACAATTCTGCCTTCACACTTGAGGCTTCCATTTGCATGCTTTTTGCATCCACCCCCTCCTTTACCAACACTGATGATGGGATTTCCCTTGTCTACCCACAGCTCATTGACTGGGACGAACAAGACCCACTCGCTATGGATATCTTTCAGAATGACGAGGCCATTGCATAATTCATGGGACTTTGTGAGGACATACCAAGTGGTGATCATAAGGAAGGATTCTATATTGATCTAGATTGTGCAGCATACTTCAGGGAGACTGTGCAATCCTCCAGTCATAAAAATATAAAAAATAAAACAAAAAAAGACATGTCTTTAGGTGAAAACTGCAAGGCACCTTCTAAAAATTCAATAATAAAAATAAAGGACGTATCCGAAGGTGAAAAATTCTCTGAGGCGCCTAAGGATGGAGGATTGGACTTTCTCCCCATAACACAGGAAAAATTATCAATGCTTATTGAAGACACTATAGAAGTCAACATAGCTAAACTAGAGAATCCCAAAATGCTTCTCTTTGCCGCATCATTAACAGAAGAAGAAAAACCCGAATTCTAACAATTCTTCTCCGAAAGAACAATTAACTTCACATGGTCATATGCTGACATGCCAGGGCTGAACCCCAAGTTAGTATTGCACCATCTCCCTTTGATTCCAAGTATCAAACCAGTCAAGCAGAAATTACGAAAAATGCATCCACAGATTGCACTACTTGTGAAGGCTAAACTAAAAAAGTTACTGGATGTTGTATTCATAAGATCAATAGACTATGTTGACTAGATTTCCAACCTCATCCCTATCACCAAGCCAAATGGATAGATTCGCATTTGTACGGACTTCAAAGATTTAAACAAGGCCTATCCAAAAGATGATTTCCCATTGTTGAACATACACATTATTGTTGATCTTACTATGGGATACGAGATGTTGTCCCTCATGGATGGTTTCTTAGGCTATAATTAAATATGCATAGCCCCTGAGGATCAACACAAAACAACATTCACATGCCCATGGAGAACATACTATTGGAACGCCATGCCTTTCGGCCTAAAGAATGCGGGTGCCACATACTAGAGAGCCATGGCAACAATATTCCATGATCTCATGCATACTTTAATGGAAGATTATGTGGATGAACTCTTGGCCAAATATTTGACACAGAAAGATCATCTCAGGGTCTTGGACAAAAAATTTAGGGGGCCAGAAGAGTACAAGGTTCATTTGAACCCAAAGAAATTTATTTTTGGGGTTACTTCAGGCAAACTATTGAGCTACATAGTTTCATGAAGAGGAATAGAAGTTGACCTTGCAAAAGTAAAAGCAATATAAAACATGGCTCCACCAAAAGGAATCAGTGAGCTAAGGATACTACAGGGAATATTATAGTCCATCTGATGCTTAATTGCTCATCTAACAGACAAATGTCAGCCATTTCAGTACTTGTTGCACAAAACTATCCCCTTTGTGTGGATAGATAAATGTCAAATGACCTTCCAAAAAATCAAAGAATATCTATTGAAACCACCTGTCCTAATGCCTCCCATTGAAGGAAAACCTTTGATCCTATATGTCTCTGCAACCACCAATGCACTGGGGGCACTATTGGCACAAAATGAATATAAAGAAAAAGAAAGAGCCATATACTACATCAATAGCACACTGATCGAATATGAACTCAATTACACATCTGTGGAATGTGCCTATCTTGCAGTTATCTTTGTGGCCCAGAAATTAATACATTACATGTTGAATCACCAAACACAGTTAGTAGCAAAGATTGATCCATTGAAGTATCTTCTAAGCCGGGCAGCATTGACAAGTCAATTGGGAAAATGGGTCATGATTTTGAGTGAATGAGACATACAATATGTTGAGTGCAAGGAAATAAAAGGACAAGTAATAGACAATCAATTTGTAGATGCACCCATCCAAGGCACTCATCCATTGATAGCTGATTTCCTTGTTGAGTCTATCTTTCACGCAAAACCTACATCACCTTGCAAACTATATTTTGACGGGTCTCATACTGGTCACGGCTCAGGAGCTGGTATCTTGTTCATCACACCGCAAGGGGATTCCATTCCTAAGGCATTCTGGATCACCTTCCATTGTACTAATAACATTGCAGAATATGAGGCACTAGTCATAGGACTCAAAATGGTAATAAAATGGAAAGTTCAGACATTGCTAGTATTTGGGGATTCTCAATTAGTTATCAACCAAGTGAATGATGATTATGAAACAAAGGATGAAAATTTTTTGCCCTACAAACAAATGGTGGATAGATTCCTGACCTATTTTAGCTTGATCACCTTTGAACAAATCCCTAGTGCACAAAACAAGGTAGTGGACGCAATGGAAACTATTGGATCTCTCTTGGAAATCCCCAAAAACATGTCACAATTCAACTTCTTAGTGGAACAATTGTTGGTCCCTGCATATGATGTTCCAGAGTAAAAAATGGTTTGTGAACTTGTTGGTCCCAACTTGCCTTGGTATCAGGACATCTATGATTACCTTAAGTCCCAAAACCTTCCACCCAACTTATCCAATAATTAGCACAAATCCTTCATATGAAAAGTCACCCGATACACCATCATCAGTGACACCCTTTATCGTCATAGCTTTGACAACACCCTTCTTCATTTTCTTGACACTGATGAAGCCCATACAACTTTATGTGAGGTACATGAGGGTATATGCAGATCTCATTCGAGTGGCCCAACTTTAGCTAGGAAAGTCACCAGACTTGGGTATTACTGGTTGACAATAGAAAAATATGCACTTCAGTTTGTTAGAACATGTTAGAAATGCCAGGTGCAAAGCAATCTAATCCACACACCTGCATAGGAGTTGTGACCA
This sequence comes from Sequoiadendron giganteum, assembly GCA_007115665.2. Lineage (NCBI taxonomy): Eukaryota > Viridiplantae > Streptophyta > Pinopsida > Cupressales > Cupressaceae > Sequoiadendron > Sequoiadendron giganteum. The sequence goes on from CM021108.1 coordinate 349,250,477, forward strand.
ATCACTTCTCCATGGCCTTTCACATAATGGGGACTCAACCTCGTGGGAAAATTCCATCCATCATCCTCCAATGGCCATAAGTTCATCATCATCGCCACATAGTACTTCACTAAGTGGATTGAAGTCGTCCCCCTCACTTACATCACCGGTAAGAAAATTTCAAAGTTTATCCTTAATTACATCATCTGTCGGTATGGTGTTCCACAGTCCATCATCACAGATAACTGTCATCTGTTCAAAAATCAAGACGTCTGTGAAATCTATGAATGCTTCCACATTCAACACCATTTCTCCACACCATATTATCCGCAAGGCAATGGTCAAGCCGAGGCATCCAATAAAAAAATTCTTCACATTATTAAGAAGACTGTCAACGACGGTGGTCGAGATTGGCATCTACAACTAAATCCTACCTTGTGGGCCTACCGTACTAGCATCTGCACACCCACTGGAGCCACTCCATTTTCCTTGGTCTATGGATCTGAAGCTATATTTCCCATCGAGGTCAAAATTTCTTCTCTCCGAGTCTCCTTTAAAGGAATGATCGATGATGAAGAATATAGACAGTCTCGCCTACATGAGCTAGAAATGTTGCAAGAAAGAAGAAAAAATGCCTTGAACCACTTATAGGAATATCAAAATTGTCTCTATAGGAGCTATAATAAAAGAGAATTGGTCATAAAATTTGAAATTGGTGACGTGGTCCTCATGCAGAATCCAAGAAATCAGGTTGATCGTGAGAAGCCTAGAAAGTTTGAGCCTAATTGGCTAGGTCCTTATATAATTACTGCAACATTCAATTTTGATGCTTATCAATTAGCCACACTTGATGGAGAATAGTTGATAGAACCCATCAACAACCTGCATCTACGAAAGTTCTATACATTGCATCAGAGAGCTTGGCTAAAAATTTAAAAATACAAAAAAATTGAAAAATCAAGAAAAAATTGTCACCTTGATGAAAACTTGGTAAACAGGCGTCTTGGTGACACAAAAAAAAATTTAAAAAATGGAAAAAATAGTAAAAAGAAATAAATTTGTCCAATAGTGAAAACTTGGCAAATAGGCGCTTTGGATAAGTACCATGGTGAAAACTTGGTAAACAAGGGCCATGCATAGTCGGTCATTGCTTCGCCATCTACTATCATTCCAATCGGCCTTCATCCAATTTGCATAACCATGAAATCTTGACATTCATGACATTTTCCATCAGTACTGTCATTTCCGTCCATGGCTAACAGTGGTTGATATCACGCCTTGCATATCCTTGCCTTTTATCCCGCATACACCCTTTTCCATGTCATTCTACTTAGGTAATCCTCGACCTGCCTGGGGGAAAAATATTTATCATTTGACTGTAGTGGGTATCGCACATGGTCATGACATTCACATAAAAAGTCCTAAAAAAATTCATAAAAATAAAAAAAAGTCCTGATTTTTTTTATAAAAATCAAAAAAATATCCTGAAGAAAACACAAAAACATTCAGAAAATGTCAAAAATCTCAAAAACAACATCAATATTTGTCCCGTTAGTTATGACAGTCAATCTTTGGCATGGTCTGAAATACGTTGTCTCTAAGCATTTGCTACGTAGGCAAGATTCATCTTTGAATCCCCGAGACATTAGTTCTATACTTTTAGGTTTGTCAAAATAAAATCATGACTCAATCTTCTATCCTTCAAACAAAGTCATTGGTTGTGTCGAACTATGAGGTCTCTGAGTGCATGATGTAGGCAAGGCCATCAATCAATGAGCCCCTAATTCCGCACTAGGTCAGTCCATTAGGGTTCATGGCACTGGACTTTCGCTCACTTCGAATATCTTCAAGTCAATCAAATCGTTCCTCAAATTATAAAACAGGCAATCTGTCAGCAAATTTTAAACAATATTTTCAATTGACATCTCAATAAAGCTTTGCATGCCAATGTGGGCATGCAATCAAATCTATCATCTAGTCAAAAAAAGGTCAACCTATCAAAATCTTGGTCCTTCTTCAAATATATCTTTCTGAGAAACAACTCTTGTCATCTATTCATGCTTTTGAATGTGTCCTTCCTAATCTTCGTCATCATTCTCTGGCATTTTTATGGATTCTCCTAACATTCAAGAATCGATCCCCTTGACATCAACATCATTCAGGATGTGTCCTTCCTGAATTTGGCATTACTTGACACTTGGCAATCTCGACACCATCAACCTTGCCATTGCGACATCAAAACACTTGACATTTGAACACTTAGCAAACACTATTTGTCTTTTTGATGGTAATCACGATATTAGTTCCTTGCATTCCGAGGAGCCACAACATATCATGATAATCATCCTTGTCCTTTTAATCAACTTACTACTAGTTCCTCAAGGATGTTCTGACTTCAGGATTTAGAGGAGCAACAACGTAGTGCGATGATTTTCTTATCTTTTGTTGACTATCTTGTGGCTAGTTTTCTCAAGGATGTCCTGACATCAGGATTTAGAGAAGCAGTGATGTCGCATGACTAGTCTTGTTTGTTTGTGGTTGGTTATGACAAAACGACTAGGGGTAATTGTGTTCCTCGTATGAGTCATGATCATCCTTGTTTGTGATTGTTTGTCTTATGTGATGGTTCGACCTTGCACACTATTGATCTATGTCATATCATAGTGTTTGTTGGCCATTACAACAATCCATCTGATGATGATTAAGAGAAACAACTATTATAGTACTATGGAAATTGTTGAAGGATTCTTGTCTCCGCACTAACATGCATATCTTTCTCCACACTAACATCCACCTTCGTCTTCTCTTCTCCCGTCCTCTAGTGATATGCTCTGACATACAAAAACATAGTTGCATACATGATCATATGAGAATTTCATTATCACATTTCACATTTACGTAAATCAAATTCAATAATAATATCGACATTCACAATGCATGACATATGAGTTTATCATTTACATCCATCCATCTTGCATACATAAAACCATCATTGGCATTGGTTATCGACATCATAACCATCACTAACATCAATGCATACATATAGGAATAAAATCATCATACAACGCATAATTCATACATACATAAACATATACATAATCACATCCATAATCATCAAGCACGATATCCATACATCTCATAATACATTAAAGCATCCATCTCATCATATAGAATACCATTATCATCAACATATAAAATAGGACCATCATGACATATACGGATAAAATCATCATCATAACATCACATCACATCAAATAAAACATACAACATCATAATGCATAGGATCATAAAAAAATTTCATGTAATCTACATCAAAATCATCTCATATATATATATATATATATATCTCAAAAATATAATGTCACAGGATAGAATATGGAAGAATCCCAAAAATGGAGCTCGCAGGCTCGAAAGTCAAGATATAAAATGTCTCATAATAAATGAAGAAATATAAGCCCTAGACTGCTTCCTCTTCGTCCCGTGGAGGTGAACCATGGGGTGACTGGTGTTGACTCATCAACTCAATTGTAACCTATACAAAGGATGTATCCTGACTCTGAGATCCTGAGGGGTCAATGACTGGAGGCCGACTCTGCTCTGACTGGTGTCCTGAAGACACTAACCTATGACTGTGGCTCAACTTGTGACTATGGCCTGATGAATTCCTCTAAGAGTGGTGTGACTTATGACCAGATGACTACCCAGAGGATGTGGACCTGCATGTGCTAGTAAAACTATTATTGTTGTGTGTCGGGGTGCCACTACTAGTCTTGCTATACGATCTTGATAGCCCAGGATCCCATCTCTATGGTGGAACGACCTTCTCATATAGTGCCCTATATTGGCCTCTTCTCTCACTCATTTGGGTCATCTCCCTTGCCATATCCCTTGTTGGCCCTATACACAACTATGCAAACTTTGTGACCCATCTATTAGCCTCCTATTGTCTGATCACAACTCTATCTCTCTCCACTCATGCCACCTCTAACTCTGCTGACAGTGCCTTTTGCTGAGACAAGGTTGCATCTAGTCTGCTCTGGAGATCGGCTAATCTTTGGTCTATGGTGGCATTCATAGGAAAAATGGGCAGCCTGTCACTCTCATCCTCTCTATTAATCATCTTCTCTCTCAGCCTCCTCTCTGCCTCATCTATCCCCTCCTCATCCTCCTCATACCTCTCCTCCTCTCCACCAATCTCCTCTACCTCAATGTCTAATGCCTGATGCTCTACAAAAATGTCCTGCTCTCTTAGAAACTCTCCCTCGACCCTGACCTCCACCTCCCCCTCTGCACTAGCCTCTGCCTCCCCCTCCGATCACTCTCCCTCATGTCTGACATCCTCCTCCCTAATGGGTGACAACAGTGCTCCACCCACCCACTATTGAACTCTCCTAGGTTGCCTCCTACCTCCATCACCTCTCCTCCTCCTCCCACCCCTACCATCCTCGCCATCGTCTCCACCTCTTTCACCCCCTCCACCTCTCCCACCACCTCTGCCACCTCCGTCATACACTCCACCTCTCCCACCATCCCCTTGGCCTCTGTCCCTCCCTCTACCACCATCTCTCCCTCCCTGTCCTCCCCTCCGCACCCATGGAATGACTGATCACCGATCAATCAGCGCGAGACCATCTGGATCTATCAACAAGATTGGTTTGTGAACCTGCCACCACGCATCATACCTACCAACATCCTGACATCTATTGGCCCCCCTCTTCACCCCCACTATTGTGCAACTAACCCATTGATTTGTTGCTCTGCCAAGGGCACTGCTATGGGTGGCCCCCACATGGTCTCTCTCGACGACTGTGCATACTCGATCGTTCCCACGGGCACACCTTGTTGCTCTCCAAACTGTCATAGCACTCGCTAGGGTAGGTACATCTCAATAATCCACTAGCTGTGTACAGTCCTGCCAATCAAATATCTGAATTGTCAACAAAATGTCAAATGAATCCCCTCATCTAGCCACTGGGCACAATCTCTGTATGGTCTCCATACAAAACTCATCAGGGTATCTATCTTGTGTTGCCAATAACCTGTGTCCTCTGCTCGGGTTTGTGCGACTGAACCTACACACAAGTATACATAGGGCATCCCCTCTCCCAACTATTGAATTTGAACTGGTGGGAAAAAAATGGGAATGTGCTCCCATGCCCAGATCATCAAAAGTGGTCCCATAGCTAATACTCTTCCCCTCTTAATAAGAAACCTCATGAAGCTGGTGATATAACATACATAACAAGCATGGTCCCCAGGCAAACACTATCCTATCCCTCCACATCTAAACTAGTACATCCCCCATCTAATAGGGAACCCATGCCCACGACGATTTGGAATCAGGACTCTGACAATCAATGTCATCAACATGGCATCCCGTCGAGATAATGCTCAACCACAAACTTCCATCTAATCTCATAGTTCTTGATCCCCAGTCCAAGATCATCCAAATCCTCATACATATCTGTCAAAGCCTATCACCCTCGGTGAGGATCATAAACTACCCACTCCTCGTTGATCGGGATGCAGAGTATCCTATACACATCCTCTAGGGTCACAGTAGCCTCTCCTTTAGGCAAGTGGAAAGAGCATGTCTCTGAGTGCCACCTCTCGCACAGTGCTATCAATAATCCTCTATTTTCCCGAATAATGGGTATATATGTGACATAGTATAGACCTAATCTCATCAGTCGTCATCGTCGCTCACTGTCTCGCAGTTGATCCCTGAATGCATATGTGGCTAGATTGAACTCATGGGTATAAATGGGTGGTAATCATTTCTTCACATGCAGAAACGAGAGTTAGCACACATGGAATAGCATTGCAAAATATTATTACTATCTGCGTAATAAAAAATGCATCTGAAAAATGAATCTAAACTAAGTCAACTTTGGTCAACGTCAATTGCATCGCGTTGAATGCAATTGCATCATGTCAAGTCATATGCATCAAGGAATTTTGCACATGCATCACATTCTAACGATTACGTCGTTCGAGCTTGCAATTGCGAAACTCTACATCACTTGCATCATTTTCTAACGCTTGTGTTGTGTGGCGTTGTACTTGCATTGCAACATGACACTTGTGTTGCATGCTTCCATGGTTGCATTTGCAAGTTAGCAGTTACATCTTAGGACCTAGCGGTTGAGTAATTTTAAACCAAAACCCTACCCATCCCTTACACTTGTGTCACGATGCAACAAATGTGTCAAACGCGATAGCGCTTGCGACTTATGCAAACGCATTTGTGTTGCAATGCATTCATTTACCTAGCCGAAAACCCTAATTAATGCATGAAAAATGAGAAAACAAAGTGGGAAAAGGGTACTTACCGGTGCCTCTGCACCCTTGGGTCGTCGGAAGGTCCTAACTTGGTAGCTGCGGTGCTTTATCACTGGGATCACCATCTTCTCCTCATGCTCTGATCTTCAAATTTTTTAATAGAAAATGTGAAAATGAAACCTAGATTACCTTTTTCAAACCTATTTAGAGGTTGGAAATTAGGGTTTTACCATTTGGGTTAATAACGGAGGCTCTTTTGACTGCCTTTGACCGACATTTTCACTATCTTAATGTCATCCAATTCCGAAACCGATCGGACCATTGATTTTTGGGGCATCCTTTTAGCTTATCGGGACACTTTCCAATTTTTTTTTGACCCTGAGGCAAAATTCAAAATAAATTTTGAGGGGGCATAGACACTCTGTACCTTCGTTGGGGCAAATCCTTGGCTTGTTTTCTTTCCCATAACACGATAAACTGCATTATGACAAAGAGGGGAAAAATGTAGACACATAAAATTGACCTAGGCCTAGGAACTCAATTTTCTCATTAATTCCTCTAAGCATAATTTGATTTTGTCCCTTTGTCCAAATTCAACTATTAATTAAATAATGATCAATTATTTAATTAATTCACCTCTCTTATTCTTCTTAACTATTTAAATAAATCACATTTTATATAAATACGCCACTAATGTCTAATGTCCTATTTGAATTAAATAAATTATTAAATTTATTTAATTAATCCATTTTTCCCTCTTTGGCTATTTAAATAAATAAATTTTATTAATTTGAATACGTCTCTAATACTAAAGTCCTCTCATAATTAAATAAATCTCCCATGATTTATTTAATTATTAACCCACTTCTTTCACAATCAATTATTTAATTGTCTCATTTAATTATTTTCCAAATTTAAATAAAAATCGTTTATTTGAATTTCTCTCTTTTCAAGTAAATAATTTAATTATTATTTAATGTCACATGACCCCACCATTTTGAATTAAATTAATATTAAATTCAAAATAGCATTTCCCTCCACAAATTAAGTAATTTCTAGAATTACTTGATTTTCTAACTCATTCTTTTTATGTACCAAATCTTATCTCCCTGTCACACATATTCTCATTCCTTGATTTAATTTCTTAAATTAAATCTTGTCCACTCATTTTGAATTTCACCCTAAATTTTCCCTAACCCTAATTGTGGGTTGTTATTTTGAATCTTGACCTTTGATTTTGGGGCACTTCTCAATCTTCAATCTTGTCCATTCATCCAAAATTGCATTTTCTATAAAATGGCAATTTTGTTCTCATTTTGACATCTTGCAAATCTTGAATCTTGTACACTTTGTAAACTTTGAATCTTGCATTTCTTATTTACTTGTCTTCATCTTTGTCATTTTACTAATTAGTTTGCATGTAGGACTTAGTTTTCTTGCAAAATCATTTGAGAATCCTTCAACACTTGCTTAGGACTAGTCATTATCATTACATTGCTCATCACAAATCTGAGGGCAACCTCATATTTTCAGTAAGTTGAGAAGGTATAATGGAGGTAAGCCATGGATAATGAAGACTTGGTGAGATTGTTTCATTTGTGTTCATTTATTCCTTTGCACTTCATTATTACTTTGGGATTTTTATGTTGCATGTGATTTGCTAACACTAGGACAATTCCCTCAATTACAGATTGCAATATGGAGAAAGAGTGGATCCAAATTTTGTAACCCATGAGCTAACCACCATCAAAAAAGGAGCAAATAAACTTATTTTTGGTTTCAACAATAGATTCATTATGACAATGAGGAAAGTACCTCCCCAAGTAAGGCCAAATAATCCTATGTCCCTTATTCTATATTGTGGAGGTTTTGATTCAGAGTTAGGCTCTTTTGAGAGATAAGAACTCTTAGACCTTGAGGGAGGCATATGCAATTTTTGTCAATATAGAGAGTAATTTGAAGGCATTTGGGAAGGAAATCAAGAGATCTGATAAACAACTCCTAAAACCAAGTGCAACAACTTCTAGCAAGCCTCTCATTGTTGAAGAAAAATAGACAAACTGATGGGAACTATGAAGGATCTTTCATATAAAGTGAAAAAGAATGAAAAATGTATGTTCTCTAATATTTGTCTTGCACATTTTAATGAGGGTGAGAGGTTACATAACAAGCCTTACAATCATGATTGGTCCAAGAGACCTAGAGGTAATGATAAACAATCATCACCAAGGAACTAAAAAATGCAATTAGAGACAAACCCTTGATCCATTAAGGAAGGATCACATGAATCCTCATAAATATTCATTTTGGTGTGATATATATCACTTGCCTCATGATCCATCCAAGTGTTTTGTTGCAATTGCACTTGATGAAGAGAAATAATTCCAAGATCATGAGGGCACACTCGAATTTTATGATGATTCCAATCTAGATTAGTTAGATTCCTATGAGGGTGAGGATTTTTTTCAAAATGATTATGATAACTATCATGTTCCTTTTGAAATTACAAATAGATATTTTTAATAACTCAAGAAACAAATGAGATAGAGGTATAACAAAGCGAAGCCTTCTAAGGAGGATATAAAAGCTCTCACCAAGGTTGTTGTCATTTAGGTACAAAGTGATTACCAACTCAAAAATATAAAAGTAGGTGCCAAGGATAAATCTAATGGTGCAAACATTCCAAATATTTTTTATGCACATTTAAACAAAGGAAATCAAAAGGAATATGATGCAAAAAAAGAAACAAATAGGTCTACTAGAAAATATCCACCAAGAAATAAGATGCATTTACCAAATGCATCCTAGAAAAAATTATATTTCCTAAAGATGAAAGAGGTTGATATACCAATCAACCATATGGGAAATCAACATATTATAGGGAAAGGTGCCAAAAATAAGGTGATAGAAGAGGTTGGAAAAGTGGTAAATGCAAAGCAACTTGGTGTTAATGAACAGGTAATGCCTTTCATACCTGATACTAATGGTGTGGTAGTACCCTCTTCTACTCTTTTTCCTACATACCAGTTGATTGACATGACTCAGGTCTTTATTCAATTCAAAGTTTAAGTGCCAATCAAAGAGCTACTGAGGATCCTTGGACATAGGGAGAGGACATTGGCATACCTCAATTCGACTACTATTTTTTATCAGTCAACTAAATTTTCTGATGTTCCCAATGATGCGGTGGATAAATTCAACATAAAAGAGACCCCAAAAATTTATCTGTCGATGTTTTCACATGTAAAAATCAAACCATTTATCTTTTTTATACATATTTGTTGATTAATGGTTGGCTAGTTCATAACTGAATGTTAGATTCAGGACCATCTATTAATGTGATGTCATTATAATTGTGAACCATTTAGGATTGCAAGTTTCAAAATCCTATGGTAAATGTTATGGTATGGATTCTCATGAGGTAAATGTAATTGGGATAGTAAATAATGTCCTTGTAAAACTTGCTACATACCTTGGGAAAGCCTTTTCAATGGATATTACCATAGTTGATTATCCAGCTAAGTGGGGTGTGTTACTATCAAGGAAGTGGGAAGCTTCAATGGGTTGTAGTATTCAAATAGATTTAACTTATGCTACCATTATGATGTGTAGAAAAGATGTCCAACTACATAGAGAAAATAAAATGATAATTATTGTGGAGAATCCTAATGAACCAAAGTGTAGAGTCCTTACTAATATCTAGTAAACTTGGTGTCAATCACAAAATTTAGAGGGGAAACCTAGCTAAACAATCCACTTGAACCTTTGGAAAGACCTTCTTTGAATTATCAACCAAGGATAGTAAGCTTGTGATGGAACTGGCATTGTATGTGCTTTCAAAGACTCAAGACTACCTAAATCATACTAGCATAGGTGTTGTCCATGAATCCATTTACAATTATAACATAAGGAATCTAATTAATACAACATGTATTTAGGAAATAATTGCTATAACATAAGTAATTATACAAAAAATGAAGGGATAGTTACCTTGAGTGGCCCATGCTCAAGTGACTGTCTCCACTGATCTAGCCCAAATCTAACTTCTTAGATTGACACAATCATAATAACTTAAAACCATTCATTGTACAACTTCAAAATCTCACATAAGATTCTGTTGGAATATCTTATTCATGAAATCGTGATTGAGCAATAAACATTGTCTATGTAAGAACAACAACTAACTAAAAATATCTAATAGTTATATCTACTATTGAACAATTAACTAAATCTCTAATGCCTCAACCATCAAGCCATACATATAGGCATGGGGGAGTTTATTAAAACAAGGACTCTAAACTGAAATAATAAATCACCACTCCCTATATATCAGAGTGTGATAAAGACTAAGCAATCTAAACTATAATTGAAAAAAGGAAGAAGAGTCCAAATAGAACTGTGACTCTGCTGCAACAAGAACACGAACATGGATTGCTTGAATCATTCAAATTACAATCCTAATTATAATAGGGTTCTTTTGATTCAACATATTTATTGAATGTCATAATGATGCACAATCATCTTCAATAAGTGCCTTCATTTCTACAATTGTTGTGCTTGGTTGATTCTAGAACCTCCCCTACTTTGTTCTCTAGAAACTCCTTTGGCTATGGGTTGCACCTCGTAGTTGTTGTGGGCTACAATTTACATCCTTTGGTTCCTTGGATCCAAAGAGTTGGTTCATATAACAACTACACAATACTAATAACCATATCTAAGCATAGATATCCATAACAATTCATACATATTCACACATTAATTATGCAATAACCATCACATCATAACCATATTTCCATATACTCTAAATAGGTTCATGTTTGCATAATGAGCATAAAAAATAGTATAGTGTAGTAATATGTATAAGATAAGTGTCTGAGAATGTTTATGAGCTTGCATAAAAACAAAAAAAACTAACTAATAACTAGACTCGTCATTCCCCCCAACTACCCATTTGCTTGTCCTCAAGCAAATTAACTAGGGCTAGAGATTGTAGTGCAAAGTGATCTCCCTAAGATCCATGAAAACATCCACTCCTTTGATCTATTTCAAATAAAATCCTCTATAGCATTCAAGTTTGTTCATTCTAACAACCTCAGCTTTCTCGCATTACTCATTCTTCTCCCTTGTCTAGTGTGGTACCAGGTAGATAAGCATTGGTGGCTGGAAGGTGAGTGGTACCCATTCAAGTCCTTTGTCTTTGGCAATATCCATGTACCTATGTGTTCTCTCAAGCATTTCCATAAAATTATAAATAGAATGGGGCTCTTTCCTCTACAACTCAGGGGTTAAACTATCCCATCTTTCTTGCACAAACTAGTAACAATGATGGATGATTCCAACAGTCAACATATGCATCCTTCTATAATCCTGCATTCTCAAATTCATGATTTTCCTGTCCACACCTTTGTGCTACAAAATTTGTAACCATTCTTCTATGATCACGTCAAGGGTTATAGATTCCTTTGTAATTGGGAGAGCTACTATTTCTCTCTCTCCACATACTCTTGCATGATTTCACCCCTATCCTTTTCATTCTTGAAATATGATGCTAGTGCCCTTAATTGCAAATCTCCCATAAAAATTAATGGGTTCCATTATGTGTCTTCTAGCACAACACAATTATGCAAATAGTATTCATGCAATTGATCCTATTTTTTTGGTGTGACATCAGCAAAAACTTTTAGAAAATCAAACTTCCTACTCATAGCAACCGGCTAATTACTAATCAATCTATTGAACTAATAACTCAAAAAAATTTCCTACAAGAATAAAGCATATGTCCTAGTTGGAGGTCTGCATTTAACAATCTGAGTGGCCTTATCTGCTACTTCTTCCACCTTGACTGCTAACCTTTTCAATTCAATATCTTTACTCTTTTAGTATTCTAGTATGCTCTGAAACCATTGTTTCCTTCTCCTTCTTCCATTTTTCCTTTTTGTTGGGAGAATTCTTGGGTGACTTTCCATAGTTGGTATCCCAGGGACATGGTTGTATGATAGGTTGGATTTTTTGTAGTAGGAGGTCTTTTATTCTCAGCTACAAGCTCTTTGTTTCCTACTTTAACTATTGCTAGTTGTGCAAACGAGTCTAACTTTGACCCATGTACATAAGTATGCAATTTCTCCTCCAACTTTTGAATTTTCAATTGCCTTTCCTTGTCCCTTTTTTCATAGGTTTTTACCAGTTCTTCTAATTATTTGATCCTCATTAGTGCTTCTTGTAATTCCTTCCTTACATTTCTCTCCTCTAAAAACAAATCCTCATATTTCAAAAATTGTTCATCACCACCCCCAGTGTACTCATAACCCTCACCATCAGGATAGTTGGGGATATTTTCCTAGTTTCATTTGCAACAAAAATGCCTTTAGAATTTGAGTCAGAGGTGGTTGATATGTACCATTTCCTTTTCATAGGGGTGTGCACATTTCTAGATACATTGTCTTTTAGTTCTAAGTTAAGTCAATCCCTATTGTCACAATATCTTCTTAATCTTTCTTCTTAATACTACTTCTCATGGCACCTTTCCTTTTCAGGTGGTGTGAATTCCTTGGTTGGGTGGGCTTCTTTTTTTGCACCTTTTAGGGTGCAAAAGAAGAATCGTCTCTCTTCTTTTTGGTTTTTGGTGTTTTAGAAGAAGTTGGGGTTTTATGTACCTCTTTTGCTACAAGCTAATCAGATGCTATGTATGGTGATATTTGCACACTTTGCTCCTTTAGTTCTCTCCTACTATGGGTAGGTGAAGCAATAGGTGAAACAGGGGGCATTTCCCTTAAAGATGCAATGGGTCACTCTAGGTTCTCTAGGACTGCTAGTTGCTTAAGAATATTATCAATGTTTTCACAAATCAAAAAGCTCTCCCAGGAAACATGCGGGTACTGAACCCTAAGGATTCTCTTCACTAACAGGATAACCAAATAGTAACGTGAAAAATTTGAATCATTTATTTCATTTGATACTCAAACTCCATTATCTTTAACAAATTATAGAGGAAATTAGGTACATTGACCAATCTATTATGGCAGAGGTGACTCAAAAGCTTAAAATGTATAGTACATAGAAGGGATTATTTACTATCACAAGTGATATATTAATAATGTAAGAAGCATAAGAATCCCATACCCATGGAAGTGACAATCTCTTGGTGCCCTATGATGATGAGTCAATATTTTCTCTAGGCTCTCTGAATTCGTCCCTAACAGTTACTGCATTCGCTCTGATAGGGAATTAAAATCCATTTTCTTGGTAGACCAGATACCTTTGCTATTATAGCCTCTAAATCATCCACCCTCAATCCTCTGATAGTGGCTTCATCATGTTGTAGTGTTGCTATAAACTGCCTTGTCATATCTTCATTATATTTAGTTTACTTCAAAAAGTAATTTAACCATCTTTCTCTTTTGAAAATGGGCAAGACTAATATGTCCTCCAATACTTGTCGATGTGTAGATAGTTCCCTCCTGACAAAATCACCTCCCATGATGAGATATCCTTACTCTTCTTTGCTCAAACTCTAGAAATTTTAGCTCATAATCCAAATTCAACAACCCACTAACCCTTTATGTCTGCTATACTTGCATGCACTTCATCCACTCCAACTTCAACTACTATGTCTCTTTATCCTCTATTTCAGCTTGAATCAACTTGAAATGGCTTTGAATTGGCTTAGAATTTACGGAACAGACAACAAAAAGGTTGCAGATGCAGAAAGTTAGAAAAGCAAAAAGTGTTTGTGTGGATTTTTGTGTTACTTTTGGTGGATTTTTTTTTTTTTTTGGGAATATATACTATCTCCCCCCCATCTAAAATCTTGAAGTGACCTCACTTCAATGCATGTGACTAAGTGAAGGGTATGATTATTGGTTATGGAAATTAAGAGTACATGAATATAAAGCATGCAAAATTAAATGCGAGAACATATTGAAAGCATTAGAAATCTATGTTAATTATGGAAAATTAGTATGCATACCTATTGTTTTAGATAAACGTAACTTCATACGTGTGAAGCTTTTGGAAGAGTTTCTGTAACTTGATTTTGGTGTTGGTTAATTTTTATGGGTGATGGAGGAAATGGCAAATTGGCACATGTGAATTAAAGGATGTGGTATGTACAACTGATGGAATGTGAAGTGATAGTTCAAATGCATGAAATTTGAGATAAGCGATGTGGAATGGAGTGGCCAAGCTCCATGTAGTGATATGACATGCTTATGGCTGCATGTCAAGAAAAAATGGAATGAATGTGGGTGATATGCAATTAATTTGGTGCAAGTTTTTTAAGTTTCTGACAGGTAATTTCTATAGGTACCTTTATTAACAAGACCCAATCTAAACTATGGAAGCTTTAATTCATGATACTACAGGTCTCTACTACATAGTGAAGAAGTCTGGAAAAATATTATTGATTGAGTCACGTGTGCGATGTGTGTGAGTGAAGTGGGATAAGGAATTATACCTGAGTGCTCTTAAGAGGTGAGTTGTGCAGCTCATCTGCTAAGTCACTGTGAGAACGAGTAGTATCTACTGTTGAGCTATCATTTTGTGGTAGTATGTTTGTATCAGAATTAGTGCTTGGACTATATTGATGCATTAGAGAAAGAATGAAATCATCTTTCTATGCTGGCCTCTTGTATGTATTAAATCTGTATCCATTAACTAATAGTGAAAATATAACGGCATCTATGGTTTTCAATTTGACTACTCCATTGGGGAATAATCGATGTATTTCATATGGTCCCAACCATCTGGATTGTAGCTTCCCCTTATAATCTTTGTATCTAGAATCATATAATAAAGTCCAGTCACCCACATTGAATTATTTAGTCTTTACAAACTAATCATATCATTTAGTCCTCTATTTTTGGATTATCTTTGTGTGATGCATGGCCTCCATTCTAATTTCATCTAACCCATTCATATTGTGTAGCCTCTCCTTCTGTGATGTTGTCAAGTCCATATCTAACTTTCAACTATTGTTCTAAGTTTCTTGTATTCAAACTCTATTGGCAGAACTGTTGTTTTACCATACACCAACGCATAAGATGTGAAACCTATAGTTGTTTTCCATGTTGTTCTATAGGCCCATACTACCTAAGGTAATCTGGATGTCTAGTCTTTCCTGTGAATTTGCACTATTTTGGTCAAAATATTCTCAATCTCTTTGTTTGTAACCTCTACTTGCCCATTGGCCTGATGGTGATAAGGTGTTGATTTTCTATGCTTGATTTCATATTCTTTAACCAATTTAGAAATGAGTTCAAAAGTGAACTGGGGACCTTGATCAGTTACAATTTCTCTAGGTACTCCATACTTGGTAAATATGTCTCCATACAAGAATTTAGCTACATTCCCATCTCTAGCAAATTGCAATGCCTTGAATTTAATCCACTTTGTCAGATAATCTATGTAAACTAAAATATACTCTTTGTTATTAGATGCTGGTGAAATTGGGTCAATGAAGTCCAACCCCCATTTATCAAATGGTGTTAGTGCCAACTGTGGCTGCAAAGGCATCTCATTTGTCCTTGTTGGTTTTCCCATTCTCTGACATATGTCACAACTCCTTGTATACTTTTATGAATCCTTATGAAGAGTTGGCCAATAATAAATAGCTATCAAGATCTTAAATGTTGTTCTTTTGGCTGTAAAGTGACCCCCACAGGGCTCATCATGGTAAGATTTTAGGATGTCAAAGACCTCATCCTCTCTTATACATCTCATCATAATATTATCTAGACCTATATAGAATAGATAACCAGCTACCCAAGAATATGGAAAGCTTTTATGCACTAGCTGTCTCTTTTCTCTAGGAGAGAAATGTGATGGTATATGCCCTGCCACTAAGTAATTTGCAATATCAACAAACTAAGGTGTGTGTACATTAAGAACAAAAAAATTCTCATCTAGAAAAGAGTCATTCACAACACATTTTTCTAGTTGTGTTGGTAATCAAGACAAAAAATATGCCACCACATTAGCCTTCCCAAGCTTATCCGCTATGGTTATATCAAACTCCTATAGTAAAAGCAACCATATGACTAGTCCACATCCAACCATAGCTTTTTTAATTAAGTACCTTATTGCAGTGTGATCCATGTGGATAAAGAATGGATACCTTGTGATGTAATGTCTAAACTTGTTAATAGCATAAACAATTGCCAACATCTCTTTCTATGTGACTATATAGTCGAGTTCTTCTCCTTGTAAGTTCTTGTTGACATAGTAGATAGCATACTCCTTATTACCTTCCTTATTTCCCAATACTGCTCCTATAGAAAAATCAAAAGCATCAGTGTGTATGTGGAAAGATAATGTCTAGTTTGGCCCTCTCAATGCAGATGCTTTTGTAAGGGTTGTCTTAAGTAATTTAAAAGAGTGTTGACATTTTTTGGTCCAGTCAAATTCTATATCTTTGGTGAGTAAAACAAATAGAGTTGTTGCAATTTTGTTGAATTCCTGAATGAACGTTCTATAGTAGCTTGAATATACTAGAAATCTCCTTACATCTCTTTGTTTATATGACACAAAGAGTGTAGAGATCATATCAATCTTATTGGGATCCACTCAAATTCCTTCACTTGATATAAAATGCCCTAGAACAATCCTTTGAGTCATCACCATGAAACATTTCTCATGACTCAATAATAGATTGTGTTCTTGACATCTTTACAAAACCTTCTCTATATTTTTGAGTGCTTCTTCATATGTTTCTCTATAGGTGGTGAAGTCATCCATGTAGATTTCCATGGAGTCATGAGCATAATTTGAGAAGATAATTAGCACTACCCTCTGGAAAGTGGTTGGAAAATTACATAGTCCACAAGGAAGAATAGAATAGGCATATATGCCCCAAGGGCATGTAAATTTGGTTTTATCCTGGTCATCTAGAGTTATTTTCATTTGGTTATAGCCACTAAACCCATCTATGAAGGAGAACTACTTTTTACTTGCTAAGGAATCAAGCACTTGGTCAATAAAATGTAGTGGAAAGTGATCATTTCTAGTGATTGTGTTTAGCTCCCTATAATCTACACATACCCTCCGTTTTACTCCTTTTTTGGGGACAATAACTAAAGGTGAAACCCACTGACTGTCTAAAATAGGGTAAATGAAGCCTGCATCAAGTAATTTTTGTACCTTAGTTTTAACTATTTCTCTTAAGGCAAGGTTCATTCTCCTTTGTGGTTGTCTAATTAACTTGAAACCATCATTTATGTAGATCCTATGCATACACAGGTTTGGATCAATCCCCTTCATTTCGTGGCAATCCCATGCAAATAATATTGTGTGTGCCTATAGCACAGTGTTCAGGGAATTCTAATATTCTTCAGTTAGTCTATTATTAGCATTCATCATTTTACTTGACACGATTTCCAAAATCTTGGATGTTGATTGTATAGATGAAATGTCATGTCCACTAATGTTTGGGACACATTGTTGTGGCAATAGAGAATGAAAATATTGGATACTTCTTCTAATGAATTTGTAGGTATAATATTCTATAGTGGATCCTGTAGACATGCAAGACAGTCTTGTTGTTACGGGTCCCTACCATAATTATTCTATATGATATGGTCAATTAAATCATCCTCATCTTGATTTGTCAATAGGGGGTTGCATTCAATAGTCATGAGAGTTTGCAGGGAATAGTGTTCTTCTTTATCCAACATAGGCCATATAGTCTACTCTATATTTTAATGAGGTTGGGCTGGTGGATAGAGGACCAATTTCATGGTCACAGTTCCATCTGATATTATCATATTCCTAGACCTAGACCTATGAATGCATCAGTTGTTGCTAACCACAGTCTGCCTAAATATAAGTGGATATCCTACAAGGTTGACCTTTGGCTATAAGACTATGAAATCTACAGGATACTCCCATGAATCTAATGCTATGACTAAGTCTTCAATTATTCCCTCAAGTTTCATCGTTGACCTATCTGACAATAGTAAAACAGTGGGTATAGGTTTAAGGTTAGCTAGTTGAAGTAGCTACATTGTTTCCTTAGTCATGACATTAATGGCCACCCTTAAGTCAATCAAGGTGTTTTTGATAAGGGTACCATTTATCTTAATGTCCACTATTGGACTTCCAGGGTCTGTATATTTAGGGACACTTATATTCCCTAGCATAATATTAGCAAGGTTCCCTAAGACATGAACTATCTGAGGGTCCTTCCTCTTTCTCCCTGGATTTTTAATACAAAGGCCTCTTACTAGCTTGGTATAAATTGGGATATCCTTGATAGCTTGAATGAGGGGGATTTCGATACTTATATCCTAAAGCTAACCCAATAAGTCTATCTCAGCTTGGGTATGATGTCTTGGAATGGCTAAACATTCAAAGAATGGATGCTCTAGACTTGAAATAGTTTGGTTTACCTAATTTGACCCAGGCTCCATAGGTGAATTATCTAAAACTTTTGTTGTGGGCTCCTCATCTACCCTCTTAGTGATTTGAGGGGATGAAGGCCCAACCAATGTTTTCCCTAACCTAAGGTGGACATCACTCACCTCTACCCCATAAGTAGGGTATCGAATAGCCTCATTAGTGTATGCCTATTGAAAAAGCTTGTTATTTGGGTTAGGTGCAGGTTGGGTAGGTAATTGAGGTGCCCTTGGTAGCTAAGATGTTGGGTTTGATGGATTAAGCATGATGTCCTACTATTGTGGTTGTGAGGGTAGCAAAGGCTGTTGGTAATTCATATTTTGGTGCTGCCACTGCTAGCCCTTTTTCCATTGTGGCTACCATTGATTTTGTTGCATTGGCCATTGAGGGTTGTAATTAGAGCCTTGGAAATTTTGTTATGGACATACATTTGGTTTTTGTCGATTCTAGTTTTACTGAAGTTTTTTCCATTGGTTTTGGGTGTTTGCCTAAGGTTGGGTATTCCAAGTTGAGAAATTTTGATTACTAACTAGAAATGATGTATTAAAATTTAAAGGGTCTTGTGGCATACTTTGTATTGGTTTCCATGGCCTTCTTTATGCAATGTAGAACAACTGTCCATCTTCACCATCCAGTGATTGAAAATTTGATTTCTCTAGTTTGTCCTCTGTAATACTTGCCACCCTTTTACACTTGTAGTTGGCTTTTCTTTGTCTGCAATTGGGGTATATTTAGTAAGTATTTCTTCAAACTCCTCTTTCTTTTTCTTCACATGTAGAGTGTCCAACTAAGTAGCTAGATGACTTATAATATCTTCTTTCATGTTGGACAGTAGGTTAATTAACTCTACTCTTGAAACCCCATTAGATGTCTTTCCAATGGTAGATGTTCTTTCCCCCCTTGTCCTTTTGGTAAATGTCCTTGAATAGTTTCTACAAACCTTGTATATTTCTCCAAAGGGTAATTGAGACACATCCCCTAACCCAATAAGGTTAAGGGCATCCATGCAATCATAAATGAGTCCTCTTAAAAATACAAGCTTAAAGGATTCTCTTGAGAGTATATTCTGTGGGTTTTTCTATAAGCAGAAGTGGAACCTCTCTACATAATCCTCTAATGGTTCATCCTCTTTTTGATTCATCCTGAAAATGTAATCCCTTCTTCTGTCAACTCCTCTACAATAGTCCTGATATTTTTCTAGGAACTTTTAGTGTTCCAGTATGGAATAACATCTTTGCCTAGTCCCATAAACAATCTCATGGTAACATCTTTCAAAGTTGTAGGAAATAGCTTGATCCTACGAGCATTAGTTATGTAATCATGGCTCCTACATAGGACATAAAACTCGAACAAGAATGTGTCTATATCCTCAGTTACCAAGCCATAGAAGATAGGCAACATTGAAGGAGGTATATTCTTCAGGACAGTAGCCCTTTCTTGGTTGGAAATTGGAAATTTAAAAGTCACATGCTTTGGTGGATCATCTAATGCTACATCAGCCATGGTTTGGAATGTCTCATCTATATTTTTAATAGATGTTGGTGAAAGGAAAAGTTCTTCATCGAGAATACCCTCACTCTGATCACTGTGGTCACCAATATCTACTCTAGCTTGTTGAATTAAGGGTAAAATTCCTCCTGAAGCATTTCTCCACCTCTGCATATAATAGGTATGATTTTGTATAGCAACGTGGCTCTTGTGAAATGTTAGTGAAATGTTCTAGTTTTTAAAGGAATAAAACCTAATTTTCCTAATAGGGAAAGCAAATTTTATACTAGGAAAGCTTCAGAATAACAGAAACAAATCTTCTTTGAAAGTAGCACCATCCCCAAAAATGATGCCAAAAATGTAGAGTCCCTACTAGTATCTAGTAAAATTGGTGTCAATTACACAATTTAGAGGGTAAACCTAGTTGAACAATCCAATTGAACCTTTATAAATATCTTCATTGAATTATCGACTAAGGCTAGTAAGCTTGTGATGGTACAAGCACTGCATGTGATTTCAAAGACTCAATAATACCTAAATCATCCTAGCATGGGTGTTTACACTTGATGAGAAATCATAAAAAATGCATAATAGTAAAATAAGTAATGTTGATGCTATTGCTATGGGTTCCTACAATATGAGACTGTGACTAATTTTACTGTACATGAATGAATGTTGGAATTTAACCAAAATTGTTAACTAAACCTACACTCCGGAGTACAATAAGTTGAAGCAAACTAAGGCATAAATGTGAAACAAGAGTTGTTCATGAATCCATATACAATTGTAACATAAGAAATCTAATTAATACATGTATTTATGAAATAATTGCTATAACATAAGTAATTATACAAAAAATGAAGTGAGGGAAAGTTACCATGAGTGGCCCATGCTCAAGTGACTGTCTCGACTGATCTAGACCAAATCTAGATTCTTAGATTATCACAATCATAATAACTTAAAACCATTCATTGTACAACTTCAAAATCTCACATAAGATTCTATTGGAATATCTTATTCATGAAATCATGATTGAGCAATAAAAATTGTCTATGTAAGAACAACAACTAACTAAAAATATCTGATAGTTATATATGCTATTGAACAATTATCTAACTCTCCAATGCATCAACCATCGAGCCATACATATAGGCATGGGGGAGTTTATTAAAACAAGGAATCTAAGCTTAAATCATAAATCACCACTCCCTCTATATCAAAGTGTGATAAAGACTAAGCAATCTAAACTATAATTGAAAAAAGGAAGAGTCTAAATAGAACCATGACTCTATTGCAACAAGAACATGAACATGGACTGCTTGAATCAGTCACATTAGACTCCTAATTATAATAGGGTTATTCTCCTTCAACATATTTATTTAATGGCATAATGATGCACAATCATCTTCAATAAGTGCCTTCATTTATGCAATTGTTGTGCTCAACTTATTCTAGAACCTCCCTTGCTTTGTTGTCTAGAAAATCCTTTGGTTGTGGGCTACACCTTGCAGTTGTTATGGGCTACATTTTACCTCCTCTAGTTCCTTGGGTGCAAAGAGTTAGTTCATAGAACAATTATACAATAATAATAACCATATCTAAGCACAAATATCCATTACAATTCATACATCACACATTAATTACGCAATAACCATCACATCATAATCATATTTTTATATACTCCAAATCAGGTTTAGGTTTGTACAATGAGCATAAAATATAGTATAGTGTAGGAATATGTATAAGATAAGTGTTTGATAATGTTTATGAGCTTGCATAAAAATATTAGAAAACTAACTAGTAACTAGAATCATCACAAGGAATGATATTTGTTACCTTAATGTAGAGATTGATAATTTGGTAGGCTATTGTGATGATGAATCTGATAAACAAAATGATTATGATTTGGTTTGCTCAAATCTTCATCTAGAAGATGATGGAATTTAGAATATTCATTTTAATGGTGCATGTTCAAGAGAAGGTAATGGTGCAGGAATTATTTTGATGTCCCATGGGGGCAAAGATTACAAGTTCACTTTCAGATTGAACTTTGAGTGCACCACTAATGTAGCAAGGTATGAAGCTTTATTACTTGGCCTAAACATAGCTTCAAAATATGGAATCAAATGCATTAGAGTACATGGTAATTTAGAACTTGTGGTGTCTCAAGTTAGAGACACATATGCTACAAAATAAAAAAATATTATGAATGTATAGGAGTGTTGTTTTGGACACTATTGAGGCATTTGATTCTTTTAACATCACTTGGGTGGAAAGAGAAAACAATGTGGTGGCTAATTCACTTGTTGAATTAGCCTCAAGATTTGATTCTTATTTCATTCCCCATTACTACAAATATGAAGTTTATATTTTTACTAGGCATGGTATTCTAGATAACATATACATCAAGCAGGTTTTGAATGATGAACAATAGATTTATGAGTTATTGAATTGCATTAATCATTTTGAAAACTAACAAATTGACTGGGGATCCATGGTGGAGAAGGATAATGAAGGTAATGAGACTTTTTTGGGAATGAAATTATCCAGCTCAAAATGATTACCATTCTAAAAGTTCATGTTGCTTTAGAGAGAATGTTTGACAATGTCGATTGTCATATTGTCGTAAGACAAGGAGTAAGCTTGTCAAAGAAGAAGATATAGATGGTATAAACTTAGGAACTAAATCAAATGCTAATATGGTTTATATTGGTAAGAAGTTAAGACCAATACAAAAGCAAATGTTGATTGCATTGTTAAGAAAGTATAAATAATGATTTGCTTGGTCTTAAGATGAACTAAAAGATTACAAAGAATATTTGTTCTAGAATTCCATTCTATTGGAGCCTAGTGCAAAGCCATTCAAATTAAATTAGTGCCCCATCAACCCTACTCTTTCCCCTCAAATGAAAAAGGAGTTGATGAAACTAGAAGAAAGTGGTATTATTAAACCAATCAAACATTCTGAATTGGTGTCTAACCTTGTTCTAGTTAGAAAAAAGAATGGGGACATCAAACTGTGTGTGGACTTTAGAAATCTAAATATCAAGTCCCTCAAGGACAATTACCCATTTCCCAACATGGATCATTTGCTGCAATAGGTGACAGGGTCAGAGCTGATGTCTATGATGGATGGTTTCTCAGGTTACAATCAAGTCATGGTCAATGAGTCTGAGTAGCACAAGACAACATTCACTACACTATGGGGAAATTTTTCATATGTTTGGATGTTATTCAGAATTAAGAATGTAGAGGTCACATTTCAGAGAACTATGGATATAACTTTTGCAAGCATTATAACTGAGATATTGGTTGTCTACCAAGATGACCTACTCCAAGGATCTAAATGATCATCACAAACACTTGGAGTTAGTATTCCAAAGATAACTAGAGTATGGGATATCTTTAAATCCCAAGAAGTGCATATTTGGTGTGAAAAGGGCGAGCTCCTTGGGCACATTGTGTCTAAAGAAGGACTAAGGATTGATCTAAAGCATTTCAAAGCTATTGACCTTATTCTATAACCCAAAATAGTAAAATCAATTCAGTCTTTCTTTAGTCAGATAAACTTTGTTCAAAGATTCATTTCCAACTTTGTTGAGAAAATTAAATCCAAATCTAAAGTGTTAAAGAAGGGGAAATATTCTAGTTGGAATAAGGAATAAACAGATTCCTTCTTAGAGATAAAAGATACACTTAAGAAGCACCAGTATTGGCGAGTCTAGATTATTCTAGGACTTTCCAATTATTATTTTTTGTATCTTTTTATATTATTGTTATAGTTCTATTATAAAAAAATAAAGATGGTTATGAGAAACCAATAGATTTCTTCAAAAAATCATTGAGAGATGTTGAATTGAATTATTTTGTGATGGAGAAGCATGCCTATGCCCTTATTAGACCTGTAAAAATATCTTCGACCTTACCTTATAGGGGCTAAGATTACTACTTTTGTTCCATATATATTTGTTAGAGACATATTTATGCAACAGGAGGCATCAAGTAAAAGGTGCAAGTGGATCAATAAGGTCCAAGAGTATGACATGGAGATACAAACAAAAAAATTGGTTAGAGGTTAGGGGCTAGAAAATTAATGGTAGAGGAAAATTTAGATGTTGCTGAGGTCTACTAGGTTAAATTTGACCCATATTTCATCTCATGTCAATTGAAGGATTTCCTTTAGTATAAAGTGTTGCACAAACAGTTGTCATTGCACCAAAAGATCAACCTGTTAATGCTCGATACAACCACCAGAGTTAATGAATCCATGAGAGGTGGTTAAGCCATGTCACAAACCTGAGCAATATTGCATAGCACAAGGAGACCAAGGGTGCACACCTTGCAACAATCCCCCCAATGAAAATGAGGGGTTCAAACCCGTGATCCAAGCTCTAACACCAATTGTTGCACAAAAAGATCAACCTATTAATTCTTGATACAACTGCCAAAGTTAATGAATCCATAGGAGGCGATTAAGCCATGTCATGAACCTGAGCACTGTGCTACACAACATAAGGAGACCAAGGGTGTACACCTTGCAACATAAGGATATTTTTAGGGATAAATTTAAGAAACCCCCCCCCCCCCCTCGACGTAGGTGTAAAATCCTAGCGAATCTGGTATACTTCCCAATGAAAAATATTATTTCTATTGGCGATTTTTTTTGTTTTACGGGAAAAACAAAATCCCAATTGGCAAATTGAAAATTGTTTTAATAGAATAAAATATTTTTCATTGGTGAATAAAACCTTTTTTCAAACTAGAATTGTTTTTCCATTGGCGATTAAAACCTTTTTTCAAAGAAAAATATATATTTTCATTGGCGAATTAAAAAGAATCTCAAAATAGTAAAAAAATCTATTGGCGAAATAAACAGATATGCCAATGAAAAATCATAGGGGTCATTCATTGAATGTTCGATGGACGACTGTAGTTGCATTCCAAAAGTAAAACTCTGAAGCACTAGACTTGCGATTTGAAACCTCCAGAATAACACTATAACCGTTAGATGTAGACATGTGGCGAGATCAAGGCTCATCGCTCATCACTCATTTTGTCTTTTCAATGCCTCGACATTCTACATTTCATTTAATTGAAATTCTCATTCTTTTTGAAGAAAGTGTGTTTGCCGTACTGTTAGTGCAAGCAATGGCGGCAATTAATGCCATATGTGATATGAACATCTGAAGCAATTTCTTGGACAATTCATAGCTTTAATGAAACAAGATTTGTAATGATTTCATATCATTTGAATGAGTGATTTTGACAGCTTGTTAACTTGAGGTGGAGTTCAAGTTGGCACGTAGCAAGACGTCAATCAAATTATAAATTTTAATTATACAGGCTGGTAGCAGCACTGGTGGCCCATAAATAGGGATAGTGATTAAGTGATTAGTAGATAGTGCCATAAGGGTTTTTATTTTCTAGGGTTAATAAGGATTCACGAAGAAGATGATGTAGTATTGGGGATACTATAAATTCTCCTACCTACAATTATGTAGTTATAGAGTAATCAGTAAAAGATGAATTTCCTTCAAGTTCAGAATGGGTGGAATTGGAAAGAAGTTGATTTGGTTAACCTGAATTTTCAAACGGGTTTTGAACCAGGATGAGGAGCTCTAATGGAGATAAGTGCTATCTCAATGCTTAGAGGCTGCAGGTAAAAGATGGGAGTAGATTTGCTTCTCCTCCTATATTCTAATAGCTCCCATTTCCCCAGCATGGCTGGCTAGGCAAGCCCCATGCATTTATTTTCAAAGAGACATTTGTATTACATCTTTTGTATGACTCTGGTTCTCGAAGGGGATAAGTACATTTTGTATCTTCACAGCTCCCATTTCCCCAAGACTGATTGGAACCCCCTTTCCCTAGCATGGTTGGCAAATCCACCAATAGAAGCTTGGAATCATGAATTTATTTTCAGAGCCACATTTATTTTTAGAGAAAGATGTGTAGTAAGTTTTCAACAGCAAAGCTTGGAAATTGGAATCAATTTGTAATCCATTGTAAGTTTGTAACGAGCAACAACTTGGAATAAATTATTAAATTTTGTCTATGTAAAGTACTAAAGTGACACACTGACACATGTTATTTATACAAAATAGGAGCTACAGTGCTACTCGTCTGTAAAAAGATATTTAATAATGTGACATTGAAATTTAGTTGCAATAAAATAAATGGTTGTGTTGTGTTATTCTTGAATCTTGATTCCTTGAATCTTTGTTATTCATTTACGTTTAAGAGTAAAGAGTTGTTTTCTGAGTTCGGAACTTCAGTGTCTATTAATAATTTAATATATTCAAATCAGTTTTTTTTCTTTTGAGAAATTAAGTAATATACTCTACGCAATATGCACTTGAGAATTCATGGTTACTCAAGTTTCAAGTTCAACCATTGGATGAACATTTGATGTATGGTTGTAGTTACATTCCGTAATGAAATGAACAGAGTGATGGCCTTCCCAATTTAAACCTCCGGAATTACCCTATAATCGTTAGATTTAGAAAGATCAACAGTTAAGATTATGACAATAGCAAACAACCAATATGAAAATTTTACGACGGTATGGTCATTTAAATGCCTATCAAAAAAATTATTTAATTTACGAATTTTTATATAAAATCTTTTATAAATGGAATATCTTGAAAAATTAGAAAACAATGATAATTATTAGTGATAAATATAAAAATCTACTGTTATAATTAACATTTAACAAAAATTTCTAAAATCGTATTAAAAGTAAATTTTGTTAAATATATTCTAAAAATTAAAAATAATTATGTTTTATTTTGAAAAGATTCTAAATTAATATATATTTTTATAATAATATTATAAATCACATATATTAATATAAAAAATGATAGCTATTAATATTATAAAAAAGTCAAAAGTTTCTAAATTCATATTAAAAATATTCAAAAAAGTTATATTCTATTTTCTTTTTATAATAAAAATTATAAAATGATATATATTATAAATTAAAATACTATATGATAATTTTTTACGGTTTAATAAAAATATAGCAAGTCAAACTATACGGTCTAATAAATTTTATAGCTATAATATACGGTCTAAAATTGAAAAAATGGTCAAATATTTAATAGACCATCAAATTCCAGGCCTGTTGTCAACTGTTAAGTGATTAATGTTTATTTTTAAAGTTAATATCATAAATTACTCAAGTTTCAACCGTTGGATGAACATTTGATGTATGGTTGTAGTTGCATTCCGTAATGACATGCACAGAGCGATGGGCTTCC
The DNA here is from genome assembly GCA_007115665.2 of Sequoiadendron giganteum. NCBI lineage: Eukaryota > Viridiplantae > Streptophyta > Pinopsida > Cupressales > Cupressaceae > Sequoiadendron > Sequoiadendron giganteum. Next base: position 349,277,872 of record CM021108.1, read on the forward strand.
CAACTTAAACCTTTGGAATCACCCTATAACCGTTAGATTTAGAAAGATCAACGGTGAAGAATTTGCAACTTGTAGACGTAAGACGTGTCATTCACTTTAATGTTCCGATTTCGAGAAACAAAGAATTTAAAGTACTTTGTACTGCTAAGTGTCAACTGTCAAGTGATTAATGTATATTTTTAAACTTTAAAGTTAATATCATCAATTACTCAAGTTTCAACCGTTGGATGAACATTTGATGTATGGTTGTAGTTGCATTCCGTAATGAAATGCATAAAGCAATGGGCTTCCCAACTTAAACCTCTGGAATCACCCTATAACTGTTAGATTTAGAAAGATCAACAGTTAAGAATTTTCAACTTGTAGTCTTGTAGACCTAACTCCTAAGATGTGTCATTCACTTTAAAGTTCCAATTATGAGAAAAAAAGCATTTAAAACACTTTGCACTTTGAAATTATACAGTGATTTTTAAAGTCTTCAATCTTCAGATTGCTCATTGGCCATTGCAATGCACCACCCTATTTTGAATTTGGATTCCACAGTTCCACTTCCAACAACGCCATTCCAATTTTCAAGCATCGGGACTCAGAATCTGGGTAAGTGAAAGAATTCCTGCTGCTACGTTTCATTGTTTGACATTTCTTAAAATCTTATTTTGTCAAAGTTTGAAGTTTGGTTTTAGACTTTAGAGACTCAAGAATTCATTAAAATTAAGGAGGACTAATAGGTATTACTTATTAGGGAATTAAAATTTCACAACTTCACATTTGTACAAGCATGTCTACCTCCAGTACCACTAGAGCAATGTCCGATAAAAAAATACATTATGCAGAATTGCTTAAAACCCCAGGTTTCACCAATGGGTACCATGATATTTATGATCTTGAAATCTATGGTAGGCGTACCTCAGAACTTAGATTTTCATCTCAGAATAAGGCTGCAAAGCAAACAAAAGTTGATAGTATTAGTGCACCGTGGGTAACTGGATTAGGGTGCATGATGTTACACCAAGTTTTCCCTTGCCCAGAATTTATCATGGTCTGTGCCGAAAATTATGATGATAAGAAAAGAGAAATTTTTAATAAAGATAACCAAGAAGAATTGTTATCCATTAATGCAGAAGAACTCGGAAAAGTGTTGGGGTTTACAACTGAAGAATTTGGAAACCACCACATTGACCTAGAAAAGCTTGCTAGTGATTATGAAGCAGTGGAAGAAAGGCTGAAAAATGATTTCTTAAATCAAATGGTTCAGGATAGAAACAAATTGAAAGGTGATCATAAGCCTCCTTATAATTGGGATTTTTTTAAACCATGGGTTCAGGATACTATATCCATGCTAGAATTTTTCCTCGGTCTGGATAGCAATTTGGAAGTGGGTGCAAGCCTCCTTGAAATGGTATATAATATTCATTATGTTGATGAACATGTCAAATATAATTATACTTAGCACATTGTAGAATCCATGCATAAACAATTTTTTATGAGTAAAGCAGGTTCCACGAAGACATTTAGGTTCACAACCTACTTGTGTTATCTTTTTCTATTCAAATTTAGAGGAATGTTTTAGACCAACAAGCTTCAGATTCAGCCCTATAGTAATGCAGAGGAAAATAAAATGGCTCTAGTATATGAATGGACCACTGAGATAAGGATGCATGATTCTCTAAGGAACTACAGTCATTTTGTGGACTACTTTTTGGCTCCATTGCATCAAGTAATTACAAATTTATCCAATCCTAGATAGCCTATGTCATGTAGAAATTGCATGCAACTAGGAAAAGAAATACAATTGGCTGATTGGTATTTAATGGAAGAATATACTGTGTTAAGATTTTATGGATTGGGAGTACAACCATACAAAATTCCAATACATGTGACAGAAAGGGTTTTTTCATTGGAATATGTAAGGCAGGTGCAGAGTGCTGATGAACTACACTTTCTCAGTCAACAAAAGAATACCTTATTTCCTTCTTTACCTTTTCAATGTGGAGGGTTCACATTAGAGAGAAAATCATTTAGTGTGGCACATAATCTTTTGAATTTTTTTGCATTTGATGCTATCTGTCACTGGCAGTATGATCCATGTGACTTCATTAAATCAATGATTGTGGCCAATGGGAATGCTGCAAATAGAATTCAACATCAAAGTAAACCCTTGCTTGAAAACTTGAGAAACAAGGATTCTTGGGATGAGGTCAAAATAGCAATGGAGAAAAGTGTTGTTGAGAATGGTATTTCTTTTGAACAATTGTCAACAGAAATTATGGCATTGCACCGAAAGACAATCAGGACATACAACAATTTTTATGAAAATAGTGATAAACTATCTAGTAGAGTAAAAATTCCAGTTCTCTAGAGAAGGAACTTATAGATAAAAATTGGTCACGATAAAAAATTACTGCCTTTTGGTGTATGAGGAAGGACCTAGGTGATCCAAGAGGTCTTGTAGAGTATGATGCTAATGAAGAAGATGAAGAGTTTAGCAAATTGTGGAATATAGAGCATGTTGATGAACGTGATGAATCTGATGATGATATTGATAGGGAAGAAGAAGAAAAAATCCATGCCAATTACAAACCTGGTTTAAGTGAGGCTGCAAAAGAAGAATATGTTGAAACATATACTTCAGGAGCAACCATAATTGAAAAAATTGGTTATGAAGGTGGTCCTTTGGGGTCCAAAGGATAAGGCCCTTGGACAATACAAAGTGTTGAGCATAGAAAAATAGTTGATAAATCTGGCCTTGGGATTGGAGGGGAACAAGTAGACCAAGGGGATACAAGACAAACTCAATTTGTTAGAGCTTCTAGTCATCATCCTCATGGTCAGATACAATCACAACTAGGACATGCCCTTGGTGGATAGCTTAGTGCAACTGGGAGTGCCATTGGTGGTGATGGTATGGGTAGTAGTACTAGTAGTGGTCAACATGTGCTACAATGAAAAATTACACACAATACTAAGAGGAAAATAAAAAAGATACCACAAAAACATTAGGTGATCAAGGCAATCAAAAGAGGCAAAGGATTTTGATAAGTCCAAGTCACACTATCAGTGGATCCACCAGTACCACAAAGGAGTTATTTCTAGGCACTCCCCCAATTCCAGCTAGTGTGGGTGCGACATCATTAGCAACTACAAGTACTCCTATTCCTTCACCATTCAAGAATTCCATTGTTCCTGCCTCCTCGGGTTATGATTTCATTGAAGAGTTTAAAAAGAAATTAGACTTGAATAAAAAAGAAAAGAAGCAACTGAAGGAGAGTGCGCCTGTTGTAACTTCAGAGCATGCAACAACCATGGTATTACCCACATTTGACACAAATAAAGAAATCATGGAGTACACAATTGTTGTTACCACAGTTCAAAACAAACCAACAAATCAGATGGATCAATCTAAATACCAAGTAACCAATTTTCAATTGGATTTTTCTGGCCTAAAAAATACTGACAAAATTAATGTATCAAAGAAGAACAATGAATTGGTGTACACATCATTGCTAAAGTAAGATAGAGAGAAGAAAAGGTTGCAGACCCAAATAGAAAAGTTATAGGCAGACCTAACAAGTGAGAAAGCAAAGAGGAAAGCAACAAACAACAAGAGCAATGAATTAGAAAAAAGAATAACAAAATCTACCTCTACATCTACAAGCAAAGAGGATAAATCAAATGAGAGAGAAGTGAATGACCTGAAGCGAAGGCTAGATGAGAGAAACAAGAAATATGATGAGGAAAAATCCACTTCAGAAAAATTAAGACTAAACATTGCGAATGGAAATGCACAGTGGGAACAAAAATTGGAGAAACAGAGAAAAACAAATGAAAGATTGGAGACAGAGCTGATGGAAGAAAAAGAAGAAATTAAGACTTCTCAAAATAAGCTTTCTGCATTTTGTAGAGATACAGTGAGGCATATGAAACAAAAGATCTAGGATGAAATAATGCAGAGGTTTGATCATTTGTGTGACATGTTTCAACTGATTGATGCTATCAGAAAACATTATAAGAAGCTCAGCAAATATTTAGTGGACAACAAAAAGGAGCTGGAATTAGAGAAATCTGCAAATCAAGTTCTACAAACAATCTACAAAGCCAGTGACAATGATTTGAAATCAAAAGGGATTACTAATCGGATTGAAACCTCAATGAAGTTGTCATCTATCATTGAAAAGTGTTTGAGAATGTGTGGAACAAAGGAATATTTTCATTTGGTTGCAGACAAGATGAAGGTGGTGGATGAAAAGGTAAGGAACTTCACAGAGCTTGGTTTTCTAGAGGCTTTTGACACAAATGAGCGATTAATTGGAAAGGATGGTTTCAGAAAGAAGATGGAGGGTGCAAGGAAGATTGATTTGGACCAGTTTCCTCATAACCCAGATGTGAACTATTTGGATTCAATCAGAACATTGATAACCTTGAATGCAAAATTGACTGAAGAATTCAAGACAGGTTCCACTTCTAATTACAAACATGAAATGCTAACAACACTTCAAGTCAAACAACATCAGTTAGAACAAATGGTAATTCCACGTCCTGAAGAGTGGAAGTTGCTAGAAAAGGTGATACAATGACTTGATTTTTTATTTTCAACCTTTGATAATATGAGTTTCCAAGTTCCAACTCAGCTCTGTGTAGACTTGTCTTTGGGCATTGGCAAGATTTTGCATTGCCAATGCCAATATGTACTCCATGTGAAATTCAATTAAAAAGTTTAAATTCAAACTTCAATAATGTGATGATGTTCAATTATCTGTATTATTTATTTTATCATTTGAACTACTGATGAACTTGATGGAACTTCTAATTTTTCTCTTTGAATTCCTCTTTGTCTTGACCTTGTCCTAGTTTGTCAATGTGTCATATTGTTTGGGAAAGAACCTAAGGTTGGGGTTTTTATTTTGGTTTTCATGAAAATCCTAATGTCGTATGTAATACCTTGGGTGAAAATCTATTCGGATGTTACCTTTTTTGGGTGGGTTTTGTTGGTGTTTTTTAATGTAAACCAAGTTTTTCTCCTAATCTACAATCATTAACAATTAACAGATAATCCCATCGAATAGCTCAACAAAATAGGATAATACTGAAATGAGTTGGCCTTTCACCAATAATATCAACTACTTGGAGCATGGGATGATTACAACTTAATTTCATAACTTATGATAGTCATTTTATTTGCAATTTGGCAAAAAGCTCTAAGTAAAGACATACAGACATAGGACTTCACAAACTTGTACAATTTAAACCAGTGCCATATACCATTGGGGAGTCAAATTCACAAACATTTAAAATTTAACAACAGATTCAAATACATAACATATAATTATAAGATCCCTGGCAATATTGCATTACAATAGTTTCAATCCATATCCTAACCCAATACTTCTTACTAAATCCCTTTACAAACATATCCATCCATGATTCCATCCAAGCATTTTAATTAATTCCTTGAATTAAAACCAAAATGGAAAACATACACACCAAAGCAGTGAGATGAACACCATAATCCTTGATTATACTATTCAAAATTATGATATGTTTATACAAAGGAGAGACATGAGCTCGAAATATAACATCATAACTCAAATGCTAGTACTATTGCGAAACATCAAATCTTCATAGACCTAAAACCCCATTACTGAATAACCCCAAACCTAAATTGTATTAATATTGAATTAACTGGATCTTACAATCTGTTCTACAACTATAACTAGACTCAACCTCAAAATATCTGAGTTGCCAACCCCTATTTCTGGCCTTGAAATCCTTCTTATAGAAAACGAAGGAACAAACAAGCATCGGGCCAAAAATTACACATGTCATTGGTCAATTGGACTGCTATGTGCCAATTCAAAAATGTGATTAAAACCACCGAGTCCCAGAGCATCTTTCCATTGATTCCACTCATTACATAATAGCCGCTGCATTAGCTATATGTCAAAACTTGCACCAAAAGCCATCATGGAAGCAAAACCATAATCAATTATACTATAACCGTTGAGTTGTTAGTTGCTAGTAATAGACACTGTTTTACTCCTCTTCAATTAAGTACTTGTCCACCCATTTTTGGTATTCCTCATCCGTTGGCCATTTAAAATTCACCACCTCGATCACCTTAGTATCGTAAGGTGTGTACTTCACCACAACTTGGTTAGTCTCTCTCTCAAAAGACTCTAAGAATATGCTGGTATTAATTATTTTATCCATACTGCTCACCAGCAAGTCATAGTCTGAGTCATCATAAATTAATTTGATTTGTGCATCAATAACCTCTTCTGCCCTATGTTGCCACTGCTGCAATGGAAAGATATTTCCCTGTGCATCTATTATATCTGGCAGAAAAGTATCATTCCAGTCATCAAAACTCTTTACCAGTTCTCTAATTTTTCTACTCAAATCATCAGGTAGGGCCTGGAATCCCTTCAATGATTTCACAAAAAATTGAGTAGGCTTCAATGACTGAGGCCTGTTGTTTGCATCAAACCTAGAAGCCTTAAACATAACATCTAAATTAGTGGCTCGAGGGATCCACTTCTCAACCAAAGGCATAACTACTTCCCGATCTCTATTAATGTTTTTTATTCCACCCAAGAATAAAGAATACAAAGAATGTATAGATGGAAGCCTACAATCAACCTCCTCATTTAAATGCCTCAAAACGGTGTCAACCACCTCATTTTGTTTAGCAATTGCATCATCCTCACTTGCTTTTAGGGCAGCCTGCAATTCTGTGATTTTATTCAACATTTGCTTCTTGGTAGGATCCACATAATACTCAACTTCCTCTTCAACTGGCTCTAGTGTAGGGCTAAGAGCAGGTGTCCGAATGGGGCACCCAGGAGTAGAAATGATTGGGATATTAAGGGGAACTGACCCTGAAGTAGTGGGTAGTGCTCTAATACCAGGGGCACTGGAGGATTCTCCTACTTGCCCATATTTCAGTTTATCAACTTCAGACTGCAGCTCAATATTCCTCTGTTGTATTCTACTATATTCCCCAATTATTACGTTGTATTTCTCTATCAGACTCTTCTTTTCAGCTTCCTCCTTTTCAGCTGTCTTTTGGGCCAATTTGGCCATATTCAATTTCAAGCTTGTGGCTTCTATTGTTGAGGTTTCAGAAGCTCTCTTGATGATGAGCCCTCCCCTTAGACTTGGGCCAATATCAACCACATTTGGTTTTCTACCCTGGGGTGCCAATTCCCATATGGCCAAAGTTTCATATTCCTCACTAAAAGCAGAGTCTTGCAGAGCTGCCTTAACCTCTTCCTCACTATTTTGCATAGGATGCTTGGACTTCAGGATAGCATTGAATGTTACAGAATCAGCTATGTCCCATTTAGGCAGAAGTAAGACACCAGCTTGAGTCACAAGTCTCCTTCCTTCCTCAAGAGTAATGCTCTTGAATTCCTCCATTAGTTCGGCCTTAACTTCATCATCATTCTCCTATTCAGACCTCTCAAGTCTTGACTCTCTCCTTCTCTTACATTTATCCTGATATTCCTCTAATTTCATTCTCCAAATTAACTGCAAGAATACAAGAGTCTTCATGAAGGCATCATCATCTAGGAATGCCTTACAGGCCTCCATCCTGGCATCCTGTACACACTGCCCCTTTATATCCATATTAGTTAACACCAATTGTGTTGATCTAGGAGGAGAAGGGATACCAACCTGCATGTCTTGATCAATTATAATTATTACATCCATCAAAGCCTCTTGTGTTCCTCAACCCTTTGCCTCTTTAGGCTTGGCTCTGATAGTAACTCTACAAGATCATTTCTCGATGGTGAATCTAGGTCCACAATCCTTATCCCTCCAGGTTTCCTGATCCCTTGACCCAGTTGTGATGATGCTTGTATTATTTGTTTTCCCCTTTTATCTCCTGCCTCCTCATCACTGCTATCATCTCTCTTTCTCTTGTATAGAGGCCTGTCCTCTGGTGGCTGATAAGTTGGCCTTGTTTCTTCAGGCCTCCCCTTCGGTCTCTGAATTCCCAAGTCCACTTCCAAATTAACTTCCTTGGTTTTCAAGGTGCTCATGATATCTTTGAAGTTATTCATTAAGAAATCTATTCTTTTGTGAAATGGAGTGAAATCCATCAGTGGATCATATTTTGGATCCATTTTATGCACCATAGCCAACAGTTTCTCATAGGCAATCCATTTCTCTTTATTCAATTCCTGCCTGCTCAAATCAAACTCATTTCTGATTAGATCCTCAGGAAAATTGAAAACATGTGCAAGCTTGCCACCTTTAATTTGTTGCCTGAATAGGGAAAAGAATCCCTCGGGGTCATGCTACCTCTTAGATCCACTCTTCAAATGATAATCATCAAAAAATCTTCCAAAGTGGACCCATCCTCCCTTGGAAAAGACAAAATCTGAAACAACAGTATAATCAGGGTACAAAGTCCCTTTTCCTTTCCCTGTCAAATTATCCTCATGAATGCAACCTAGTTGCCACATGACCTCGAAAAATCCCATCCTTGATGGTACATTATATGGGAGAATGTGAGGAGCTCCTTGGAAACCATAAACCCTTAGGACAGTTCTTACGGGGTATAAGATGATGTCACCCCAATTGTGGCACACCTTCAAATCAGGCTTCTTGAATTTGGGTTGGAGGAAATCATGCAAATCCTCAGGGACCCTTGGCACATTTACCACCAATCTAGCTCTAAGTCTAGAAGCAAACTAGTTATCAAACTGCACAAAGCTAGCACCTCCCCTGTTGCAAGAAAAATCTGCACTCCAAACCTGTATTGGTAATATTTCTCCATTCACTTCTTTCCTCAACTCTATTTTCTCTGAGAAGAAGTCGAAATTCTTGTATAGAAACATATGCATTAATAGGGAGTACCAAAAGAAAGGAGTACCAGTGTCCCCCATATGCAACTTCAACAAACCCTCATGTATCTTTTCAACAAGAAAAGATGCATAGTCATACTCTACAAAAAAATTGGGATGCTGAATCTGAGCCCCCATAAACATATAAGCAATGGGCATCACGGTATTAGGGTTGAAACCTAAAATTTGGAAAAGTGAATAAAATGTTGCCAAGAAGTGATCAGCAAAACAGCTCAGCCTGAAAGGCTCCTGATCAGTTGGGCTGATGTGAATCGTTGAACTGCCTGCCTTGGCTAAATGAGGAGGAAGCAATTTTGATTTGAAAAAAGGTTGTGACCTGGCATATTCCTGTTTCATTTCCTCAAAATCTACCCAGACTAAGAATGGGCTATATTGACTCAACTCGAAAACCTGCTGAATCTCATCTACATTTATGTTCAGTAGAACCCCACCATCATTATCCTTGATAATCCTTGTAACAGGTTCATATTGTGTTGCCACTACTCTGAGTAGGTGAATATCAGGAAATACATTTGGTACAACTAGTTTCCCCATATCGTACTTCCAGCCATTACAGAAAGGATGAGGCACATTTCACTGCCCATACCATCTCCTAAACATTTCTAGGCCCATCATTTGGACCCTAGCATTTGCAATATTATAGGTTTTACACCTTAGTCCCTCGCCTAAGGCTTTGCCATTCATTAAAACCAAACCCCTCTTCTTGTCGTTCATTGATAGCGAGAATTGATCTAGGAAATCGTCGTATAAATTCCTTTGCAAATAATCAATATGGCCAGAATGCTGCTTTGATGGCGCCATTTCGAACAACCAGGGCTTCTCCTAAAATCAAATTCTTGAACAAACTAGGGCTACCCAAAATAAAAGTACACCAGAACTTTGTAATTTTCCACAATTCAAAAGAACCAGTAACCTTACAATCTTAATCAACAAGACCCCTGACCAACACAATACAACACTCTACAAAAAACACATTCAAACAGAAACCGTGGCATAGAAGGTAACTCTCAAGATTTCGCGCCTTGCAGAAAACCAAACCTCGTTGTAATTGCTTGAAAAACTCAATCTCAAGCTCTGGAGTCCTGGACCAATTCGAAAACATTTGAATTCCTTTGTGGTGAAGATAGAATGGAATTAACTACTTAAAGCCGATTAAAAATTGCCAGTAGACGTCTCATCCGCCATTAAAGCTCACTTGCATGCCGCGCCAATAGATTCAATCATATTTGATGCAAATTTAAATCCTCGTCGTCGATCTCTTATTCCTGTCAGATCATCAATGATCAGATGACCATCTTCAAAAGGCTGACAACATCTCCATGTCATTATCGAGGGCCCACCATAATACATAGCGCCAAAGGAATACACGTGGCATCCGCCCATGATATCACAATCACTAAACACCCTTCACTTTAGGATCACGCAATGGCGGGAAACCGTTGATTCCCTCCATCAGCGATCATGATCATTCACAATAGTGAGCAACACCAAAACCTATCCGTCGAGCAACTTTTCATCAAGGTTAAAATATCGCCGTCGATCTTGAGCACGTGCATCTCACATCTGGTTTAGTAACCCGCTCTATAACATACTAAAGTCTGATACAAATATTAAGCACTTTATTTACTCCTTTTCAACATTGACAACTTGGGACACGTGGTGCCCACCTGTGATATCACAATCACCAAGCGACCAGCGGTGATGTCATCGCGAGATCGCGGGGAATGGTCAAGATCAACCGTAGGGAGATCGACGGTCACTAAAAATAACCCCTGCAAAATAATACAATTACTTAAAATAAAAGAGGGGAAGGGGACACCACCTAGGACAATGAAAAATGATGGCTCAAAGTTGTTCTAAAACACAAGGCATGGTCCGACCCAAACTTGAGAAATAAAAGATCAGGCGAAATATTTAACATTTTTATTAAAAGGGGCCCAGCCTAGACAATTCAATGGGACATAAGTTGTTTTGAAACCACCCTCAAAAAGGTAACGTCAGAAAAGACCCAACCCAAAGATATACATTATATGGCAGGTTACTAAAGCGGTTGTGAGATGCACGTGCTCAAAATCAATGGAGGTGTTATAATCTTGATGAAAAAGTTGCTCAACAGTTATGTTCAACAATGGTGACTGTTATGAATGAACACGATTGCCGATGAAAGAGATCAACGGTTGCCCTCCATCGCGTGATCAGAAGATGCGAGGTGTTTATTGATTGCGATATCATGGGTGAGCGCCACGTGTATTCCTTTGGCGATGCATAGTGTGGTGGGCCCTTCGTGCTGAGATGGAGATTGCATCAGCCTTTTTGAAGGCATCTGTTCGATGCTCTGATGAAAGTGAAGGATTGATGGTTGGGATTTGAATTCGCATCAAATGCGATTGGAAACTTGGAACCTTTGGCACGGCATGCAATTGAGCTTTAATGGAGGATGAGACGTTTTCTGGCTCAATTCGATCAACATTAAATAATTTTCCTTCGTTCTATTTTACCACAAAATTATAATAGATTTTGGTTGTGTCTTGATGACAGTTTTGGGCCACTTTTGGCACAATTTTCTTGAGGTTTGGCAGCTGGCCAGTGCATCAGCCATTTTCTAGCGGATGGGAAAAACAAGAAGATTCTCATGGGACTCAGTTGTTGTAACAAATTTTTGAAATATCATAGGGGGGTCCAAGTGACCGATGACATGTGTATTTATGGCCCAATGCTTGTTTGCTCCTTCATTCTCTATAAGAAGGATTTCAAGGCCAGAAATACGGGTTAGCAAGTTGGATAATTTTAGGTCGAATCTAAGTAAAGTTGCAGAGTGAATTGTAAAGGGCCTGTCGTTTTAGTGAAAATGTTGTTTTATATTTTGTATCATTTTGTAGTAGGTTTTGAACTCATTAAAGTTTGATGTTTCAGGATAGTCTTAGCATCTGAATGGAAATTACTCATTTCGAACTCATGTCTCTCCATTGTATAAACTTATCATTATTTTTAATAAAATGATCAAGGGTTATTTTGTTTATTTCTAAGTTATGGATGTTGAACTGTTAGTCTGTTAGCTTCTGTTATGTTTTGCTAAAAATCCTGATATGATTCATGAAGTGCAATATAATATAAAATATCATGGAGACTTGGAGTGCAATATAAAATATTAAATAAAATATCCTGAACTTGAAGTGCAATGATTCACAATTTATTTGAATACAATATAAAAAATCATCAACTAATGTTTGGAATATGATTCATGCAGTGCTTGAGTGCAATATAAAATAAGATTATAAGATATCATGAACTTGAAGTGCAATGATTCACAATTTTCATTTAAGAGAATATAAAATATCATCAACTACAGTTTGGACTTTGGAACAATGGAAACTGATTCAAGAAGTGTAGTAAAAATACCTAAAACCGGCTAATTTTCTTCCATTTCCCAAACAGAGTCAAGGTCCTCAAACCGATGCTCATCTTCAGATAAAGTAAAAGAGTCATCTTGATTCGGAGACTGCTCTGGACTTTGTTCAGCCTGTGTCTCAAAATCAACATTCATTGTTTGATTTGTGTCAATTTCAATATCACTGTCATCTTGATCTATCCTAGGCCCACTTCCACTGCCACTAGTACCACCACCAGTACTGACAACTCATAGAATTGGAAAGCCTATGTTGCACAACCCGACCCCTCTTCTTTCACATGTGGACCTCTAGATTGCGAGTGCCCTTTCAAAAGGATTTTTTTTGACATTATACGCAATTCCTTTCATCCTCAAGCAATTTTCCAAATTCTTGTCCAGTTTGTTTCTTAACTTTGATCAAAAACCCCAATGTACTAAAAACTCTCTCATCCTCCACCGACCCCAATATCATTGTTTGACATAAATCAACAAGTGTGAAATATTCTGACATCGAACCACGCAATATTTCACTCTAACCTTAGCTTGTCCAAACCTTTTTTATTGATCCTGATTCAAAGGCCTTCTCCTTGCCCATGGAATCAGACTGGTCCCTCATAGCTATTGCAAAACTCGGACATTGCTTTCTAAGCTTATTTTCATTTAAAATTCCTTCTATTGCTTGCTCATTGTATGTTACCTTTTTCGAAAACTGTTCGATCACGATTTTTACTTGATCATGAAAATATTTTGGGTTATCTCAGTTTACCCAAAATTGAGGATACAAAATACGCATGGCTTCAAGTATTTCATGTCGAGGGAATCTTTCACGAATCTCTGAGGAAAGAGATTTTGCAATTTCCTTCAAATTATCACTAACAGATTTAACAATGTCGTTAAAATCTTCCTCGTTAAAAGGTACTTCTTTTCTAGAGCACCTAGCTGTCTTACAATGGTACATTGGTATCTCATATCCACATACACAAATACATAAGTGCCCGCTTGCATTAAACTGTAAATAATTATCAGGATTATTCAAATCAGTAATTTTCCGCCACATCAAATAATTTGTGCCTTCTTCTGTTAGATCTAGATATAGATGATCGAGGGCGAAGCATGTAAGTTTACGTAGATTGGCATATTCATAAATATACATAGTTCTATCTTGGGATTTCTTCACAAGATTGTTCATCTCATCCAGCATGGGGAGAAGACTAGCTAAAGTCAAGAGTCTCTATATCGCTTAACCTATGTAAGAGTTCAGGAGCTTTGTCTAGTGTGTTGCGATGCTCGTACATCAACCCAATCAAGGATTGATATTCTGAAAGAACTCGTTGCGCTGGTCCATGCAAGGAGATCCATCTGGTATCGACATCCTTGAGAAGCTTGTTTCTAGATGTTATTCCCTCATCAAAATGTTGAAATTCAAGGAAATGTTTGGGACTTCGGCAAAAGTATGCGTGGATCTCATGAACTAGATTTTCAACTTTTGATACTGTTGGAAACTTGCTTACAATTTTAAATGCTAAATTCATTCTATGGGCCATGTAGTGAATGCCAAGCATGTATGGTGCACAAGTAGTTTGTAGCTTTATGCAAAGACCACTCCTTTGACCTTGCATCACTACAGCTCCATCAACTCCTACACACCAACTTTTTGGCAATTGTCAACTCATCCGAACCTGCAATTTCATTCAAAGATTTCTTGACTAGTTCAAATAGATTTTTTGATGTTGAACTGTCCTTTATTTTACAAACACAAAGAAGATGAGCTTGGTGAACATGTTGTTCTACAGTATACAAATTCATACAAACCCAAGAAGTATTGTCTACCATAGTAACTTCATCTAAAGACAATGCAATGAAATTTGACTCTTTTAATTTCTCTTTTAAATCTTGCTTTTCCACTGCAACAAGACAGTTCGCCCATTCCCATCCAGTGTTTACTAACCAATATGAGAAGGGAAAGTGGGGAACACTCAAATAAGATAATAAATCAAAATATTCTGCGTAGTCTATCATAGGATGCCCCCTGGACAAAATATGAAAAACAACACTCATATGAACAGTTTTTGACAGATTTGTTGCTGCCATGGCTTTTCCAAAATGAGCCTCAAGTGTACCTTCACATTTTTTAATCTTCGACATTCTATGGTTATGCTCTCCATAATTTTTGGCATACTTAACATGAAGACATTCTTCCTTTGATTTCCATCGTACGATTGATTGTTCCTTTCAGTCTATGATTTGTTTTTCGTAGACTTTGCTGATATGCTTTTCTATAGTGTCAAGCTTTAGCTGCATTGTATTTTCTCTTCCACATTTCCAACTACAAATCTTACATCTGACCTTTGTTGCCCTTTCAATATCATTTTCGTTTGATACCCCCACTGGTTCAAGGAATGGGTACTTCGACAACCAACCAATTTGAAAATTCCTTGTCATTTCCCACTCGTGCCCCAATTTTGCTTTGCCTTTTCTTTTCTTGCTACTAACATCATCCTCATCCAAGTCGATTATCTCATTCTGGCTATCCAGGGTATCCCTTGGAACAATTTCTGCGGTATTGCCATCCTCATTTGATACATTTTGATTTAAACAATGACAATCTCACCTTGACCTTCCTGTGGCGGAAGAGTTGATGATGTATCTCCATATTCAATAATATTTGGTGGAAGAGTTGATGGTGTAGCTCCACCTTGATCTGATGGATTAGAATCTTTTCCAATTCCAAAGTAAGATTGTATGGTACCTCCCCATTTTGGGCGTTTTGATGGCCTCCCAGTCTCTTCATTACCCGCCTGCTCAGGAGTCTTACCCTTGTTGCTCGACATATTGATCTCACTTCGAATAAAAGCTAGAAAAAAATGTCTTCTTGTTTAAGAAGGACGGACCGACAGAGAATATAGATCCCATTCCCTACTTAAAATTATGTTTAAGACTGAAGCAAGAATGGAAAATAGATAAAGAAATCTTATTATTATAACTAATAGTCTAATAACTAATAACAATATGAAGAAATGATCACTCACCTTTGAGTCTACATTTTTGGGTTTCACTGAGTTCTGAATCGAGAAGTAGAACCTCAGAACCGAACAAAATGTGTAAGAATAAATAACAGTTTCAATTGTATTTATATCAATCCATATTTGGCGAATCCCGCGTGCTTATACAACGATACCTTGAAATTTTCAAGGCAAAATAGGTCCTCATAAGCAACTATTTGTAAATTTTAATTGGCGAATGGGTCTTCATAAGCAACTATTTTTAAATTTTAATCGGCGAAATGGGTCCTCATATAATGTTGTCTTAATAGTATTGGTGAATATGTTGGTGTTTTATGACATGCTCCCCAGGATTACGTGAAACCCGAGTGATTTGAACACCTTGTTGGATACCTAGAATTCGCCAAATTTTATTTGCCCGATTCTTGGAATTCGCCAATTGGCAAAGATTCACCACTAAATTTATCCCTGGATATTGTATTTTATTTAGAAAACATGAGTTTTCCTCCTAAATTAAATGATAAGAAAAGAGAACTTTGAAGTTGTAGGCTCAAAGGTATGTGTTGCTCCAAGGATAATTGATGAGGAGAAACCTTGATGGTGTACTCTTGAGATATTTAAATGAGGAGAAATTGATAGAAGTAATTGGGGAATGTCACCATGGATTATGTGGTGGACAATATATGTCAAAGACCACTGCTCATAAAGTTATGAGAATGGAATATTAGTGGCCAAGATTATTGAAGGATATGGCCAAGTTTGTAAAAGGATGTGATGCTTTCCAAAGTTTTTTTGGCAAGTTGAAGTTTGCAGGTGCACTTCCCCTTGCAACCATTTCAATGGAGGCTCCATTCCAACAGTGGGGCATTGAATTCATAGGGAAATAGCGGAGAAGTCTAGCAATAAATATATGTGGATTTTGGTGACCATTGACTACTTCGCAAAATGGGTGGAAGCAATTCCTACAAGAAATGCTACCTCAAAGATAGTGATTGATTTTTTTCTAAATAACGTAATCACTAGGTTTGGGGTGCCATCAATAATTGTTGTTGGCAATGCAATGTGTTTTAGATCCAAGGATTTTTTTGACATGTGTTTTGTTCATAATATTTAACATATTGATCACTTTGTCATTCACAAGGAAATGGATAGACCTTGAATCAAACAAAAAATGTCATTAGAAAAACTGTAGATTCAAATAAGAAAAGGTGGGATGATAAGTTAAAAAATTTTGTCTGGGAAGATAGGGCAACCTACAAGAAGGATATTGGGAAGAGTCTAGTTGAAATAGTATATGGGACTGAGGCCAAACTACCAATTAGCCCTAAATTTCTAGTCTACAAGTTGTTGCAATAGGTTAAAGGAGAAGAAGAAAGTGTTGTCTCTAAAATAATTCATGAGTTGACTAAATTAGAAGAAACTAGGAGGGGTGCCCTTGAGAAAATTTTATTGAGGCAACAAAAGGTGAAGTATATGTCTCTTTGATAAGAGGGGTGTTAAGAGGGAGTTTCAAATTGGGGATCTTGTCCTCATGTGGAATTCTAAACTAGAGGATAGACAAAAACATGGAAAATTTGATGCCTTATGGGTTGGACCCTATCAAATTGCTAAAGAATGTGGTCAAGGAACATTCTACCTTACAAGCCTGGATGGAAATTTCATGGAGTTTCTATTTCATGGTCAACATCTCAATCACTACTTCTCCTGAAAGTGATATTTTCTAAACCTTTGTTTTTATATGATCTCTTTTGTTGTGTTCTTGTGTACAGTCATGACCCTTGTTTGTTACACTGTAGCGTAAGTCAGTCTTGATCCTTGTTGTTCCCCTTATTGGTCAGCTACCCATAGATTTGGATTCTCATTGTGCCTACAAGAGACACAAATCCCCAACAAGAGCCAATATTAGCACCTATAAAATTTGAATTAGTTTATAATTATGTATATTGTCCTCTTGTGCTCCCCATCATTTTTGGCTAATTTGAGAAATTTCATTATTCTATCATTCTCAAGTCCCTCAATGGGTTGCATTATCCCTTTGTTGGGCTATGGTCAAAAACCCATTTTGTATAATGTCTAATAGTTAGTCTTTTTCCCTTTCTTTTATTTCCTTCTTGAGGTCCTTTTTGGAGATTTAGGCCCCAAACGAACATTTGGACCAAGTCAAAATGTCCTTCTTTGTCCTCAATCTCCCCTTCTTATTTTTTTCTTTGTCTCATCTGAGATTTGGGTCGTGATAGATACTTGAACTAAGGTCCATGTCTGCTCTTGATTCCTACCTCGCTCCCTTCATTCTTTCCTCTAGTTGATTGAGACTTTGGGTCCCAATTGGACTTTTGGACTTTAGGTCCAAAATATCCAAGTTTGATTAGGATTCTCAATCCTGATTGACATTTCTCTTCATCTATCCTATCGGGACTTCGGGTCCTAATTGAACTCTCACTTCCACCTTTTCCTTTCATCCCATCAGGACATCAGGTCATAAAGGGATCATTAGATTCAAAGTTCCACAAGCTAGCATGCCTTAGCGAAAAACCTTATTTTTACTCATGGAAGTGTGGAAAGTCTACTATATGGTGATTTCTCCACAAGTCTACCAATTTCCTTTGATGAGACCATCTTCATCCTGCAAATGAAAGGAAAACATGCCACATGCCACATTTTCCACAAACATGCATGCCTTTTTTGCTTTGCTTCACTTCGTCTATGAATACACAAAAATTATGTCACATGGCATCCTTTCTATGAATCCACCAGTCCCTTTCCACCCACTCTTTCTTCTTCTCATAGATGCATGGAAATTATGCCTCATGGCGTCCTTTTCACAAGCTTGCTAAGTTATTTTTGGTTTGTCTTTTGACCCGTGGAAGCACAAAAATCCTGCCACATGGCATATTCATTTTCGGTCAAAAATGTCAAGTCTTTTACAGTTTTCCTTTTCATCCTACCAGGACTTTGGGTCTTGACATGAATTTTGGACCTTAGGTCCAAAGGGTCCAAGTCTGATTGGGATCTCCAATCCCGATTGATGTCCCATTTTCTTTCCTTTTTTAGTTAGGACTTTAGGTCTTGACAAGACTTTGAACCCGAGGTCTGAAGTGTCATGGTCCAATCGAGATTCCCAATCCCAATCAACTTTCTTCTCTCATCCCACTAGGACTTTGGGTTTTGACGAGACTTTTACACCCAAGGTTTGAAAGGTACCAATCCATTTGAAACTTCTGCTCTCGACTTCCTTTTGCTTCTTGGTGAATCCCTATCGATTTTCTTCCTTGTCAGGATCATGGACTTTCTTTGGACTTTTGGATTTTTGAACCAATAGTCTAAATTTGATTTGGGCTATAGGGATAATCTTACATGCATTTTTCAACATCTCCAAGTGGGAAAAAATAGTGCCCATTCTTCTTTATGATTTTAAGGCCTCCTTTTTGTCGAAGATCTAATCTTGGTCATGATTTGTTGCTAATTTTTTGGGGGTTTTATTCCTCTTTTGTGTGCTCATTAATATGGAGGCATGGTATGGGTATCAGGACCTATGTAGCATGATTTCTTCTTAGATTTGTATGTCCACATGTCTGCATGTAATTTTCTAAGGTTTCAAGCCCTGTTTCTATCCCTTCCTCCTTCACAACCTGTAGAGATATAAATTAGACTTTTGTGCTCATTGTAAATGTTTTAAATTTTGATTAGAAACAAAGTGACATAAGAGAAGAGAGAAGTAGTTATAGAGCCAAAAAAAGATAGATATTCATAGGAAACCATAGGTTTCAATATCCATTTTTGGGTATAGCTATTTTATATTATAATGATCTAGGTTTGATCCCATGCTTGTAATAACATTTGTAAACTTTGAATATTATGTGATTAAAGGCATAATCAACCTTAGCAAAGTGTCTCCTTATGTATGATGCATTTCTAGATGTATGATTGATTAGTTTTTCAACTAGAAGTTTGTAAAATTTGTGTAAAGCCTTTGCATAGTATCTTTTCAATATAATAAAGGAAATGTATGGGTATGCCTGAGGATTACTAAGTAGACTCTCTTAATATTCTAAAACTATTTATTGTCTTTCTAAATGAATGTGTAAATCCTAGATTGCCTGTGTATTTTGAAAGGTATAGTCTTTTATGGAGACCTGATTAAGTGATTACCTTGTTTTAGTTATTGCATATTTGGTTAAATCTAGAGATTTTGTTGCCCGATGGATAAAGGGACCAATTTGTAATTGGATTTCTCTCCTATCATCTTGAACACACTCCAAATATGTCAACTCAAAAAACCTTTAAATTTTTACTTTATGTATATTTTACTACCATGTTTGAGTGAATAAAACAATACAAGGGTGTATCATAAACTCATTCTCAGACACTGATATGGTAATTTATCTATTAGAAATATGGTCAACAATACTTTCCCAAACTAGTACATAGGTATATTGCAACACCGTTATTGGGACACACTATGCAGTGGGTATAGTTTATTGTAGGGTATTTTGTAATGTTTCTAATCATCAATTTAGAATCTTAGGGAAAAACCCCCTTGGTCTTGTAGAGCTAGAAGTGAAGGAGGTCTTACCCACCTCAATCATTGGTCCTTAATTTCCCAACCTAAATATAGGTTTATTGTAGTTTTCCAAGTTTGACACCCATAGCAATTGGAAGATTATCAAACCCTAGGGATTTGGGGCCAACATCTTCAATCACCAATAGTAATTTAGTGATATTATTATCAAATAAAAATAATTATTTAAGCATACCTACCACAATGAACTATGCAATCACTTTTATGTTTAGGAATAAGAATACTTGTTACAATCTAATACACCCAAATTTTATGTGACCATTACAAAGCTTAAGAACCCTAAGCCTCAATTTAGACGCGTCCCTACTATGTTCTACCTCATTTAGAATAAATTTAATTATTATTTATAGGGATCATTTTTCTTAATAAGGTGACACCAACTAAAGGATTGTGAGCCTCCCTTCACAACCTTTCAAATTTTAAAATATTCCTATTGGCACTTAGAGTGAAAGAACAAAAAATCCTATTACACATTATAGTTTAATAATCCAAAGGACCTATAGGGTGATTCCTAGCATGTAAATTGATATAATATTAACCATGGAGCCAACAAATATTGGAAAATTTTATAAAAAATATTAGATGTATGGTGCACTACAAATTCTTGATCTAGAACACATTATAGCCCATTAGTCCAAAAGACCCATAAGGTGAATTTCATGTGTCATAAAATTTATATGGAATACTTTAACAACATATAGGTCATGATCCCCCTTAACACTTTTGAGCTTAATGTATATTGTTAAATGTTACAATAAATCTCGGATATGTGTTGCACTATGAGTTCTAGATATGGAACTTGAAACATCCAAAAGTTTGACTATGCAATAAAGTACCCTTTTGGTAAAAAACTATCAATTATGAAGAGACTCTAACATCTAAAAAATAACAAGGAACATGCAAAACAAAATAAAAAAGTTTTTGGTTGATAAAAGTGTAGATATATAAAAATGACCTGATGCATAGCACACACCTTGAATGACATTTTGCATCATCGGCATCGTTATCATTAATATCATTGCATTTCACATCATTTGCATCATAAACCCTATTTTCCTCTATTAATTGAATGATCTTCAAATTATTTAATTAATTCACTATTTTCTCACCTAATCTAACTTTATTCCTCCTGATTAATTAAATAATCATCAATTATTTAATTATGTCGCTAATATACCCTATTCATCTAAACCGGTTAATTTGTTATCATTCAATAAATTAATGTCATGTCCCCGAATCAATGAGATTGAAAATAAGTGATATTGAATAAAAATAAATAAATAAATAAAAGGAAATTTAAATTTAAATTACAGATGTAAATCTTTACAACATGATAATATTATAATTGTTAAATATAATAAGTTATCAAATCGAGTAGATTAAAATTTACATTATTATAATGTAAGTAAATATTTTCAAAGTGTACACTAATCAATTATTATAATGTAATATAAAATAAAATAATTAAAATTATAAATATTGGATACCTTGTTTGACTATAGGCATCAATATATTAGCAAATATGATTTTATAAATATTAATATATAGAACAATTTAAATAAGATAAACATAGTGAAAATTGATAAGCCATATGATGATATAATGTTACAAGGCAAACAAACACCCGACGTCCTGACTATCGATTATTAGCAAACCACCGTTTGACGCAGGGAGGTGTATGAGCCAATAACATCCCCAGTCGCTACCACCTTGGATGTTGAGGACACGGAAGAACAAGTCTTCGAACGACCCTTTACTCCATAAGCCTACTGTAATGGTGATACAATTCCCATCAAGGCCCTGGTCAATGTTTTTGGAGATACATGTCTCTGTGCGACGGGAATCAAAGCTATCTATGGCACTACCGAAGGCACAACCCGAAAACAGCATGAATGTGTCGCTATGTAAAAAGTAAACAATAACAATAAATCTAGAGTTAGTTACCAAAATTGGATTGAGGGATACGATGAAGGGACATCTCAGTCCCGAAAGGCACAACCTCTCCATGCAAAGGGGATAAATAATAATAAGAAATCGATGAGGGAGGAATACAATAGAAGACTACCACAACCAGGTAAAGAACGGGAGAAAGGCGTTGGAGTCTGTAGAATCTCAACAACCCAGGTGAGGATATCTCACTTAGTCATTAAATGATCTAGCATTCCAAATAAGTAGACTGAATAATCACCAGTAATAATGGTTGTATATTTATCCGACTTCTCTTCTACAATATTCCCTCACATGAATGATAAATGACCTTCATATTGAATTATGGCCTAAGTTGTAACTAGACTATAGATTCATCTAGTCGGTAGACTATAAGCACCCAACCATCCTGTGCAGTCAACCCAAGCATGAAATCTATATATGGAGATTGCTGCAGAATCTAATATGGTTATGTTTGAGTGCTACATTGCCTTTATTCTATGACTGTTTCCCGTGTGTGATCAAGAAGAGGTGAACATGCTGTAGATATGTATATATATATATGTTTAGTAACTAGACCCGATTTGGATATATGAACAAGTGTTACTTATGTAACAGTAGGAAGAATTATCAGTAGGGACCATGCATAGTTAGATACAGATTGTCACAATGATTTCTCAGATGTATACATAGTGGATGTTCCAAATCTAATTATGGATGCAATACTCTCCTTAGAAATATATATATAGTAGATGTTACTAATTAGGTTATTGGTGTAAAGCTTCCTTTAGTATTATCATAATGAACAATGATGTTGATATTGACTTAAGGAATTAATAATGAATGCAAATTTATTGGATTGCTAAAAGATTGTTTGCAGAGTGTTTGTTAATCTTATTGGGAGGAAGGGTGTGAGGGAAGTGGTGCCTAAAAACCCCACTTAAGTCCGCCCCCGGAACCCAAGGCAGGGAAGGGCCCTGGAGGGGTGGAAATTCCACTCATAGTCCGCCCTGTCCCATTGCCTGGGTGGGCCATGGAGGGGTGGGGGTTCCACTCATAGTCCGCTACAGCCCTGGAGGGGTGGTAGGCCCGGGCCACTTATCCTTTCCCCCGACTATCCCCAATAAGACAAAGTGTTTTTCAAGGTGCTGACATGGGTAGAGAAGGCAAGTACATGTGGTTCCACTAAGCACGCCACTTCGAGGATGGAATGGTCTTGAGAGACGTTCAACTCGAAGCCAAGGGGTGGGTTATCTTGATAGGATGCTTGTGCCCTTGGGCTTAGATGGATGGTTCCAAGCAAGTCTACCCATACCACTCCTCATATGTATTTATTGTTGAATTATGATTATGTTTATATTTTGGATATCTAGATATTAATGCTAACAGGTATGTTGTTAATATGATGAATACATGGATCCAATCTAGGGTCAGTGCATTAGGAGAACATTCATTTGAAAATAAGCCAGGTAAGGGACATTACATTTAATTAAGTCACTTTCCCCTCTCTAAACTTAAATAATTGAATTAATTATTAAAATCATTCAACATATTCAACAAACAAATACAACTTTGTTTGTTAAAGTCAAACATGACTTGCATGTTCATCTCCTAATGTTAATTAATTAATTATCCCCGCCCTCTTTTTGATTGAGCAAATCACGATCACTAATTTCTCACTCTAATTGGTTGACTAAATCATCTATTCTCGAATCCCACTGATTTCTTCGATCCTATTCTCCAATCCCACTAATATCTTCAATCCTACTAACCACTCAAATTGGCTTTCCCGATCCCACTGATTATTCCAATCTAAATCCACTAATCCTTCCAATCTATTTCCTCTCAATGGTTCTAAACCATTGATTGTGATCTTTGACTATGAAATATCAATCATTCATCTTGAAACAAGAAATCTATAAAATAATCTTCTACCTTCTCACAAATCATCTAGAATTTACATAGTGAAGCGTTGAACAACTGATTCTTGAGCACATTGAGAATTATTGTCTTCTTATTCTAGGTCACCATTAACACACTTTGAAGCTTTTACAAAACAATAAATGAGGGATTCGTATTGATTCAAATGCAATTAAAAAAATATATAGATTACACTTCAACATGGGATGGTAACGTTTTAAGGTTTTGGATTCAATTTATATTATCTTTAGGATTACATTGTTTGTTGATTTCATTATTTTAGAACTTCATTTCATGAGTATAGGTTTGAAATCTAATCTTATTTTTAATTGATTTAGTTTAATTTGTCACTCATTTCCTTATGCTATTCCCCCCTTACAACATTTGGCATGCCTGGTGAGACCTTGGTCCTTAACTTTAACATTTCCTTTGAGTTTGATAAGCAGTTGCAAGTTCTCGATCACAGACGTCATTTTGAAGAATCAGTTTTGCTAACTGGAATTTTTTTGCTCCAAACCCGAACACATTTTCTGTATTTTTTTATCGCTATTGATCCAAATCTAGCCGCTATTGACCTAAACTTGGTTGCTTTTGTTTAGAATGACCACCATTGATATTTTTATGTTGCAAGCTTTTGAACAGGGGTATCTTAACTAACACTTATAGAGCCTATTTTGACCTAGATAGACCTACTATCAACCTAAATTTTTGTTTCTATCATTAGAAACAACTACTATTGCACTAAACACAGGTTCTCTATTACAGGTAACACGTTCACTATTGATGTATTTTCTGAATCTATCAATTTTGTAAAACTCTTCTTTGATTTCACAAGTTTACCTAACCCTAACAATTGATTGATTGTTGTGTTTGGGAGGTTCTAACATTGTTGGTGCAGCCCTTGCTGGATTAGGACACATTTTTCATGAGAACAACTAACATTTTTATTACAGATTTGGCGAACGGTCCAAGGCCATTTTAGTTTTATTTTTTCTTAGTTAAAACACATTTCACTTTGGTGCTTTTAAAATTGAACCTATAACTCTCACATTTCAATTAGTGCTCATAAAATTGGACCTACAACTCTCACATTTCAATTGATGTTTAAAATTGAACAAGGAAAATTTCACATTTCGCTTTGGTGCTTAAAAATTGAACAAGGAAAATCTCACATTTCAATTGGTGTTTCTAAAATTGAACAAGGCAAATCTCACATTTAATTTTAGTGCTCCTAAAATCCTTTTTATTTTTTATTTTGACGTTGTTAAAAGACGAATGTAGTTTCATTTGTTGACTCTTTAAAACAAACAACGTGATTATAAACATTTCATTTGGTGTTATAAAATTGAACAAATCGTTTTTTATTTGCACATTGCTATATCCTGCTTGAAGTATAAAACGCTTTGAATTTGGTGTACCTAAAAATTGAATTGATATCTTTACACACTTGACATCTTGGGCTTAAAATGAAACTACTATAGATTGTATACCGTGTTCACCATGCTTGGAAAAATAAGTGTGTATCCTATCCCCTCACATCTTTTAATGATCTTGGGTGATGAAAAGCACTTTGGGTTTCACAATCATTTATTTTCAGCATCACCTTTAGATTGGACCTACCTAAGAGACACATCCCAAAAGGAGAACTTGAAGGTGACTCAAAGAGGAATTTCCATCAAGACGCTATACAAATGATTTCAAAAAAATCCAAGATTTAACTAGTATTAGCTTTGACCGTGTGGTGTCATTCAGAATAGGGAGGTACCTTTGTGTATAAGTTCCCCTAGTAGGAGTGATTAAAGTCTTTAGTGGATTACTATGCACTTTTTAGGCATCAATCCCTTGAGCAGTGACTAAGAGGTTTAAAGTAGTTTTACCCACCTTTTACTTGAGATATTCTACTTGGTGACACGGTTCAATGCAAGATATGTGCACCGTACTATGAATAAATTTACTCGCCATATGAACTCCCTTGAATTGAGCAGAAATCTCTAGCTTGTATAAGTTACTTGTAGCTTGCTACTTGTAGCTTTCCGAGGAGAGGGTGATTGGGCCATCCTTCCATTCTCAAAAGACTTAAGTGTATACATCTGGAAGGGTGTCCCTACCTTACTTCGAAGGAGTTTCCAAGTTGTGGGCCTGAAAGTGTCACCATTGGCCAATTTGACCTTAGGGATTATATTGCTTGATATGGTTTAATGTTGTTGCCAATTTAAACATCGGTTGATTTTGGCCCCTTATCATCAAAACATTATGGCCAGTTTTATACATTTTGATTGATGTGCTTTATCACTTGCCAAATCTCAAACCAATATTCTCAAAACAATTAGATCAACCAACATCTCAAAATTTCAAACTTCTCCCACAAACTGCCATCACAAAAAATTGGAAACAAATTAAACAAAGACAATATTACAAAAAAAATATTGTTATTGATCTAAATATTGCTTGCTATTGCTCAAAATAGTCACTTTTGTTGTCCTCAGTTTATGAAAATCACTGTCAAAAAAGGGCCACTTTTGAAAAATAGAACCGCCTTTGACCTAAACAAAGTCGTTGTTGAAAACTTTTCCACTATTGATCTAAACACTACCGTAGTTGACTTAAAACTTGCTTGTTGTCACTCAGATTTTCTACTATTTCTATCTTTGGTTTTTGACAGTCACAGTCAAAACATAGTCACTTTTGGTGATCTTGACTGCAGTTGCATAAAACCTCTATTGATCTAAAACACTACCACTATTACTTTAAATAGGAAACACTATCAACCTACTTATAGACTGGTCTCAAAATTGTCAAAGAACAAATTGATTTTCAAATATTGGCCTCAAATTCCAATTAGTTATCAAAGAACATTATCAGACCTGTTATTCAAAAACCAACATCACCATCCTTCATTTTAGACTTGGTTTACATAAGATTCATAAAATATTTTGAACATCCACATTCATACCATAGTTTATCAAAACTTTCATTCCACATCCCCAAATCAAAAATTAGAACATCAACCTAGTTTTAGGATTCATATCAAACACAAATTGGAGTATTCTCTTGCTCTAGTTTTCTAAGATATTAACATTTGCTTGTAACCTCAAGGCTAGTTCAAGTATATCATCAACATATCCTTTAGAATAATAGAGTAAAATATCAGTCCAATTTTTGTACACTTTGAGTCCCAAAATTAGCATCATCTCAAAACATCCAGTAGACATCACTCATACTTTAGGGTCTTGAGCATCAAAATCCATAGCAAACCATCAACACCTTTGACACCATCTTCATACATCATTCCTTTAAAAAGAAGATACAATTTCCCAAAAGCAAAGCATCATTCAATAGTTAGTGATCTCCAAATTTCCCAAGGTCTTGGAACTTGTTTATGAAAACCACAAGATCTCAACACAAGAAAAATATGGAAGCCAACAAAGGTAGTTCAAGTGCACCTATTAAAAACACCACTAATGAGGAAACCCAACCATGGGGTTACAATCCAAATGACCTTACAAGTCCTCAAAGAGAATTGTAATGCCTTGCATAACCACCCCATCTTTTGCCTTGGTCAAAATGGGTCCCCCTTTTGTGTTTTTATCTTTTTTTGTTTTTCAAACAAAATTTGGAGTCTTTTGTTTCCAAAACTTTGTTTTTTTCTTTGGTTTAGTATATCGGAATCGGAACAGGAACTGAATCGGGTTCTGAAACTTCTTTCAAAACTCTTTTCGATTCCCATCCCGACAGTCTTTCTTTTTAACCTTTTGTTTTTTCTTTGTCGGAGCCAAAGCCAGAGTGGATGTTAAGTTGGTATTTAGTTGAAAGTTTCAAAATAAGAATCCATCCCATCTCTGCTTCCGCTTTTCAACTTTTGTTTTATGCTTTGTTGACGGAACTGGACCCGGAATGGGAACGAAGTTGGAAAATTACTCAAGTTTCCAAATCCTTTTTTATTCCGATTCCGCTCCCGCCGTTTCTTGGTCATTGACTTTTTACTGAAGTCACATTGCAGTAATGTGTTAGTTCTTCTCCAGTTTTGACTCTGCTTAACTGCATTTAATGCATTAATGACAGTTGCCATGTGTAGGTAGAAACTCTAAATTTTACTGTGATTAGGGATTAAACGGGTTATTATTAACATTGTTAAGAAATTAAAGAGCGAAGTAGAGCAACAGTGGAGTTCTTCTGACTGAATCGATTGAAAGAGGAAGAGATAATTGCTTGTGGATTTCTTCATAAGGTTTGCCAAATTTTGCGTTCGAGGTAGGGTTCCTATTCTCATTTTTCTTTTTTTTTTGCTTTCGTGTTCTTTGTTCGTGATTGATCATCTTTGCTTTAGGAAGGTTCGTGTTTTTCTGTGGGTTTGCATGATTTGTTTTTCTTTCTTTGTTTTTTGTTGTTCTTGATTTTTTTTTGGCTTTTGTTTCTAGTTTTTAGTGAGAGAGGGCACGACCGTTTTCATGTTTTGTCGTGATTGCGTCATGTTGTGTTAGTTTTTAAATGCGTAGATTAAATTAGGGTTCCGCAGTAAGATAGATTAAATCCAGGTTTTACAGTGAATTAGTGTTGGTAGAATCTTGTTTTTGCTTAGGGTTTTATTGCATTTTCATCTGGTTAAATTAGGAAGGGTTAAATTTGTGCCCTAATTTTTATATCGCATTTTTTAAGATTAGGGTTTTATGCATTTCTGTATTCGCATTTTCGAGTGATTAAATATGATGCCCTAAAATACAGTCGCCCCCACGGTCATATGGACATGGTCTTTTTGTGTTGTATTTATGCCTCATTTCAGTTTAATATGACCCTGGTCCTTAATTATGAAGTTGCGCATTAAATTGTTAAAATCATTGACGACGTCATGCTCAACCTAGGCGGAAGCGAGATCGGAATTGATTTGGATTTTTGGGCGTGTTTTATGATTAGTGTCAATTCCATTTTCCATCCCATCTCTGACTCCGCTTGTAGTAAGAAGCTTTATTTAAAGATAATATCAACCTTGGCGGAAGCGGAAGCGTAACCGAAAAAAATATGAAAACAGAAAATCTGAAGGAAACCGAATAAGTTTCCATTCCGATTCTGATTCCAGTCACTATTCCACTTCCGAATCCGAGCCCGCTTCTTTTTAGTAGAATGTCAATAACATTTTTTGCTCTAAGCCCAACAATATGTTAAAAGAGGATTGTTTAAGATGTTTTGTGCCTGGTTCCACCTCTAGTGTATGTATGAAAGGTATGATTTTAAGACATATTTTGTGATGTTTATTCAGGGATCTAACTAGAGTTTTTGCTGCAGGAAAGCTGAAGAATGTCGGGAACATCAGGAGAAGCTGTGTATGAAAGGTATGATTATCAGCTAGGCATTGTGAATTTGGGAAGACCTACCAGAGATCGAAAAATGAATCTAATTGATGTGGTAGCATCTTCAACCAAATCAAGGATGTTGAAGGATAAACAAAGGAAGGGTGAGCTTAAGGCTCAATTAGATCAATTGCATGTTTTCCTCAAGAATATTTATGCTCCAAGATCACAACAGGTTGCTGAAATTGAGACCCCAGTTTTGCTGAGCAAAAAGGAAGTAGAGGATTTGGAACAGGTGAGGGGCAAGGCAGAAATGTTAGATCGGTGGGTAAGTAAATTGAATCAAGAAATAGATGGGGTGTTAGAAGATAGTTTTGAGGTTTACAAAGCGACTGAATATCTGATGGAAGAGATGAAACAATATGTTAAAACTTTGGAAGCATAAGAGGAGGAGTACAAGGGATACAACTAGAAGTTGAAAGAGGTCAATAAATTGCCTAAGACTACCCTCCTAGAACAGTCAATATTGGAAGAAGATAATAAGGATTTTCTGGAAAAGATTTCTTGTATACTCTGATTCAGAAAAAATTTCCTATTCAAACATAGAAATGAGGTGCAAGATTCTGTTAAGGAGCTAAATGAGCAATTTGAGAAGTTGGAGGCCATCGTTGCTATTTTAGTGAATGTTGAGGTACTTGTAAAAGAAGGCTTACCTTTAAGCCAAATAAAGCAGAAATGGATTGAAATATTTAAAGAGGTTATGTAGAGAGGAGATGTTGATGAAGATCTTCTAATAGATCGATTGATGGACATCAAAGAAGAAATAAGAGTAGCCAAGAGAGAGTTGACAAAGCTGAAGGATATGAGAGGGTTTGTTGCAGCAGAGTTGGAGGGAATTAAGTTTGAAGACAGCTGGATGGATGGGCCTTAATTAGACACATTACAACAAGTCTTCTCTAGCTATGACAAATACATGATGGAGCAAACTTCGCATGCATAAATCTCATGCATGCATGGCTTTCTTTTTCTTTGCATGTTGCATGCAACACTGGCAGTTGTTGAAGCGCATGACTTTCTTCTATTCTCTTCTCTTTTTCTTCCAGTTTAACTGAGTTTCCAAAGATAATTGTAATCCCTAAAAGGGTGGGTCAACTTAAAATAGAAGGGGACTTCCGAATTTTGTATATCTATAAATACCCTTGGGGTATCATATTGTAAGGGTCGGATGATATAGAATAGAATTGGCCACCCGATATTAGGAGATAAATTTTTTCATAGTGATTACAAAGATACATTGTTACTTGATTTTTATAGTTAAATAAAATTACAAGTTTATGAAATACGGTGTTAGAATTAAGTTTTTACTTGATAAGGTTGATGAGTTACAATCTATCTATATTCCAATGATTGTGTTGAAGCATGATTGTTTCTTATGTGATGAAAGTCATTAGAAGAAGCCGGATTTAAGGATTATCTTGTTAGATTATCATTGAATTAAATTTATTGAAGGTTGTTGATCTATGATCTTGGCAATGAATGAATGTGTGTTCTTTTTGGAATCTTTGAAATAGTTGTGATAGGCTAATTAAAATAAGCACCTTAGATGCATACAATGGTATGAATTATTCTGTGAATTGTATCATGCTTTGGTTTTCTTGATTTGTTGGAAAACATTCATTGCTGAAGATATATGTCCGGATGTTAGATGAGTTTGATTTATGTTTGCTGATTTACCCTCTGATCTATCTTTTTTCTTTTATTTAAAACCCTTATTAAAGTAGCTCAATGAATAAGCCATTGCTTGCATTCTTTGTTACCAGCACAGGCCCCTTGAACATTACAGTTGCATGGACCGATTGAGCGACACTAGATAGTTGAGAACCAACTACCAGGACCTTGGGAGTTAGGCTACTATATGTTGTCTTTTTTTTTCAAGAGAAATGGAGTAGAAATATTTTGTTTTAACGTTGTTTGTTTCATTTTCACCATCAACAGATTTGGCACTAGAGGGAGGGTCTAAAAGAACAAGCTGGCTCATATTGTGTCTTTCTCACCGGAGAAATATGGGAGGATTCTCAAATCCTCTACTAATCCTGAACCATTTGAAGAACTTCAAACACCAGTCATACCTAGACCCCATGCTCGTAGGATATTTATATCTACTTTGCCACCACCACTTACTCCACCTGGATTTCCACCAAATCCACCTACACCACCACTAGTTCCACCTACATCACCACCACCAAGCAGGCCTGAGTCTCCACCAATTCAGCCTATATCACCACCTACTCAACCAATCCCACCCATGGCTTACTTTGTGAATAACCCCTGTCCGTTAGGGACTATTCCAGGAGGAATCCATGACTTACCAAAGAACCCAAAAAATTTTTGTCCTAAATACATACATGGTGAATCAAGAAGTGTTGAGGAGCACATACAAGCATTCAAAGATGCTTGCACAAGAGCTCAAATTTCTCATCAAGACGTGGTATGTAGATTGTTTCCTTACTATTTAGGAGATATGGCATATAACTGGTATTTAAATTTGCCCCGAGGATCTGTCCTAGGTTGGACAGATTTAGAAAATGCATTTATTAATCAATTTCGAGTTTATGTAGACCCTGCCATCTTGTATCACCAGTTTGCCACAATAAGAAAGGAGCATCATGAGCCACTACCTTTGTTCAATACTAGATTCCAAAGAATGTTTCATAGGTTGCAAGACCCTTATCTAGTAGCTGAGAATATCACCATATAGGCATAATTAAGAGATGTTGACCCCTTAATTGGCCTATTCTTGTAGAGAACTTATCAGCCTGGTGAGATTGACTCTTTGTCTAAAGTTTATCATCTGGCCATCAAGTTGCAACAATAGATAAGTCTGCAACTAGGAGGTTTAGGAGCAACTCTTCCTCCTATGAATTATCAAATGCCTAACCCACCATTATACAACACTGTCTCAGGGATGTCTCACTCCCAATATGGACCGGTGTCTAAGCTACAAGCTCCACCTACCATGCCCTTTTTTGGTAATGGCATGCAAGATTCTTCCCAAAAACCTCAAAATCCACAACAATAAGTGGGAGGATCAACTCATGTTCATTCCCCAACCATAGTACAAAATGTGCAAAATGAACAAACTGTTCAACTGACTAGTGAGTTAGAGACTCTCAAGAAGACCCTATCTCAAATGTCTAATGACATGGCACAGCTTAGGCAAAACCCTCCCCACAACTAACATCAGAATTATCAGAACTAGGGAGGTTACAACAATCAAGGAAATTACTCCAATCAGAATGGGAACCAAAACACCAACCAGAACTTTCAGAATCAAAATTCCTCTAACCAAAATTATCAAAATCAGAACAGAGGATATAACTAGAGGTTCAACAACAACAACAATAGGTAGTGGAATACTAGACCTAACAATGGGGGAGTACCCCATAACTATCAGTCAGGTGAGGAGAGACCACATACTGCTAATGTTGCTGACCTTAATTTCATGACTAATTGGTGCAGACTACATGATACTGTAGCACATTCTGAGGTTAACTGCCCTGAAATGGAGAAGATAGTAAAGATTGCACAAGTTGATGCCCATCCTCTAGTAGGAAATTCCAATCAGGATAATGGGCCAGTCAATACTGCCATGACTTATGAGACTATTGAAGAAAAATATCAGTTTCCTATACAAGGAGATAATGAGCCAGAGAAAGATGTATATGATGCTCAAGCTTTTCAGTCCAAAGGAGGTCACTTTCTGAGAAATCAGAATAAGGGCCCATTTACTACATCTGCACCCCCAAACAACATGGTCCCACCAAACCAAAATGCAGATAATAATCCACCACCACCAAAGGGACCTTCTAATCTTCAAAATAGAGGCAACCCGCCTTCTTTTCCTAAATATCAAGTTAGGAATGATTCAAAATTTGACTTTATTGCAGAATTGCAGAGATAGAAGACATCCTTGTCATTCTTTGACATCATGAAGTGGTGCCCAGCTCAACATGAGGTGGTATTGAAAGCCTTGGAGGAGGCAGATCACTTAAAAGAAAAAGGTAAAGTGACTCCAGCAAAGGAGACAAATGCAGCTATCTATAAAGGTAAGACCAGTACCCCACCTTTTCTTTTAAGTTTAAGGATTTTTGGAAAGCATTTGCACAATTGTTTATTGGACTCTGGAGCATTGGGAAATGTTATGCCCTTTTCAATATGTAAAAAGCTAGGATTGAGTCCTATCCCAACCAATAAGAAAGTGATCTAGTTAGATAAAACAGAGGTCAATATTGTAGGTGAATTGAAGAACATGCATGTATGGGTTGGATCAGATCCAAGGATCCAGACCTATATAGATATCCAAGTGGCTGATATCCTAGAGACATATGGGATGCTTCTAAGCCGGGAGCTAATGAAAAGTATCGGTGGATATTTGTCCTTGGATTTCTCTCACATGTGGCTACCCTGGAAGGGGGTTGCAAGACAGATAAGGATTGAAAGTGAACCTAGAGTCAAACATATGATTACAGAATATGATGCTTCAAATGAAGTAGCATATTTTGAGACTGAGATAGGGGTTTACAAATAAGAGGAAGTCCTTACTTTCTCTATAGTCAGTCCTAGGGATACATTGCCCCTAGAACACAGTGACCCAATGATTTGCATCAACCAATAGGTTCTGATAAAGAAATTGCAATAAGATAAGCTGGTTTTAGGAGAAGAAACTAATTTGAGTAGTTTGTTTCTTCCTAATTGGTGTAGGATTCATTATCATAATCATTCAGAATTAACATATCAATCATGCTTAGATATTCTAAGTCATGTAGATCAACCTCAACAAATATGTCGAGAGAAACAAGCCCAAACCCCCATCAATGAGTTTTCTTTCCAAGTTAAGGATGCAACTATTCTCACACGGGCTAGTCTTTCTCAACAGGAAGCTTTTTCACCAGTAGAACAAACTCAAGTTGTATGTTCTGAAATCCAACAAAAAGTTGAGGTGTCCCAGGTCCTTTTCAATACACCTGCCCCAGATACTTTGCCAATACCCAAGGCATTAATGAGAAATGAGTTGGATTGCAATTTAACCCAAGAGGGAGTTCAGGAAGTGATTTTTGAGCAGGCTAAAAACATAGAAAAATCTTCAACTGAACATTGTCCCAAGTCAAATTATGATAAACAACAAAATTCTGAGCCCCCACACATCTCAAGTAAGTCATCCCCTATTATCCTTAAAAAGAAAGAGCTCCCTGCCAAGGATCAATTATGGACTCTTAAATTTGATGGTTCCAAATCTAAAGTAGGAAGTGGAGCGGGGATTGAGCTAACTAACCCGAAAGGGAAGACTTACTTTGCTTCTTATAGATTGCAGTTCGGTTGCACAAACAATGTGGCTGAGTATGAAGCACTTGCTCGGGGTCTTATGTTTGCTCATAAGAAGAAGGTCACTGCTCTCATAGTTATGGGAGATTCTGAGGTGATTGTAAAGCAGGTATGTAGCCAATATACATGTCATAACAAAAGATTGGTTGCGTACAGAAACAGGGTTTGGAATTTAATCAAAGATTTTGATGCTTTTAGGATTAGTTTGATCCCTAGGGAAGCTAATCAAATTGTAGATGCTCTTGTTGTTGCTGCTAGCTCATTAGAACCCATGCAAAATTATGATCTAAAGAGGTTTTCAGTTGAGTTGATTTCAGTCCTAGTTGTTCTTGATAATGTTCGACACTTTCAGGTATTTGATGATGATCAGCACATATTGGCCTTTTTGGAAAGTTCTGATGTTTTTCAAGGACAAATAATAGATGAATCTGAATGAGATCAGAGAGATTGGGATCTTGAGAAAGAGAGTCCAGAAGGGATATTGGATTTAAAGAGTAATAGCATTCTGAAAGGGATGGTTGTTTTAGAGAGGATATTTGACTCTGACCTAAGGGCTCGCCAAAGGGTGCCTACAGAGAGTGATGGAGGGAAGTATGAATTTGTTAATTTGAATCACTCAGGCCCAGAAAAAAATGATCTTATAGGAAAGACTTGTCCTCAGGAAATTAAGGACAAGATAATCAAGGTCTTGGAGCAGAACATTGAAGCTATAGCTTGGAGTTATGATGATTTAAAAACTTTTGACACTTCAATGATTACTCACACCATACCTCTCAAGCCATATGCCAAGCCTTTTCACCAGAAGCAACACCCGGTCAATGCTTTAATTGAGCCCTTGATCCAGAAGGAGGTGTAGAAACTTTTATCTGCTAGAATAATCTTTTTAATTAGACATTCTACTTGGGTGGCTAATTTAGTTCCTGTGCGCGAGAAGAA
The DNA here is from genome assembly GCA_007115665.2 of Sequoiadendron giganteum. Taxonomy (NCBI): domain Eukaryota; kingdom Viridiplantae; phylum Streptophyta; class Pinopsida; order Cupressales; family Cupressaceae; genus Sequoiadendron; species Sequoiadendron giganteum. Next base: position 349,313,160 of record CM021108.1, read on the forward strand.
TGATGAGATCAGATTGTGTGTTGATTTCAGGAATCTAAACAAGGCTTTTAAGAAAGACAATTATCCATTACCTTCTCTTGATGAAGTATTACAAAAGGTTAATGGATCCCAGATGATGTCATTTTTGGATGGTTATTCTGGATACAATCAGGTCCTGGTTAGTCATGAGGATAGGATGAAGACTGCTTTCACCACTAAATGGGGCACTTTTGCTTACAGGAGGATGCCATTTGGTCTCATCAATGTTGGAGCCACTTTTCAAAGGGAAATGGATGTAGTTTTCAAAGATCTAATAGGAAAATGTATAATCATTTATGTAGATGATTTAACCATCTTCTCTAGGAATAAACAAGACCATGCTGCAGACCTAGAAAAGGTTCTAAAGAAATGTATAAGTTATGGTGTCTCTCTTAACCCAAAGAAATGTGTTTTTGGAGTGTCTGAAGGGAAGCTCTTAGGTCACATTATATTAGAGGAAGGGATTTCCATAGATCCTGACCGAGTGGAGGCCATTTTGAAATTGACAAAGCCAGGCAGAAAGAAGGAAATGAGGTCCTTCTTTGGAAGGATCAATTTTGTTAGGAAATTTATAACAGGGTTTGTAGAGATCATCAAACCTCTCAATGAAATGATGAAGAAGGATGCAAAAATTGAGTGGAGTGAAGAGGCTAAGTCTGCTTTCATACAGATTAAACAATCTATATCTGAGGCACCTATTTTGAAAAGCCCAGATTATCTAAAACCATTATGTATCTATTCTTTTGCTTCTGACCATTTATGTGCAACATTTTTAACACAGAGAAGAGAAGAGAGCGAGGAGAGACCTATTACTTTTATGAGCTCTCCATTTAAGAATGCAGAAGTAAGGTATTCACCACTAGAGAAACAAGCCTTTGCATTGGTATGAGCAGTGAAGAAGTTCAAGCATTACATAATTCGAAGTCAAGTGATGGCCATAGTTCTAGATCCAGCTGTGAAGTCTCTTCTGATACAAAGTGAATTAGGGGAATGAAGAGGGAAGTGGATGGCAATCTTGTAGGAGTTTGACTTAGAGATTCACCTGATGAAACTCATTCAAGGGCAAGGATTATCAAAAGCAATGGCTGATGTGGACATAAATATCACTTGTCAACAATACACTGTCCAATCATTCACAAAGGATCCCTGGTATACAGATTTAATTTTCTTCCTCTTCAACAACAAATGTCCAAAAGGAATGAATGCTACTCAGAGGAGAGCATTGAGGATGAAGAGTGCTCATTACATGCTCAAAGGGGGATCCATTTACAGAAATAATTTTCAAGGAATTTACCTATGTTGTTTGGATCAGCAAGAAGCTAAGCATGCTATTTCTGAGTTTCATGGAAGGCATGGAACAGGGCATGGGTTTGTTGATGCTTTGGCTCATCAAATTTTAAGATCAGGCTATTATTGGCCTTATGTATTTAGAGATGCACATCAGCACTGCAGGACTTGTCATGTATGCCAAACTTCTACACCTAGATAAAGAAATTTTACAATGCCCCTGCAACTGGTATATGAGGTAAGGCCATTTGCTCAATGGGCACTTGATTTTGTAGATGTAATTAATCCAAATTCTTCTGCAGGTCATAAATTCATCTTGACTGCAACTGACTACTACACACGTTGGACTGAGGCCCAACCTTGCAAGAATAGCACCACATAGGTGGTCATCAAGTTTCTGATTGAGAACATCACAACCAGGTTTGGAGTTCCATTTGCTCTAGTATGTGATAATGGACCTGCTTTTTCTTCTACTGAGTTCATTTCATGGGCATATGAACATAAAATTGTTTTGAAGTATTCTTCCAATTACTACCCTCAAGGAAATGGAGTGGCTGAGTCCATAAATAAAAACCTGTTGGAAGTTATAAAAAATTTGTTAGAAAATAATCCTTGGGACTGGCACACCCAGTTCAGATTTTCCTTATGGGCAGATCGAACCAAAATCAAAGTAGCTCTAGGAAACTCACCTTTTAAGTTAGTCTATGGCCAAGATCCAATCTTCCCAATCCATTTACAGATACCTGTTCTTAAGTTCATGCAGGAATTTTATACCAAGGATGATAGGATTGAGGTTAGACTACTTAATTTACTGAACATGGAAGAGAAAAGAGATGCTACTTTGCAGCAATTCTCTAAGCATCAGGTTGTTGTCTAACACTGGTTTGACAAGAGAGCCAAGATAAAAGCTTTTAGGATATCATATCTTGTGTTATTGTGGGATAAGGCCAGAGAGAAGAAAGGAGATCATCAGAAGTTTAATAGACTTTGGTTAGGTCCTTATCAAGTGGCTAAGATACTAGGTGAGAACGTTTGAGTACCTTAACAGGAGTGCCTATTCCATTACCAGTTAATGGTCAGTTTCTCAAGCACTATTTTGGTGCATAAAAGGTCTGATGTTTTAAAGGAAAATATATTATACTGTATCATATGTAATTAAGTTTCTTTTTTTAGTTTTTGTTTGTTTTCTTTCTTTATTTTGCTTTGTTTTGTTTTGTTTTGTCTTGTTTCATTGGGGATCTTCATTTTGTTCATTTAAAATTAAGGGGTTGTTATTCAAAGTATGCTACTGGTACTAGGAGAGAAATTGGTTTAGGTATTTTCATTATCATCATTGAAAAGGATTTCGTTCTGAAACTTATGTTTTATGACCATTCTAGTTTGGGTTTGAAAAGTTATTAAGGATAGAAGATATATTGTGAAAATCTCATGAATTGTGATCAAAGATTTGTCACCAAATTAGAAAAACATCTGCATGAGTAAGTACCTATTTGTTTTAGAATGGCTCTACCCTTTGATTCAAGTGAAAAATCCGATTCCAAGATTATCATAAAATCCATAGTAGTTCTCAACCCATGTTTCAGATTCATTATGTCTGAGTATTGAGGAAGGTGCATAAAAGATTTCCATAAGCAAGGTTTTTTTTTTTAAAAAGAGAAAATGAAAAGAAAGAAAGAAGAGGCAAACTCAATATCAAGTGGGTAATCAAGTATCTCTATCGGGGCTATGGATGCCTGGCTGGCAGTAGAGCAATACTTTGAGAGAACTAGAGGTATCTCTGTTGGGGCTATGGACATCTGTCTGGCAGCAGAGCAATTCCTAGGATTTTATTGCACGATAGTTAAAAGACTCAACCTATGTAGCTTGAATCTTAGGTATAGTTGTTCACAAATAGAGAAAATATCTACAAAGAATGATGCGCAATATAGGCACACACTCAGATTCAGAAATAACTCATGAGCACATACATCTAAGATTCTAGCTCAAACTTATCCTACATATATCTGATCTTATTCAAGTTAGTATGCTTATAAACCAAGTAGTTTTAGGGTGACTTAAATTTTCTTTGGGTATCTTGAAAATGGGTAAACCATTTTCCCAGTCGAGTCGCCATTTTTTTTGCCTTGGTCAAAATGGGTCCCCCTTTTGCGTTTTTATCTTTTGTTGTTTTTCAAACAAAGTTTGGAGTCTTTTGTTTCCAACACTTTGTTTTTTTTCTTTGGTTTAGTTTGTCGAAATCGGAGCAGGAACTGAATCGAGTTCTGAAACTTCTTTCAAAACTCTTTCTGATTCCCATCCCAACAGTCTTTCTTTTTAACCTTTTGTTTTGTCTTTCTCGGAGTTGGAGCCGGAGTGGTCATTAAGTCGGTATTTAGTTGAAAGTCTCAAAATCAAAATCCATCCCGTCTCCACTTCCGCTTTTTAACTTTTGTTTTATGCTTTGTTGGCGAAACCGGACCCTGAACGGGAATGAAGTTGGGAAATTACTCAAGTTTCCAAATCCGTTTTTATTCCGATTCCGCTCCCACCGTTTCTTGGTTGTTGAATTTTTATTGAATTCACACTGCAGTAATGTGTTAGTTCTTCTCCAGTTCTGACTCCACTTAACTGCATTTAATGCATTAATGACAACTGCCATGTGTAGGTAGAAACTCTTATTTTTACCTTGATTAGGGATTAAACGGGTTATTATTATCATTGTTAAGAAATCAAAGAGCGAAGTAGAGCAGTAGTGGAGTTCTTTTGAGTGAATCGATTGAAAGAGGAAGAGATAATTGCTTGCGGATTTCTTCAAAAGGTTTGCCAAATTTTGCGTTCGAGGTAGGGTTCCTATTCTCGTTTTTCTTTTTTGTTTTGTTTTCGTGTTCTCTATTCGTGTTTGATCGTCTTTGCTTTAGGAAGGTTCGTGTTTTTCTATGGGTTTGCATGATTTGTTTTTATTTCTTTGTTTTTTGTTGTTCTTGATTTTGTTTTAGCTTTTGTTTCTGGTTTTCAGTGAGAGAGGGCACGATCATTTTCACATTTTGTCGTGATCGCATTGTGTTGCATTAGTTTTTAAACACGTAGATTAAATTAGGGTTTCGCAGTAAGATAGATTAAATCTAGGTTTTATAGTGAGTTAGTGTTGGTAGAATCTTGTTTTTACTTAGGGTTTTTATTGCACATTCATCTAGTTAAATTAGGAAGGGTTAAATTTGTGCCATAATTTTTATATCGCATTTTTTAAGATTAGGGTTTTATGCATTTCTGTATTCGCATTTTTGAGTGATTAAATACGATGCCCTAAAATACAGTTGCCCCCACGGTCATATGGACATGGTCTTTTTGTGTTGTATTTAATCCTCATTTCAGTTTAATATGACCCTGGTCCTTAATTATGAAGTTGTGCATTAAATTGTTAAAATCATTGATGACATCATGCTTAACCTAGGTGGAAGCGGGATCGAAATTGATTTGGATTTTTGGGCATATTTTATGATTAGTGTCAATTCAATTTTCCATCCCGTCTCCGACTTCGCTTGTAGTAAGAAGCTTTATTTCAAGATAATATCAACCTTGGTGGAAGCGGAAGTTGAATCGAAACAAAATATGAAAACATAAAATCTGAAGGAAACCGAATCAATTTCCATTCCGGTTCTGGTTCCAGTCACTATTCCACTTCTGACTTCGAGCTCGCTTCTTTTTAGTAGAATGTCAATAACAATTTTTGCTTCGAGCCCGACAATACGTTAAAAGAGGATTGTTTAAGATGTTTTATGTTTGGTTTCACCTCTGGTGTATGTATGAAAGGTATGATTTTAAGACATATTTTGATATGTTTATTCAAGGATCTAACTAGGGGTTTTGTTGCAGGAAAGCTGAAGAATGTTGGGAACATCAGGAGAAGCTATCCAAAGGAACCAATTTGTAGGAACATCAAAAGCAGCAGCTAAACCAAAGAAGATCAAGCTAGAACAACTACCTTATACCTTGAGGTATAACCATAGGAGTCTTGTTGTGACAGTAAGCAAAGTAGAATCAGATTGGTCAGATATCACCGACACAAATTTGGGCCAATACAATTTTGAGGAGTTGTATTCAGAAACTTTTGCTGAAGATATAACAAGGAGGACACAAAGAATTGTTGATTCTAGTTTGGCTCATATCACCATGTTTCTGCTATCAATCCAATGCCTAGAGTTGATCTTGACAGTTGCAGGAGCTTACAATCCGGCTACCCGACAATGCATGGATTCACAAGATAATGTAATCATTGATCTTACTCCTCAAATGTTTCAAAGTATATTTAGTGTCCCAGATCCTAAGAAATTGGTGCAGTAAAATGAGGTAGAGGCCCTAGAGAAATATAGAAAATATAAGGAATCCAACAAGTCCCACTTGAACAAAAAGTGGTTAAAAACAGAGAAGAAGTCTCTAACCAAGCTTGCAGAACAACCAAACAGGGCAGATTTCAACAAGGAGGTATCAGATTTAATAATGATGTTGTCTAGGGATTTTGGGAAGAGAGAGGCCTTTCATTTCAAGGAGTGGATGTTTTCCATCATCCAGATAATCTTAAATGGAACCCATCAATTTGATTAGTTGATGATTCTATCAGATGCCATTCATGATCAATTGACCAACATTAGGGAGATTAAATGCTTTTTCATGACTTCTTACATTGTGTATGCAGCAGGAAGAGTAGGTATCTTCCCAGGTCTGAACAGAGTCAGGATAATGGGAGTGTTAGATGGACAAAAGAAGGTGTGGAGCATTATAACCAGCTGTCCCTATAGGTTGCTGAGACTCAATTCAGAAGGGTTAATGATGCATTCATATATGTGATCATTAACCAACTCAACAGAGATGTAGGGTACAGACTAAGCCAAGAGGCCATGGCATTTATCATTGAATGGGGATGTTGGTACATTCAATACCCCAGGTTTACATACTTTAGGCTAGCTGGCTTTGAAGGTCATCCACATTTGTTACTAAAATGTTGCAATAATAGGATAGTTTTGATGGAATTTGTATATCAGGCTCTAGGGGTTAATGCCCGATTTGGATTGAAACATAAGACAAGATGCCATAAGTTCCCCATGAAGTTGGGTGAGTACAACTATTAGCATCTGGTAGGAGCAAAGGCGGTCTGCAGTGAGTTGATAAAGTTAAAGCTAGGTTTATATACAACTCGGAAGCACTTTGACCCGAAGGGTAAAATGAATGCCTTGCTACCTTCTGTGTTTGATAAACATTTTAATTTATTAGAATATTTTTGGAGTGACCGGCAGGATGAGTATGATTTGAGGAAGAAGAATTATGAAAGATTACTTGTCTCACTCATGTAAGAGTTTGGAGTCAAAAATGAAATTCCTGACACATTGGTGGATGATGGAGTTGTATTGGATCCATCTTATGAAGTTTTAAACATTGGGACTGAAAGCCTGGATCCGATTGACTGGGACAATGAGGAAACCATTGACATTAAGAAGATAGGGCGAGCAGTCTTGGATAGAAGTGTTCAATGGTTGGTTCTAAGAACCAAAGCTCCTCAAGGACTAGCTCCTAAAAATGGGAAAGGATATAAAAGGATTAAAAGAAATACACCTCCCAAGGAGCCTTTGGAGTTCCTTCCTCGAGACATTAAAGAAATAGAGCTTGAAGCAGCAGTTGATGAACAAGAGACACCAGAAGGAGATGCTCAAATGAGATAGATTGTTTCAACACCTACAATAGGTGAATCTTCTACTCAAATCCCACTTGCAAAACAGAAAAGCAAGGAAGTGCAAAAAGGGACTTTGCATAGTATGGTTGAAACTATAAAGGGAAAATAAGTGGAGGTAGAAATTCATGATGTTGGAACAAATTTGGATGAGACTCTGTCAGATAAAGGAATACAAGAAAATATGCCTCTAGAGGAGGATACGGAATAGGTAATGACACAGGAGGATCAGTGGGCATTGTTTGAAAAAGTCAGGAAGGTTGCTAATGAGCAAGTTGCAGCAATAGAAAAGAAAAAGTTAGTTGATGCCAAGACACAAGCTGAGGCCATACTACAATAGCAACAAATTGAAGCTAAGTCAAAAGTTGATGAAGTAGAAAGGAAGCAGAGGAAAAAGGAGCATGAGCTCAAGGTTAAGGAGGAGAATGATAAGTTAGAATTGATACAAAAGATTCATGACCTTGAGGAAGAGAAGGCAAGACACCGGAGGGAGAAAGAAGTTTTGGTAGTGAAGTTAAAACTTGTTGAGGAAGCAGAACGGTTGCAAAAGGAGAAAGAGGCTGAAAAGTTGTTCAAAAAGCAACAAGAAGAAAAAGAGAATGCAGAAAAGCTTAAAGCTTTGGAGAAAGAAAAATTGGAAAAGGAAAGATTAGAGAAAGAAGCTTTAGAGAAGGAAAGATTAGAAAAGGAGAGACTGGAAAAGGAAAGATTGGAGAAAGAAAGATTAGAAGAAGAAAGGTTGAAGGAGGAAGAAGACAAGAGAGTACAAGAGAAAAAAGATAAGGAGGAAGTGGAAAAGCTGGCACAAATGAGTGTAGAACGAGAGCAACAACAAAAATAGAAGGTTGATTCTCAACCTCAGTTAAATGTGCAACCTCCCTTAGCTACTGCCTCCTCTTCTTCAACCATGATGATTGTTACTCCAGGAGTTCCGACTTGGTTGAAATTAGACCTTCAAAAGAGAACACCGACACGTTCTCAACCTCTCAATTGGGAGGATATGATGAAGGAAATAGAAAAAGAAAGGCCTAAAAAGAAGGCCAAGATCCTGCACTCTACAAGGTTGATTGACAAGGGAGAAATTGTGGCTGAGTGTGCTATACCTATGGTAGACAAAGAGGCAGGAGATATGCAATTAATGGATTATCAGCTAGGCACTATGAATTTGGGAAGACCTACCAGAGATCGACAAATGAATCTAATTGATGCGGTAGCATCTTCAACCAAATCAAGGATGTTGAAGGATAAACAAAGGAAGGGTCAGCTTAAGGATCAATTAGATCAATTGCATGTTTTCCTCAAGAATATTTATGCTCCAAGATCACAACAGGTTGCTGAAATTGAGACCCCAGTTTTGCTGAGCAAAAAGGAAGTAGAGGATTTGGAATAGGTGAGGGGCAAGGCAAAAATGTTAGATCGGTGGGTAAGTAAATTGAATCAAGAAATAGATGGGGTGTTAGAAGACAGATTTGAGGTTTACAAAGCGACTGAAGATTTGATGGAAGAGATGAAACAATATGTTAAAACTTTGGAAGCACAAGAGGAGGAGTACAAGGGATATAGCCAGAAGTTGAAAGAGGTCAATAAATTACCTAAGACTAACCTCCTAGAACAGTCGATAGTGGAAGAAGATAATAATGATTTTCTGGAAAAGACTTCTTGTATACTCCGATTCAGAACAAATTTCCTATTCAAACATAGAAATGAGGTGCAAGATTCTATTAAGGAGCTAAAAAAGCAATTTGAGAAGTTGGAGGCCATTGTTGCTATTTTAGTGAATGTTGAGGTACTTGTAAAAGAAGGCTTACCTTTAAGCCACATAAAATAGAAATGGATTGAAAGGATTAAAGAGGTTATGCAAAGAGGAGATGTTGATGAAGATCTTCTAATAGATCGATTGATGGAAATCAAAGAAGAAGTAAGAGTAGCCAAGAGAGAGTTGACAAAGCTGAAGGATATGAGAGGGTTTGCTACAGCAGAGTTGGAGTGAATTAAGTTTGAAGACAACTGGATGGATGGGCCCGAATTAGACACATTACAACAAGTCTTCTCCAGGTGTGACGAATACATGATGGAGTAAACTTTTCATGCATAAATCTCATGCATGCATGGCTTTATTTTTCTTTGCATGTTGCATGCAACACTGGCAGTTTTTGAAGCACATGACTTTCTTCTATTCTCTTCTCTTTTTCTTCCAGTTTAACTGAGTTTCCGAAGATAATTGTAATCCCTGAAAGGGTGGGTTAGCTTAAAATAGAAGGGGACTTCCGAATTTTGTATATCTATAAATACCCTTGGAGTATCATATTGTAAGGGTCGGCTGATGGAGAATAGAATTGGCCACTCAATATTAGGAGATAGAATTTTTCATAGTGATTACAATGATACATTGTTACTTGATTTTTATAGTTAAATAAAATTACAGGTTTATACAATACGGTGTTAGAATTAAGTTTTTACTTGATAAGGTTGATGAGTTATAATCTATCTATATGTAAGTGATTGTGTTGAAGCATGATTGTTTCTTATGTGATGAAAGTCATTAGAATTAAGCTGGATTTAAGGATTATCTTGTTAGATTATCATTGAATTAAATTTATTCAAGTCTATTGATCTATGATCTTGGCAATGAATGAATGTGTGTTCTTTTTGGATTCTTTGAAATAGTTGTGATAGGCTAATTAAAATAAGCACATTAGATGCATACAATGGTATGGATTATTCTATGAATTGTATCATGCTTTGATTTTCTTGATCTATTGGAAAAAATTCATTGTTGAAGATATATGTTAGGATGTTAGATGAGTTTGATTCATGTTTGTTGATTTACCCTTTGATCTATCTTTTTTCTTTTATTTAAAACCCCTATTAAAGTAGCTCAATGAATAAGCCATTGCTTGCATTCATTGTTACCAACACAGGCCCCTTGAACATTACAGTTGCATGGACCGATTGAGTGACACCAGACAGTTGAGAACCAACTACCAAGACCTTGGGAGTTAGGCTACTATATGTTGTCTTTCTTTTTCAGGAGAAATAGAGTAGAAATATTATGTTTTAACGTTGTTTGTGTCATTTTAACCATCAACAAGAATCCTCATTCAAAGCAACACAAAATCAATCACCTAGTAATGAGGAAGTACTCCTTAGACACCAAAACATGATTGATACTCAAAATCAACTTCCAAACCCCAAGGAAATGATCATAGAAGAAGATGATAGTGACAAGGAACTTACTAAGGAAAGACTCTTAGAACACTCCCAAAATCGTAAGATGCAAAAACCAATGGAAAAAATGCTTGGGATAAACGCAAACCAATATTTCCCCGCACTTGCAAAAAATGGTTCCAAACTACCCATAGAATTCAATGTGGACATGCTAAAATATCCCAATCTTATTCCACCAAGAGATCAAATAGTAGGTTAGACAATTACCAAAGCCGATGATGAATCCCAACATACTACCCTTGTTTTCACAAAACAATGATCAAACTCAAACAAAACCCATGGATAACCTATTATTTAGGAAACCATCCCAAATTAAGCAAGCAATGATAGCACAACAATATCAAGGCAATACAACTCAAAGCATCCACAACATAAATCTATGCAAAACATGGGAAACCTTCCAATTGACCAACAAGGTAGAAACCCATCACAAGGGCAATGCATTCCACAACATACCTCATATATTGAACCTTCCAACAACACACAAAATCAACAAGGGTAATGTCACATCTCTAATTTTGGTGATGCCTACTTTTGCTTTATGTGGTTTTGCCTTTATGACTAAATGTGTGTGTGTGTGTGTGATAGATTAAATGATAATTAATGTGGTTTTAATTTCGTGAAAATTTGTAATGAATGGAATATTGTCTTATTTTGAAAATGATGCAAAATGGGATGGTGATATTTAGAATTAATGAATTATGAACTTATGAGTTAAGTTGATTTGATTCTATCTGGATACTAATCTGATTTTGGTTCCTTGAGTGTACTTGAGTTGTAGGTTGTTGAAGACCAAGGGTGTGGCTAAGGTAGGGAGATTAGCTCCTTGGGAGGGTAAAGAAGGAATGGTGCTCTCGATCACACACAAAGCACTTAATGTCATATAGATGCATTTAGCATGTGGCTTGGATGATTGTTTTATTATTGGTAATTTTAAATGGATTTTTTTTTATATTCATATATGCAATTAAAAGAATGGAAGAATTAATTCTAGTTTAATTAAATATTTATATATACAATTAAACATTAATTTGTATTATTTAAAGTAATCAAATGAATTGAAATTTATGTCAATTTTCTTGCTTACGTTTCCATATTTGATTTCAAATATAATAGTTTACTTAAATATTTGTTTCCCGAAAAATGCTAACTTGTAATTAAATAGGATTAATTAATAAATTAGGAATAAAAGTTGTGCAAGAAGTAAATTTTATGTAATTCTTTATTTTCAAGATTAGGTCTCGGGAAATGAGAAGAAATCTTTAAAAATGAGGAATAGACTACCAAGAAAGTATAACTGTATCTACAATCTTTTGGGTTTTGCTCTGTAAAAATTGGGAAACATGGGGGCAAGAAAGGGGTTTTCTTTTTATTTGTAGCTTTGCAAACTAAGATATAGAAAGAGGATACAGGAAGAACCAGGGAGCAATGGAAATTCTATAGCTGGGGGTTTTCAGCAATCAAATTCCAGGGAAAGCAAACTCCAGGTTTTTAATCTATTCCAATGCATTTAAATTTCGATTGTAAGCATGGAAGAATTCACTATGAAAAAATAAAAAAGAATCTCTTGAAAATTGTTTGTTCATGTTCACTGAAAATTGGGTGCTTGTTGTATGAAATTCATTGTTTCAGTTGCGCAATTTGTTCTTTTCTCTCTTCCTATTGTATAAAATTTTCTATATTTATATATTTATAAATATATCCAATTTTATATCTGTGTGTACACCCAACTACTACAAATTTATGAACTGAAAATGAAATACAGATTATGTGAATGATATATATAGATATATATCCACATATATATACACATATATTTAATTGTTCACATATGTATATATATGTAAATATATATAAAAATAATAATATTGTTGTTATTTGTATTGGGAAATTTTGAATTGTTTTGAAACTTGGGTACGCATATGATATGTTTTTGTTTATCTTTTTTTTGAGATTGAATGGTATTGGCGAAGGGTTGCTCTATAGCCCGTGCCCCCCATAGGGGAGGCTACGTAGTGGAGGCAGCGTCTCCCCATAGGTCGTGGCCTGTGGGGAGGGCACTGCCCCCACAAGTAGCGTCCCCCATGGGGGTTGTGGCTATATAAGCCAGCCCCTCCCCAAACTCTGTTACCATATAAACTTTGTTGGCCTCTCCCAATGTCGCATGTATTGCAAAACTTAAATTCAAATTTGATAGTTATATATATGTATATATATATATGTATGTATATATGTATAGAAATATTTTTGTAATTTGTTTGGCCCTGCTAGTATTGCTTGCACTTCAAAATTTAAATTCGATTTTGATATTTATATTTAAATATGTATATATATATTTCTGTTGAATATATATCCTATCTTGTGGTAAATAAATTCACTTTTTTGAGCAGTAATAAGTGGATGTATGCAACATTAAATTGAATATATAGATATATATATACTTATATATATAAGTATGTGGTAAAACCACCCATTTAAAATACACATATCTATATTTACTTCTGTGTATATATGCATTTTTATGCATACTTTGTTGTAGGTTCGTATATCGATTCAGCTGAATAATATAATTTTTTTTTCTCCCTTTCATGTATAAATATATTTATATAAACGATTACAAATACTTTATGTATGGAAGTAAGAACATTCTATGAAAAGAATGGACGAATAAAGTCTGAATAGAAAGATAAAAATTTATGCTTTGAATGGTATATCTTTGTATCCATTTGTTCTCTTCTCTAGAATTTGAATAAATATGTTATCATTTATACTCCTTTTTAATTGGATATACTTCTACTTGGCTGAAATTATTTTGGTGGTGTAACCATGTTATCTTTAAACCTTTGGAATTTAGAAATGATTTTGTGATGTTATGAAAACAATTAGCAAGTCATGCATTTGAAATTAATTACTAAAATCCAATGAAATAAGAGTAGATTGAATAGAGAAAAATAATGCAAACTATAAAACTTGATCTTCTTGTCAAAAATCAATCATGAGCTTATACTATATCATGAGTTTTCTTATGAAATGCATGAAACTATAATATTTCAATTGTATGTAACACATGAGGAACTATGCTTTATTTATTTATTTTATGAGAAACTTTCGAGACAAGATGTCGAATGTGGGTACACAGAGATGGTAGTTTATCCTTTTCATAAACTACCTTTTATATTTGTTTATGCTTGGCCAAGAAATGTACCATTGAAATAGATGGATTAAAAGCTTAGGATTTTATGTTATTTATGTCTCTGCCACATCCTGCTTGCAAGAAATATGTTTTCAAGTTTAGAAATGCATATAGGCAAACAAGTATGCATCGAGAGTTCTCTCCCGCTTTGTTGTTCCAAGTTGCTAGGCTCCTCATGCACAATCAGGGATTTCTTTGAGTTAGGGAGAAACCCAAGGAAGTCAGGGACTTCATGGTTGGGCAAAAAAGGCACCTTAACCACACTCTTGGCCTCAATGCAAGAAGACCGGTGGTGTCAAGGCAGATGATGTTCAGAGGTTCTATTGCTATGGATGTGCTTCATATATCATTTTGTATGGCTAGTTAGCCAATTTGTAAATTGTAATTCTATTTAAAGAATGTATTTACTATTGTATACTTGTATCATTGAAACAGATGATTTGTAACACCCCTTGTGGTGCATGTAATTTGGATATTTTAATCCATTTAATTTAATTTAATTTGCTTGAGCACTTATGGATACTACTTCCACTCATGTTATCTCTTTTACTTTACTTGTGATGTTCATTGAACATGGGAATACTTATTTTGAATTATGTTGAATTTTTGAGCTTTACAAGTAATCACAATAGATTCCACAACAAGGTGTACCAAAAATGAACTACCAAAGTGCCCTTCAACACAATCCACAACAAGGTGTATCACCAACATAATACCAAGGTACCCTTCAATACAATCCACAACAACAAGGTGTACCACCAACACAATACTAAGGGACCCTTCAACAAAATCCATAACAACAAGGTGTACCACCAACGCACTACCAAGGTTCCCTTCAATAAAACCTATAACAACAAGGTGTACCACCAATACAATACCAAGGTACCCTTAAACAAAATCCATAACAACAAGGTGTACCTCCAACGAACTACCAAGGTACCCTTCAACAAAATCCACAACAAAAAGGTATACCACCAACAAACTACCAAAGTACCTTTCAACAATAAAATCCACAACAACAAAGTATACCACAAACGAACTATCAAGGTACCCTTCAACAAAATCCCCAACAACATAATGTACCCCAAACAACAAACTACCAAGGTACACATCATCAAGGTATCCCTCAACAACAACAACAAAGCGTACCACAAACAAATTAGCAAGGTATACCTCAAACACAATACACCGTATTCCCTAAAATCAAAATCAGGGAGGTCAACACAATCAATACCTAGGGGAACCTTAACAACAATATCAAGGTATATTAGAAACTCACCATGCCTAAAACACACAACAAGGACCCAACATACCTTATACACAACATGGTCCTCAAGGTCCCATAGCTACACAATATCATGTTTACAACCAAACAAATGTCATGGGACGACAGATCTACAATGCACAAAATCCTCAAGCAAGCACACCAAACAACAATATAAATGTGCAACTAAAAACACTCAATCAAATAATATCAAACACACAAAATGGAAATCCAAGTAAGATCTATGCTCTACAGGATATTTTTCAGTATCCTTTTGATCAAAACTTATCCATGGTACCTTTCCCCAAAGGCTTTGAAATACCAAAATTTGACAATTATAGGAGAAGAGGGGATCCGATAGAGCACGTACATGAATTTTTAGTATCTTGCATGGAACTACAACTAAATGATACCTACTTAATGGGGATTTTCCCACAAAGTCTCGGTGGGGCTGCTATTGATTGCTTCTCTCATCTACCACTTGGTATCAAAACATTTGATGAGTTGTCAGATAAATTTGTCAACCATTTCTCGTACAACATAGAATAGGACATAAAAATCACCGACCTCTATAAAATCAAACAAAATCAAGGTGAACCATTTGCTTCATACCTACATTAAAGATGGAGACACAAAGCAAGTAAATGGAAATGGCTTGTTCCAGAGAAACAACTTGTAGACATATTTATCTCCAATGTACATGCAAATATCAACTACCAACTCACTGTATTATTCCCTAATGACTTCGAGGAAACTATTCAAAAGGGTTTGCTATTCAAGAGAGCTCTTATCGGAAGGGGAGTAATTAAACTTCACAACCCTAAGGATCAACCTTCTAGCTCAAATGACAAACCAAAAATATGGGTGAAGAAAAAAAATGTAACCAATGATGGAGTAATTTATAATAAGGTTTTACGAAACATAAAAACTCCCAATGTACCACAAAATCATGTTCAAACAACATAGCAAGGTTATGCTCCAAACAACCCATAGAACAACCAACCCAATTATCAACAGAACAACCAACTCAGTTATCCTCAGAATAACCAACCAAACAACCAATAGAAAAATCAAGGACAAGATAACGAAAGGAGACCACCAAGATAATATGACCAACCTCAAACAAAATTTACTCCATTGGGAGAATCCCTTGAGGTGATTGTGCATAAAATAGTCCAAAAGAACCTCATCAAAATTAACGAAATAGAAAATTATGAGGAGCCAAACTTCAAACCCCCTTGGTATAACGAGAACAACTAATTTGAATTTCACAAAATCAAGGGGCATGCCACCAACAATTGCATGATTCTCAAGAACATCATGCAAGATTTAATTGAAAAGGAAGAAGTTGACATAGAACATTGACTTGGAAATAAAGACCTAAAGATCTACAAGGATCCAATCCCCAACCATTCCAGGGGAAACAAAAAAATGGAAAAGAACAAGATTACCATAAGGCCAACTTCACCTATGATGAACTCATAAGAAACATCTCTCATGACGATGATACCATCCAAGTTGTAACCATACTAGGAAAAACTCTTGAGTGCAACATAACTACACAAAGAGGAAGAGTTACAATCCAAGGAGCCCCACCCCTAGTAAAATCCACAAGTAAGCCATCAAATGACTATAGCATTGTGGAACAACTAAAGAAAACTCATGCCTTAATCTCCATCCTTGAGCTTTTGAAGTTGTTGCCAGTGCACAAAAAAATCTTGGAGAAAGCCCTTGTTGAAACATCGATCCCTAACGACCTCAACGCAGATTAATTAGTTTCAAGCCATGGTTGGTAATATCTCCTCTACCCATAATTTAGTATTTTTTGAAAAAGAACTTCCACAAAAATATTTCCACAATCAAGATCTCTATTTGGAAGTTTATGTCCATTAACACGAATTCAAGAGAGTGTTGATAGATAACAGTGTAGGCCTAAAAATATATACCCTAAAATTAGTGAAACAAATAGGATATTCTAATTATGTAATTGATAAGAACAAGAGTATCACCATCAAATCTTATGATGACATGGAGCAAAATTTAGAAGGAACAATCAGACTGCTAATTCAAATTGGGCTAGCAATAGTAAAAACATGTAAAGTGTTGGATCTTGAGCTACCATACAACCTTCTTTTGGGATGACCATGGATACATGCCTTACAAGAAATCCCTTCCACATTCCATCGGTGCTTGGAATTTCCTTATAATGATAAGGAAGTTACCATATATGTCGACCCCGAACCTTTTCATTACTATGCTAAATTGGAGGTGAAGTACAAAAATATTATACAAATACCCAATGATGATATATATTTCCACTCCTTTTCATACATTGACCCATCATCACTACCTTCATCCTCTATTACACCTCCATCAGCTAAGCCACCTAAATTTGATCTCAAGATCCAAGTACTTGACAAAGGCTATGAGGAATACCACTTCAACCAATTATTTTATATTGGAATGCTTCCTCCAACACCAAAGACTTATGGAGGATCGAAAGAGATCAAACATGTTCAAGCTGTAATGATGATAGTCAAACCCACCATTTTTACCAAGTGGGGAGACATGCAAGATGAGGAAGTATGCGAAGAAGACCTATCTTCATGGATCTACAAAGAAGAACAACGGGAGACACCACTACCTCCCATTCCTATTGATCAGATAAATAAAGGATATTAGATAGCCAAAAGCATGGAGTTCACTGGACAAGATGACCTTGGTTTACATGGACAAGGTAGAAGAGAACCAATCATTATAGAAAAGCACCCTAAGAATCTTGGACTGGGTTATGGTTCATCTAACATGATCACCCCAAGTACTAAAAGAACCTCATATGAGGAAGGAGCTATACCACTATTGAGACATCAAATAATTGTGAACATCTAGATGACTACTTGAATAACCAAAGAATGTTTGAAAACTTCAACATAAATACCATTATTGTTGAACCTACATTTGACGATGACTACATTGAAATGAATTCCAATGAATATGAATGGGACTCCTATGACTCTAGTGAGTATAACCTAGAAACCCTATAGATCCTTGATAAAATGAAGTCCCTACCCTAGCTACAACTTCCATAAGCTTTATTGATACTAATGAGAAAATACCCTTGCATTATCCACAATTGATAGATCGGGACCAACAACATTATACACTTATTTTTGACACATTCTAGAATGATGAGGCTATTGTGGAGTTCATGGGACTTTGAACCAATATACCACAAGGAGATCATAAAGCATGTTTTGTAATGGAGTTAGATCAAGGAGCATATTTTGGAGGGGAGATTATGTCTTCCAGTCACAAAAATAAACTGATAAATTTAAAAATAAAAAAGAGGTCCCCTAAAGAAAAACACAATGTGGCTTTATTGGATAAAGAAAAGAGAAAAACAAAGGACACATTTGATGTGAAAACCTCTCTAAGGCAACAGAATATGTAGGATTCAATCTCCCCACCATAGAATATGAAGAGAAATCAACACTCTTAGTTGAAGACTCTGAACCTATCAACGTCAACATAGTAAAAATACCAAAAATAACATACCATGTAGCATCACTTGATCCTAAGGAAAACGTAAACTTCTCAACATTTATCAATGAATGCAAAATCAACTTTGCATGGACATATGCAAACATGCCAAGGTTGGATCTCACCTTAGTAGTGCATCACCTAAAATTGTTGCCTGGGGCTAAACCTGTCAAACAGAAGCTACATAAAATGCACCCACAGATAACACTCTTGGTTAAAGTAGAACTTTAGAAAATTCTAGACGTGGGCTTCATTAGATCCATCGGCTATCCATAGTGGTTATCTAACCTTGTACCAGTGTCAAAACCCACTGGGGCATAAGAATCTACACCGACTTTAGGGATCTCAATAAGGCATCCCCGAAGGATGACTTCCCTCTACCCAACATCGACATGATTGTAGAACTAACTACGAGACATGAAATTCTCTCATTGATGGATGTCTTCTTTGTCTACAATCAAATAAAAATATCTCCCAAAGACCAACATAAAACAACTTTCAGTTGTGCATGGGGAAACTTATGCTAGAATGTCATGTCGTTCGGTCTAAATAATGCAGGGGCAACCTACCAACGAGAAATGACCACCATTTAACATGATATGTTGCATATCACTATGGAGGATTATGTGGATGACATATTAGTAAGATCCATCAAAATAAAAGATCATCTAGATAACCTAGCCAAGGTATTTGACAAGCTAAAGGAATACAACCTACGGCTATATCCTAAGAAGCATGTATTCGAAGTGACATGTAGAAAACTCTTAGGGTACATTATGTCTAGAAGAGGCATCGAGGTGGATCTCGCCAAGGTAAAAGCTATATTAAAAATGCCTCCTCAAAAAATATTGAAGTAGTTGATAAGTCTACAAGGTAAACTACGGTCCATCAGAAGATTCATCACATAGTTAGCAAACAAGTGTCATCCATTCACCCATTTGTTACATAAATACATAACATTCAAATGGTATGGAAGATGTGATCAGGCTTTCAAATAGATCAAGGATTATTTTCTCACTCCTCCAATATGAATGCCTCCAAACCAGGATAAGGCAATGATCTTGTATGTATCTACAACACCCGTAGTGTTAGGAGCTATATTAGTGCAATTGGATGACAATAACAAGGAAAGAATAATATATTATATCAATCAAACAATGGTGGGCTATAAATTAAACTATATGCCCATAGAAAGAGCATGTCTATCTATTGTCTGTGTGGCATAGAAGCTAAGAAACTACATATTAAACAAAAAAGTAAAGTTGATATCAAAAGTGGATCCCTTAAAGTATCTATTAGAAAAAGCAGCTCTATCAAGGAGGATCACTAAGTGGGTAATGATACTTAGTGAGTTTGACATAGAGCACATTGATAGAAAATCCATAAAGGGGAAAATGATAGCATATCAACTAGTCGACGCACCAAGGGAAGATCATCAGCCTCTAGTATCACAATTCCCAGATCAAAGCATATTGCTAATAGAATAGTCAAGCCGTTGGAACTTATACTTTGGTGGGTCCGATAATCAACACAACTCAAGAGCTGGTATCCTATTTCTCACACCGTAGGGAGATAGTATGCCCAAGGATTATAGGATTTCCTTTCCATCTACCAACAAATTTTTTGAATATGAAGCACTCATCACTGCATTGAAGATGGTCGTAGAATGGAGGACAAAGGAACTACAAGTCTATGGAGACTCTCAGCTAGTAATAAGGCAAGTAAATAATGAGTACCAAACAAAGGATGACAATTTAATGCCATACAAAAGAATGGTGGATAGTTTCAAGCAGTACTTTTTGTCATCACCTTTGAACAGGTTCCCAGAATCAATAATAGAGTAGTTGATGCTATGGAAACAATAGGTTCTGATGCAGAACAATGGCTACTAGCTTTTACATATCATAAAACATCTACAAGACACACATAAGATACCGGATATTCTGCATCTTCTGATCACTCCTAATCAAGACAAAATGCACTCACTGTCAAGTTCCCACAGACTCCTACAACATCGACACATTGTCTCTACTCTCACCAACAAAGGCAACGACTGCCATCTTCAAAAACTTCCTTCATTCTGCATATACCAACTTTATTTCCACCGTACTGTTGTTCAAAGGTCGAGCACACGAGATTGTCATAAAGAACCGACCCATGAACAATTCGGGATTACCTTTAAATAGTGGACACTAACAAACCAATAACAAGACTTCCAATACATTAAGAACAACAACAAAATTCATATAATAATTACTTCCAAAACATTTGTACATTTAATGGCTCTCTGGCCATTTCTTCTCTCCCTTGTTACTCTCTTTTCTATTTTTTTTCGTAGTTGCACTCTATTTCCTCCTCTCTCTTTTTTTTCGATTACATGCTTTTTCTCTTTATAGAGATTCTAGGGAGTTACCCAACCATTCCTCTACCTGATTCGGTTACAACTGTCATTTAATTTTTAAATGAATATATCATTGCAATTTTAAACCACTTCTAAACATGGTCCCCCGAAATGTTAAATGCTTAAGTCATTATAATGCAAGAGTCGAGGTGCTCCCGCACCATACTCCCAAGCTTAACAGATTTCCAAGTCCCATGGAAATGCTGAGGTGGGACTGCTAAAAACAAATTGTTCACCTTTGTGTCATCATCACTAAATCAATGCCTCTGCTACTTCTGTTGTTGTTATCACATGATTCCCATCAATGGAGTTGATGCTGGTTGTTGTCCACCACTCTTCATGCTGTTGTTTCACACCACCACCATACTGCCATCTCACCCACACATGATTTTGGAAGATGCTTCCCACCCTTCTCTTGGTGGTTGCTCTCATTGCACCTTCTACCCAGTTGCATCGTGGTGGAGACAATACTAAGACCCCAGCTTGAGATCTTCTCACATGCAAGAACAACTGCACTCCTTGACTGCAGCTTGGATGGATCAACTGGCAACGAAGAACCCACGCTACTGCCTGGTGTAGATTGCCTGCTACACACTTAGAACCTTTTGGGCTCTGATACCATTCTGATGCAGTAAAACAGTTGCCTGCTTCTGCCTGGCATATACATCCACATGACACACACAAGATACCGGATATTCTACATCTTCTGATCACTCCTGATCAAGACAAAATGCACTCACTGTCAAGTTCCCATAGACTCCTGTAGCATCGACACATTGTCTCTACTCTCACCAACAAAGGCAATGACTACCATCTTCAAAAAATTCCTTCATTCTGCATATACCAACTTTCTTTCCACCGTACTGCTATTCAAAGGCCGAACACACGGGACTGTCATAAAGAACCGACCCATGAACAATTCAGGATTACCTTTAAACATTGGACACTAACAAACCGATAACAAGACTTCTAAAACATTAAGAACAACAACAAAATTCATATAATAACTACTTCCAAAACATTTGTACATTTTCGGCCAGAGAGCCCGATTTCTTCTCTCCCTTGTTACTCTCTTTTCTATTTTTTTTCATAGTTGCACTCTATTTCCTCCTCTCTCTTTTTTTTCGGTTACATGATTTTTCTCTTTATAGAGATTCTAGGGAGTTACCCAAACCATTCCTCTACTCGATTTGGTTACAACTGTCATTTAATTTTTAAATGAATATATCATTGCAATTTTAAACCACTTCTTGACATGGTCCCCCGAAATGCTAAATGCTTAAGTCATTATAATGCAAGAGTCGAGGTGCTCCTACACCAGGTTCACTCCTCAACATTCCCTAAAACATTCCCAAATATGAATTCCTCATGGATCAACTACTTATACAAGCATTCAATATCCCAGAATCAAAACTAGTTTGTGATGTTGTTGGTCCTAACTCACCTTGGTACCAAGATAGGTTTTCCTATATCCAACATGGTATCATACCCTATAACTTAACGATAAAACAAAAGAAAACCTTTGTCCATAGAACATCTCGATTCACCATCTTAGGAGATACCCTACACAAAAAAATTCTAGATGACACATTACTCTGATGTCTCAACATGGACGAAGCACAAACCACTTTACAAGAAGTGCACGAAGGTATTTGTGGGTCTCACTCTAGTGGACCTAATCTAGTACAAAAATTATTGAGAACAAGGTATGATTGGCCCCAAATGGAATAATAATGTAGTCATTACTCAAGAAAATGTTGCCAATGTCAATAGCACGGTGATCTTGTTCATGCACTAGCATAGGAGCTAAGACCTATAACAACACCATGGACTTTCTCGCAGTGGGGACTCGACTTGGTAGAAAATATATCTCCTACTTCATCCAATGGGCATAAGTTTATCATAACTACAATCAAATACTTCAAAAATTGAATAGAATCCATTCCATTAATCTACATCATAGGGAAGCAAATATCTAAGTTCATCTTGAATTATTTGATCTATTGGTATGGAATTCCCCAAACTATCATAACAGATAATGGAGCCCCATTCAAGCACTAATATTTTTATGAGCTTTGTTCAAAGTTTTCTATCCAACACTGATTCTCAATGCCTTACTATCCCCAAGAAAATGGTTAGGCTGAAGCATCTAATAAAACCATACTAAAAATATTGAAAAAGACTGTTAATGACATAGACCATGATTGGAATTTGTAGCTAAATATAGCCTTATGGGCTTATCGAACCAACATCCACACACCTACAGGTGCCACACCTTTTTCCTTGATCTACGAAACTGAAGTGATCCTACCTATTAAAGTCAAGATCCCCTCATCGTGAGTGTCCCTGAAAGGCATGGTCAACAATGAGGAATATCGGGTGTCTAGATTGAATGAGTTGGAACTCCTAGATGAAAGGTGTTTGAGCATGTTAAACCATCTCTAGGTTTATTAGAATCAGCTCAAGTGAAGCTCCAACAAGAAGATTAAAAATAAAAACTTTCAAGTTGGAGACCTAGTATTGAAAGAGAATCAAAAGATCCAACTAAATCAGGACAGGAAGGGGAAGTTTGAACCAAACTAGTTAGGTCCTTTCATCATAACAACAAGCTATAACTCTAGAGATTATCAGTTGGCTACACTTGAAGGGGAACCTTTAGTTGAACCTCTAAATAGAAACCATCTCAAAAGGTTTTATACTTGAGCACATCAGAATATCATCAACAAAAAGCTAAAAAAAGTAAAAAATAAAAATAAATAAATAAATAAGAAAAATAGTAAAGATAAATAAAATGTCCTTTAAGTGAAAAACACCTTGTGGTGCTTCTAGGATAGGTACCGTAGTGAAAACCTATAAAACAGGTGCTACGTTTTTATAAGACCTGCATCTTTATCTATCAGAACTATCTATCACGTCCATCCCATCCACGCCATAATAAAACGTGCAACCAACCATGGCTCGATGACTGATCAAGTTTTGAACCTTGCTACACCATCAAAATACATCTTTCCTAATAAGCGTAATCAAGCCCTGAACTGGGGGCAACTTCCTAGAACTGGTATCAGATTGGATCCTTATAAATCCCATCATGATCAAAAAATATCAAAATAAAAAACATCCAGATAACTAACAATATCAAAACAAAGTCAAAAACATCAAAATCCCAAAAACATATTTATGCTTTGAGTCAACACCAGTTGAACTACGTGGTATCTGCATGTATAATTTAGGCAAGGCTAATCTTTGACCATCCCTTGAGGCCCTAAGCTAGTCCCCTTAGGTGTCTGTTGTAATCTTTAAATTTAATCAAAAATCCAAAAACATTCAAAAGACTAGAAAAGACAAAAAAACATACTCCTATCAAACAAGCGAACTACGAGCCTCTACGTGTATAACATAGGCAAGGCTAATCTGTGATCAACCCTTGAGGCACGAGGTTATTCCCCCAAAACAAAAACATCCAAATAAGCTTATTAAAATAATAAAAAAACCATAAAAGTCAAAAAGTTGTGAAAGAAGTGTCAGTCAAAACGATTGAACTATGAGCCTTTGTGTTTGTCACATAGGCAAGGACATCTTTGATGAGCCCTCGAGGCACTAGGTCAATCCCTTTAGGTCCCCCTAATTGTCTCTAAATATCTTGAAAACTACAAAAACAATATTAAATAAATTGAAAAAAATAAAAAAGGGTCCTATCCCCATTGTCATCTATCTGAAATAAACTCTCCATCCATAATAAAAAAATGTCACCCTCACCCTTTGAAAAAGCAAAAAGCAGGGAAAACAAACATTGAAATCTAAAATATCCACAAAAATTATTGAAACGACTGGATCACTATCAAGTTGAAACAATGCCTAAAGTATTAACTACATACCTATCGATAAGTCATCAACAACATCCAAACGTATGTCTTAACAGATAAAACGTTCCTACAATAGACATCACTAATGGACAACATCCTGAAACATCAAACAACTATGACAACTGATACTACAACATTGTTTATCTTTTTATGATCTTATCTTTTTAATTTATTTTAAATATTATGTTATCAATATTTCAATGATATCCATAAGGATTCAGAAAGGAAGGAATGATGATATTGATCATCAATTTTTGTTTATTCTATGTTTTAGATGTTTTTGTGATACTACCACATAGAATACTTTCTTTGTTTTGTGTATAGAAGTCATTTTGAGGCAAATCGTGTAGCAGTTGCAAGTTAGATACTCCATGCTTCTTTGTGTAACTTGTTCGAAATGGTTTGAAATTTCTCACCAATACACTCTAACAGGGTTTTGTATGTTTGGTATGAGAAAGAATATTATTTTTTTGCAGAGTCAAATTCCACGTAGTGGATACAATGCCACTTCAGTTATTAATACCCAAGTGCATCATGTATGTTTGCTACATCAATAAGGATTGATAAATATACAAAGCCTCTATGAAAGTAAAATAAAACTCGTCAATGACTAACAACATCAATTTTTCTTCTAAAAATCCAAACTAAACACTTCTTCTAACTAACAGCTCCATCCTACTTCATAATATCATTAGTACCACATACATCCTACATCCATAAATTTTTCAGTACCCATCATATATCATATATCATCATCTATCACATGGATATACAAAATCATACATCCATCCATAACATATACATGCATTAGAAAAGAATAAAAACATGAGCATATAATCATAAATCTTCCATCCATACATCCCATATATATAAGCATAGCATCAGAAAAATATAAAAGCATCATCAACACATATAAGCATAGCATTCATCATATAAAAATCTCATAATAAGTCGCATCAAACATGGTATATAATATATCATAAAAAATGAGAATGTCATATACATCATCAACTAACATGTGTGATATCCAAATATACAAAAAAATACATACATATGAGGCCTCGGCTAGGCCAATGAATATATATACAAAAATATCATGTCTACATAAGTCTCTGATATAATAAACATCAACATATCAAATTAAGAAAAACTCAGCCCTGCTGACCATCCCAAGGAGGAGATCCATGCTGGCTCTAATGAGGGGATGACTATAGGATGATTTGAGACTGTCTAACAGACTGCCCACCAGACTTTTCACCTGTATTGGTGCTCGACTCACCAAATCGTGGAGGTCTCTGGGCTCTAGGAACAAATGCCTCATACAAATTCTGATAGTATGTTCTCTATTGCAAAAGCCTATCCCACTCGACTTGATACTGGGCCCAGCGTATGGTAGAGGCCAAGGATATCTTCCTTCTCAATCTGTGTTGCCTCTCCGTAGCCAAATCTTGTCTCAATGAGTCTCTCTCCTAAAAGAGAGCATCTTGCTCTACGATAAGAGTAGCAACCTACGCATCAACATCTTGTCATCGTGCAATCTCTGCATCCCTAGCTACCATGAGTTGGGAAATTTGAGTTGCCATATCCCCTTGTGGAGGAGGACCTTGAGGATCCTATGGTCCTTGTTGTGACTACTGCTACCCATCATGTTGTTGATCCTAATAATCCTATACATGTTACAGTTGCTTATGGGAAATCCTAAGACGTTGTCAATCTTGTCGATGCCCAATGTAACCTCCTTTATGAACACCCAACACTGGACCTCTAGGAGGCATGGTCAATATCAAAGGCCTATGATGGGACCACCATCCATCATAATCATGATTCATCCCAAGATCTGCAGGACCAACTGCCCAACCCCATGGAAAAGGTCTCAATTCTCTAAAAGCTACCACTATCACCATAGAATCAACACGAGGCCCCATGTGGTCTCCTCCCATGTAGTGCATCCAAACATAGCAATATAATCATTAGTTAGCCAAGTCTGGTGCTCACCAAATTGTCTTAGTACTCTATTTGGCAAACATATCTCAAGAAGGAGATCACAATGACTAATCAAAAACTTTGTCTACCTATAGTAGACCCTATGCTCTTGGTCATCCAACCATGCCTTGCAGTCTCTATATGGCTGCCATGTAAAATATGTCACATCATTAAAAACTACCCTCCAATAAGATATTCTAATGGGCTAAGTATAATATAGATAATCATAGTACTAATAACCATAGGTATCATGAGAATCCCTATCTCACATGCTCTCTAGTCGAGTGATTGCAATCCTCTCGCAGGCCCAAAAATGCAATAGACGAGCACCAATTGATATACTATTACCACCTATGTTAACAACCTTATGCATATCTCTCTAAAGGTGGGCTAGTACACATTGACCCTAAGCATACATTGTGGCCTCCTCCATCATTTGCTCAATAACAATACCCCAACCAACAAGGAACCTCTTAGCCCTCCTATTGAGCATCAAAGGTCTAGTGATCAAACCTGCTAGGATGAGAACCATGGGATCAACACTATTAACAAAAGACCCCAAATCAATCACAGAATCAACAATTTACAACTAGTCCACACCAAGTAACCTCTCCATCGTTGAGGTACCCCTCTAAACATCATAGTCGATCAACTCACCATGAATGGGGATATTAAGAATCCTCCACACGTCCTCCAATGTAATTGTGCACTCTCTAGGAGGAAAATGAAGTGAAGAGGTCTTAAAATACCACCTCTCTACCAAAGCAATCATCATGGCTCGATGAGCCCTGAGCAATGGCATGTGAGCAATGTAGCACAAACTGATGACATCAAGAAAGTCTCTTTGAACATCCTCAAAAGCAACTAAACCGTCCATCAACTGAGGATGTCGTTCTCACATAGACAAAGGCTTAAGGAAAACCTGCAAACATTCAACTCACAATGTCAAGATTTTTGAGAACATCAAACTAAAACTAAACATTACAAATCAGTTATTTTTGAGCAAAAGCGAACTTTTTCTAAGGCAATAGCACACATATTTTTCAATAGCGCATATAATGTTCAAAAGTGACAATGTTTGTCAATAGCACCCTTAATAAAGGGAAAATAGCATTCATATCGAACCAAAAGCGAAATTTTTCCTAAACTACTGCTATTGCTTAGAAAAAGTTTGAGAATTAAATTTTACAAGTACAAAAAAATGATGAAAGCAAAAATTGAAGACATATGTACCAGAGCCCCTATTCCAGCTGGTCATCTATATGCCCTGACTTCCTTTGCCTTGTGTGGAACTCTTAGAACTCGAGGCATCGTGATTCATCGTCCAAAAAAGGAAATCTCACAAAAGGTCTAGAGGCAAGAAAATCTCAAATCAGGGAGTACAAATGAGGGGTAATTTCAACCTAATTTACCATTTAACCCCCCCCCCAAACCATAATTTTTACCCTAGGAACCCCTTCTAGGTCAGTTTTGAGAGGACTTATGTCAATCTGGAAACCTGAATGTGAGGCCTAGGTCTAGTTTTTCATCTTCTACACATCTAAACTACATTGAAAACCTTGTCGTGAGCCCGACCAGAAATTTTTTTTTTCCAGCCAACCTCTCGAGGGGGCAATCCAGCATCCTATTATCCTTCTGTTGATCGTCAGGGCATAGTGGGACATATAAAAAAATTCAAATCATGATCTAAACATCAAATTCTTTGAAACAAACAGTTGTTGCAAGTGTTATAGTACTGCTCTTCAAACTATAGAGAGGAAGATCTCTCTTTGCTGATGTTATACATAAAAAAGGTACTAAGGTTCCTATCTTTTTTACTCAGTGGTAGGACACAAGGGTGCATAAACACAATGTGTCATAGCTAAGCTTTTCTCTGGTTTCTACAGATCTTAACTATGACTAAACTAGCTTCTAAACTATCCCACCTCCTTAAGATAAACAAAGCATGAGGGCATAGGAGCGAGATGGATGGGTTGGATAACTTGAATCCGTCATCTCCGTAGAATATGGCTGAGGCTCTGACCTCTCATATATATGCTAGGATAAGGTTTTATGCAAGTAAATACTCTTTACGGTAGGTTGGATGTTAGACTTGCCAAGGAGTAGGAACCCATGTCCAAGGTATAGGCTGGGAAACAATGTACTAGAAACAACAAGGTACAAAGATATGGATATCAAGATTTATAAGGAGGAGGAACCCCTATTCGAAGTGTAGGCTGAAATCCAGATCTTTAAACAACATCAAATGATAGCAATCGATAACAAAATATCTAAGGAGGAGGAACCCCTGTTTGAGGAGGAGATTGAAACAATAAACTATTTAAAAACAAAGACATTGGATCAACTCAAAACTTAGATCAAATATGCATATTCCATATGACTTTCTTCTTCAAGCTTTTCCAAAGAATTACAAAGGTTGGGACAACAAAGGCACAAAATCATGCACAATTACGATCAACCAACAAAATCTCATGCAAGAGTGAACAAATACAAACAAGAAAACTCTAGCAACAATGGTGCAACAATTTTGCATAGTAAATAAAGGTTAAACAAATAATGAGCCCAAAGCTCTTATTTATAGAAACTCAAAGGAGTAGGCAACCCTAAAGTCTCGAGTTAACAATCAGTTCTTACCAATCAACAATATTTATTCCTATGTCTAAAAGTAGGTGAGCAAGCAATTAACTAGAAATCTACTTCAGTTAACTGAAACTAAACAAAATTCAAACTAGAAGTCTACTTCAGTTGACTTACACCTAACTAAAAGTGAACTTAAATTACAAATGTGTCTCCAAAATAGACATCCACCTTTAAAGGAGATATGAGATCCACAAATCATGGGAGTCAATTAAACATACTTGATTAGTGGGATCTAACATGCATGATTTGTGGAGATCTGGAGTCAACTTGGAAAGGGGCATCAAGTTGACTTCAGCCATAGTTATTGCTACTTTGGAGGGTAGGACGTCCTTCTTGAGGTGCTTTACACCTCTTCACCACTGGTCAACAGTGTCTCTATCCAGTCGTTGACCTCTTCAGCCCCTGGGCAATTAATTCTTCTCAAGATGATGATGTGACATCTCGACATCTCTTCACCTGTCACAAGTTACTGTTGATAGTCTATGCATTTGACATCTGCTTCATCCAACTTGATAGAAATTGCTACAATTTTGGCTAACTTGCAACCATTGGGATCACCAAGGAACGTGCTATGAATGACGTCTTGGAATTGTTTCTGCACTGTTCCTCACTCATGTTGATATTCAATGTGAGGGAAGGATATTACCAATGTTCTTATGAAGTTGATAATACCTGTGACAATATGCCTATAGTCAATCAGCTCCACAAAATTGGCATCATAGGTTTTCACCTTGTATGCCAACTGATCCTTCCAATCAAAAAGATGGTGTTTCTTTTATGTGGTGGTAACTAATTGATATGCCAATTGTAGATCAACAACTGCCGTTTCATCTTCTGACCTCTTTTCTACTATCCTCAAGTCTGACTATTGGATCTTTGAGTGAAGTCCATGTGCTCTATCTCTCAACTAGTATGCTTCCGCCAATACACATCGTCCTCTGATAACAAACTCATCCACTTGATTTCTCAAGTGTTTGCCATATGATCAACTGATGGTGGTTTCACTTTGTGTGGAGATCTAGCAACTCTTGAGGTAAATCCGAGGAGCTGGGAGTGTCGTGCATCAAGCTTGAAATATACATCCTTAATTGTCAGTTTTTGGCCTTTAAGGCTACTTTGTCTTGTCCATCCTTTGTCATCCTCTCTTGGGCGCTTGCTGAGGTAACTCCGAGAAGGTCTGGCTCCACCGGATGAGTGGTCTTTCCAAGGTTCACCTTTTATAGCATGAAATCTTCAACCCTCACATTATGTATATCTTTGTCTTCAGGTGGGGAAGCAGTCTCTATGACAACCTCGTTGTCCACATTCCTTCCTACATGTGTTTGCTTCTTAAACTTCTTTTTCGACATGTCTCGAGGGACATGAATGAACTCTATGAAGTTGACCTAATAAGATGACCTTTCCCTCTTCCTTCCAAGAGAACTCTCAAGCCAGATAGAATCTCGACTAGTTTCATTGGAAGGAGCAACGTTAGGCCCCTGAATGTTGGATGAATAAGACTGTGATGTATCGATGTCCCGAGGTGGTGAGTCCAAGTCAATGGGACCTTGTAACTGTTGTGATGGTGGTGAAGTTGGTGGCTCCATTTTTATTACAATTGCTTCTGCCATGGGCTCCATCTTTATTGTGAATATCTCAATCACTGGCTCTAGCTTGGCTACAACTGTCTCTACTATCTCGGGTAAATTGGTGGTTGTCTCCACCTGTACTTCTTATTGATTTGTATCGGCAATCCCTTTTCTCCCCCATGTGTTCCCTAACATCTACATTCCTTCGGGAAGGATGCTCATCTTTTTCTTTTGGGCTTCTTCCTAGACGAGGAAGGTAGTGAAGATTGAACCGGTGGCGGCTCTGTTTGAGGAAGTACTAACTTCCTTGTCCTCTTGTTGTCAAGGTAGAGTCGATTGTGTCTGACTACTCTATTTGTTATTTCCTCTATAGACATGCTCTCTTTTGCATACCAATCCACTCTACTGAGTGGTTGTGAATCCACCTGATCCATGAAGAAGGACGGACAAATGACTTCTTACTCATCCTCAAATAAGCCCTCAATGTCTTTTGACATAAAGTCAACAATTTGTGAGAGTTTGAACCTACTATAGTTCCTTCTTCGCACCTCGAACTCATCATCACAATTGACCCAATAATCTTCTATGGAAGATTCATGTGATGAGCGTTGCTCGAGTTGTGCTGCATAGAGACCTCTTGGATTGTATGGTGACCTCCTCTCAATGAGGTACTTGAGATTAAATCTCACAATTTCTTGGCTCATCAACCCGGCATCAAATGTCATCTTGCATCTATGGAGTCCCATCTGAATGGGAAAGTTTGCAACTGACTTCTTATTTTGGCATAGATAAGTGTGAACCTCAACCAACTGCCTCAGTAATTCCATGAACACTACCTTATCTGAAGGGTAGTGTGGCATCATGGCGGGGTGACCATTGTAGCCATACACACTTATGTAGGTGAAGGTAGGGAATTGGATAAACCAATCCGCCCAATTCACCATTGCCTCCTTGGTTGATGGTGATATATATATGTGCATCTCATGGTCTAGCTCTCACACGGTGTGCATGGTGAAGAGGTAGTTTATCTTTTTGAAGTATCTTTCCGCTCGAGTAAACTCAAGACACAAAAATTATTCTTGGACCTTCTACACACCTAAGGTTCCCACAGTGTTTAGTATTCTAAATTCGCTTTGGAAGGCAATCAGGTATACCAGGTAGGAACACATGTGGAAACTATGAGCTTCTAGAAACCCGATAATTTGTTGGTGGAGTGTGTCACTAATTAGAGAGGCCCAGTCGTAATGTTCTTTCTTGCTGATGATTTTACCAATGATATAGAACATCCACAGCTGAAAATGATTGCCCTCTTCCTGTGCAATGACTTTGCTGAGTAGAGTGATTAACACTGTGTACTCATCTCTGAATTCTCCTTGTCCAACCAATTTGGGCAAGTTGGCATTCTTCACCTTTAACCACTGTTCGACCATTTTTAGCGAACACTTGTATTTTGAAGATTCGAATGCCTTTCCACATTCAATCACATATATAACCTTATTGGTAGGGCATGGTGGAATTGTAAAACATTTTTCAATGTCCTTCGACTTCAAACTACAAATCACTCTCCCATCCACTGATAGGGTTTCTCTTGTGGTAGGATTGTAATTCTTAATGCAAGAAATTACAAGCTCCACACTTTGTAACGTGATAGGAATTGATGTAGCTTGAAACAACCTGGATTCTTCTATGTTCTGCAATGTAATTTGATTCATGTCCTCCAAATCCTCAAAATTGACCTTCGGGTTCTTCTGCCATAAGTTTGTGTCAATCATTTTCAGATAATCATGGTACAAGACCATCTTGGTCTTATATTGTACCTGGGAGTACTACATTATAAAAGACTTAAAGATAGACTGTGCACACGACCTTGTTCTGACACTTTCCAGAAACCCTTAAAAATAGCGCCTGCTGAGAAGTATTTTTTCGAGAAAAATTTGGCACATGGGTTTTGTTCATGCTTCAATGTTGAACAAAGCCAGTTCCTTGGGATTTTGATTTGAAGAATTTTCCAGAAAGATCCCTAAAAATAGGGGCAACAAGTTTGTTGATTCTGACAAATCTAAAAAGATGGGTTTCATTGGAAAATTACGTTGATGATACCCAATTGGTCATATCTGAGGTGGCCTGATGTTTCCTGTGACATGCAAGAATTTTAAGACAAAAGAGAGGAAGTAGACAAGAGGTGGATTGGAAGTTATTATTTGCCTCTTTGCAAAAAATTGCCTCTAGAATCAACCTTGGAGAAGAAAACCTTTACTGCCATCGATCTTCAAAAAATATCAAAGAACGGTCCAAAATCCTTGCCAGATCTAAAAAAGATGTCCTTGGGAGCAATTTGTTGTTTTGATCTTCAACTTGCAAAAAGAAATAATGAAAAAGGATGCCTAGGCTTGATTATACAAAGATTCAAGTCTGGATCCACCAAGTATGGGTGCTAACTCATGACTTAAGCCTGGTTTGGAGTTCAAAAGTTGATTTCCATAGATTGTGGAGTGTTTGGCCTCTTTTTGTCTCCAAGTTTCCTTAACTCGAGTCAACATATTAATTTTGAATTTTTAGGCGTCCCTCCTTGAGTGTTGAGAATTTTTCATCATTTTTTCAAGATGAAGTGCCTCTATTTGCTCTTCGCTCCTAGTTGTTTTGTTAATCTTCGGTAGCTGCTAATTGTGTATGTTAGAATGTGTCAATTAAATTAAATCTAATCTAATACACCAATGAAATATTAGATTGAAGAAAACTAAATAAATAAAACAAATGCAAACTCTTGACAGTAGCTTCTTCAAATTTGTTCCATTGTCCTCTAACTCCAGGGATTCGCTTCAATATGTTTGCTCTCAGTTGTGCAAACACAGTTATAGAATGGCACTTGAGAGAATGAGATTATTAAGAATGCATATGCATCTACAAGATTGAACTATTGAATTAAAATGCTATGAATTGCTAAGATTGCGATTATAATAACTACGTATGAAAAATGTGAGATTCGAGGTCCTTTTTAGCTCATGAAAGGGCTGTATTTATCTATTTTCGAAGGTAGGAATTCGATTGGCCAAGATTGACGGTCGAGTTCAAACCTGTTGGAATGAACGGTGAGAGATCGAGAATTCGAAAAAGAGGTGGAATTCTGAGAGACAAAAAATGAAGAGACAATTTGAAAGGTGTCTCTCATAATTAAATAAATAAATATTTAATTATGTGTGAGAGAAATGTGAAAAAGCTTTAATTAAATATTGTAAATATTTAATTATGAGAAAAGGAAAAAGCCTTTTGATTAAATATTAAGAATATTTAATTTTTGTGAGAGAAGTGGGAATTTGGAAAATGATTTAATTAAATATCAAAAGCATTTAATTAAATGTGGAGGGAAGAAAATCATTTAAATTTAGAATTTAAACTTTGATAATTAATGTAAATAAATTGTAAAATATATTTAATTAATTAAGAAGAAGGTAACATTAATTAAATAAACTTATTTATTTAATTAAATTAGAAGAATTAGAAAATGAACAATATAAATAAATAATTAAATTTATTTAGATGACTTAAGAATATTATTTAAATAATTCATATTTAATTAATTAACAGGTTCGATCGACCGTGACCATTTTTAGATGTGTACATTTTGCCCCTCTTTGAAGTGATGTGTTTTACGCATTGCTTCAAAGAAATATTGCTCCTGACTTTGAAAAATTGTTGATGATGCTATATGCCCCCTCGAGAGATAAATCGCGTGATGAGAACGATTATGAGATTGATTTGAAAGATTTTTAGATGATTTCAGAGAAAAATTGGTGATTTAACTCTCGAAATAACACTTTGCAAAGTAATAAATGCTATTTTTACCCCTTTAAAAGGTGAAATGTCACTTTCATTTGAACAGTAACCTTTGAGGAAATTGGAGCCTTGAGAGAGAGAAAAGCAATGTCGATCCCATATGAGTGCCACAGATTCGAGCAAGGTCTCCGTCATCAGAGACCACCTACGTATGGACCTCCGGTAAGTCGATCCAAACCTCTCTATGAAATTTTTATGCAATTTTGGATGCTTTTTCAAATTTTTTCAAATTTTAAAATTATGTTTTAGCGCATGCGATAGGTCTTTTAGCGCATCCAAAGTCGCACATAGGGATAGAATAGTCGTGCATAGAGGCTAAATAATCGTGCATAGGGGATTTAGCGCATAGGATAGATAAAATGGCGCATCTATGAAACTTGCCTATAGATGATGATAAATTAGCGCATAGGAGATTTAGCGCATCCATGAACTGTGATAGCATATATGATTGATGAAATAGGGCATCCATGAAATCGTGCATCCATAGACTGTTTTAGCGCATCCATGGAATAAAGTTGCGCATCCACGGTTTTAGCGCATTGATTGACTGTTTTAGCACATCCATGGATTATTGCCGAATTTCAATTTTTGAAGAAAAATTAATGCATGCTTGATGATTGTTGCTAGATTAGACAACAAATTTTACGCATTTGAATATCATTGATGAATAGATTTGATAATTTTGTCTTCGTGCTTGAAGAACAAATATGTATGATAGATTTTGCTTCCATGCGATATGAAAAACAAAATAGAGATGATAATTTGCTTTCCTGATTTGAAAGTCAAATAGATTAAGTCACGATGACTGTTTAAATTTGTTTCCATGCGATATGAAAAACAAATAGTATGATAGATTTTCTTTCTTGTTTGAAAGTCAAATTAAGTCATGATGATTGTTAAATTTGTCTCCATGCGATATGAAAAACAAATATTATGATAGATTTAAACTTGCTTGATGTACTGATTGAGTGATGATATTCATTTGCTGATTGATTTTGCATGCTTGCTTGATTATTCCATGATGATTTGGGAGTGATAGACCAGTGTGGCTTGAGAGATTTGTTGAGTATCCCGCAGTATCGGGTCAACAGGGCACTGTTAACTGCCTTAGTAGAGTGGTGGCACAGTGAGCACAACACCTTCCACTTACCGACATGAGAGATTACAGTGACTCCAAAGGATGTCTACAAGATTTTGGGTATTCCTGTGGTTGGAGAGTTTGTGATTTATGATCACAAGGAGATTGGGGGTACAGATGCTTTGAGATGGGTCTTCCAGGATCCTCATATCTGTGGATATTAGCTTCCCTAGAAGGAGATGACAGAGAGATATGCCCCACTACCTTCGGTTTTAGCAGGGATGATTGGTGGTTTCCTTTGTCCTGATCGCAGGTCAAAGAGACTATCAATTGGGTGGGGGAGGATCCTAGAGGACATGCTTCTCCACCGTACCAGATATGCATGGGGATCATGCATGCTTTCCCATCTGTACCATGACCTTCATCAGGTCGTGTACACAGATGGGAAGAGTCTCTCTTGTGGAGTGACTCTTCTACAGATATTCACATGGGAGCATTTTGTGATCACACGCCCCATTGTCAGGAGAGATCGCCCCCTCGGATTCCCATATGTTTATGTGTATACAGGGCCCCTTGTCCAACCGAGGCTGGGAAAACTGGAGTACTGGAGACGAGTACTGGATGATTTGGACACGGTCATCTGGCGACCGTATGTGGATTGCGACCCGTGGCAGACAAACGACGTAGAGTTGCCATATGTTACGAGGCCCAGATACTTGATTGGATGCACCCCCTTCATTATCGAGAGATTTTCGGGTCGGAGGGTTCTGAGGCAGTATGGATGGGCTCAGATGATGCCCCAGGGGATGACACAGTATACCAGGCATCGGGTAGATGTACTAGAGTGGGGGGCAGTTTTGACTATTGAGGCCGCCCGAGAGGAGTACTTTGAGCTGCAGCCAAATGATTGGACCATTCAACTAGAGGTCACAGATGCAGGGATGATGGATGACTATGCCGCATATTTCTACACACATCCCTTTCCTCGTTTCACTAGTCCAGATGAGCCTGCCCCATTGATGGGAGGTCCAGTTATCCAAGTAGGGTTACAGCAGCCACAGGGATATCGAATAGCAGGGCAGCCACAGGATCAGGGATAGGTACAGGCAGAGCAGGTGGCAGATATCGGCGGGGTAGCCATGGAGGTGAATGATGAGAGCTCCGAGGGCGAGGAGATAGATGAGGAGTCAGACGACTCTGATGATGGGGATGATCGGGGTGGTGGGGGGCAAAGACTATTTTTTTGACATTCCCTTCAGGACGAGGCCACAGACAGCTAGAGCAGTGGGTCAGGCCAGCACTTCAGCACCGCGGATCACCATCAGGGCTCTGTCATAGGGACAATTAGATGCCTTGCAGATAGAGGTTCAGACTCTTAGGAGTCAACTAGCACAAGCCCAGGTGACCATCAGTCAGCTGCAGGGATAGATGGCGCAGCCACCACCTCCTGACCCACAGATAACGCAGCTTACGGCTGAGAGGAACAGCTTCCGAGAGAGATGTGTACAGGTCGAGGGGGTAGCTGAGAGGCTACTAAGATCAGTGAAGAGCACCTCTATCAGAGAGGTTATGGTAGAGGGATTAGAGACTGCTCAGGAGGTCGAGTATTATAGGATGCGCTACTTTGAGGCAGTGCCACTTGAGTGACGGATAGCCTTCACTCAGTCAGGTACTCAGACTCGGACTCGCTCACGCAGTCACTCCAGGAGTGCGACCAGGAGTGTGGGTCAGCCGGTCAAATGAGAGATCAGAGGTTTCGAGAGCAGAGATCCAGCGAGACCCGCTACCTCCAGCAGTAGTAGTACCCATGATCCATGACCTGATGCCCCTCAGTGATGAGCATTTTATTATACACATTGATGCCATTGTATGATATATCTTTTTGAAACATTTGATATCCTTGTATTCCTGGACATTTGTTTTGATGAGATCTATAATATGCATTGGCGATTTGATTATGCACATGTTATGGATATTTTGATTTTTATATGCTATGTCATGTATGATGATGCAATGATAATATGATCTCTAAAATTTTTCTTTTCTTTTATGATGTATGTAATGAATGCAAAATGCAAATGATTTTAGATGAGATTATGATTTATGATGATGATGATGATGTAATGAAAAAAATGTACTTATGTAATGATCTTATGATGTATGATGTAATGATGTGAAAAATATGAATGCAATTTTTTATTTTATGAATGTGTGAAATATGCAGATGTATATGCTAATGAATGATGAATGATAACCATGCCTATGCTGTAATGAAATGCCTATGATGTATAATGATGGAAAATGACATGATAAGGAATATGATATGATATGAAATGATGATGATGAGATGTAACAAATGTCCAGTCTTACTCAACCATTGCCGAAAAAGATATTTAAGAATGTGATCCACCCTCAAAAATCTATTTTTTAAAAAGAACCTCAAAATGCAAATGAATTATGTAGTCCTAAATGAATTATGCAACCCTAAATGAATAAAGAATCATTCTCCTTGTTGCCATTTCTTGCTGTGTTTAGTTGTCATCATTGAGCCTTTTGATATGTTGAAAGTTAGTACAAGCATCAAAGGGTATGTTAGCACCAATGATGACTTGAGTACTGCTTCCATAATGTTTAATTGAGCAAGTTAATACAAGCATCAATGGTATAATTGAACCAAGATGACCTGAGTATTTCTTGCATAAATAGACAAAAATTAACCATTTTCCTATGCAAATTCTGAAATGTCATTAATGATCCATTGTAGAACATGTCCCATGACCAATTTGCATCTTACTAATGATTAACTTGCAGACAACAATCAAAGAAAAATCATACTTCTTCCTTGTGATTCTAGTCCAATACATCATTGAACCACTCCAAAGATATGATGTCATCAAATCTCAAAACAATAATTTGCAACCTTTGCTTTTAGGTTTTGTCATTCGTTTTATTCAGATTAAGATCATCCAATTTGTTTTTAAATCATCTATCAAGTTAATCATGTAAGCTCAGAAAACTTATTATTTCAGACATTCTGATGTTAGACACATGCTGCTGACTACCTCCTAGAAAAGTGAACTGCCCCCTAGTGACCTTGTACTCTGACCCTTGCTAGACACAACTGTTATGATGGATAAACCTCAAATCATCAAGCCATGATGAGACCCCTGTCGTTCCAAGGAAAATGATGCGAATGTGATAATGAGGTGTGTGCGATACTGATGTGAGGATGCATATGCAGAATGAATCCTAATAGATGAGAGAGCTAAATGAAATCACAAACAATGCCTTTTTGCCAGGTTTTCATTGCACTTTTTCTTGATTTTATGATATTTTTGTTATTACCAAGAGGCCTGTTTGCCAGGTTTTCATCAAGGCAATGTTTTATTTTTTTTTCAGGACATTTTATATTATTTTTGATGTTTTTAGGTGTAGAACCTTTTCAGATGAATGTTGTTGATCGGGTCTTCAAACAGGTCCCCTTCTACTGTTGACAACTGATATGCCCCTGATCCGTAGGCTGCAACGATAATGAATGGGCCTAACCAGTTAGGCTCGAATTTACCTTTCTTTTCCCGATCTTGTTGATTTCGAGGGTTTTATCTGAGGACCAAATCACCCACTTGAAAACTTCATGGTTTGACTCTATGATTGTAGCTGCAGGACATGATTTGTTGATATCCCTTCAAGTGATTAACCGTAGTTTGACATCGTTCATCAAGTAATTTTAACTCTTGCAATCTTGATACTTTGTAGTCTTTGTCATTGATTAACCCTTTGAGTGATACTCGAAGTGAAGGAATCTCAACTTCAAGTGGCAAAATAGCTTCTGCTCCATAGACCAAAGCATAAGGACTAGCTCCTGTCAGTGTATGAATGCTTGTTCGATAGGCCCATAATGTTGGATTTAATTGGACATGCCAATCACAACCTGCTTCATCACTGTTTTCTTCAGAATTTTCAGAATTGTTTTGTTTGAAGCTTTAGCTTAACCATTTCCTTGCGGATAATAAGGTGTGGAGTATCTGTGTTGGATGTGAAACCTTTCACATAGTTCATCAACATCTTGATTTTTAAAGGGTCTACCATTATCCGTGATAATGGAGTTAGGAATGCCATATCTGCAAATGATATAATTCAAGATGAATGAAGAGATTTGTTTACCCGTAACAGTTGTTAAAGGAACAAATTCAATCCACTTAGTGAAATACTCGGTGGCTGTAATGATAAATTTGTGTCCATTTGAAGATGATGGATGTATCTTACCAATCAAGTCCAATCCCCACTGAGCGAAAGGCCATGTTGTGGTAAAAGGTTGTAATTCCTGAATAGGAACATGAATGAGATTCCCATGAATCTGACATTTTGCATATTTCTTCACAAAGGTAAAAGATTCTTTCTCCATAGTTGGCCAGTAGTATCCTAATCTTACAAGTTTCTTTGCTAAGGTTAGTCCACTTGAATGTGTCCCACAAATCCCACCATGGACCTCTTGTAAGGCTTTTTCCGATTCATCGCGTTCAAGACACCTAAGGAGGGTACCATCCAGACCATGCCTGTATAGGACGTCAGCAATTAAGGTATAACGGGATGATTGACGAATGAAATTTCGTTTTTGATTCCTAGACAAGCCTAAGGGTAAAGTAGTATCTTTCAAGTAAGTGTAGATTTGGCCATATAAGGAAGAGTCAGAACTTGTTAGATGGCAAATGATTTATGTTTCAGGATCGTCATGGGTGGGAGAAAATGATTGTTCCACCAGGAAATCGTACTATTTTTTATTCTCTGACAATTGGAGTAGAGAGGCGATTGTAGCCATGGCGTCTGCTGCTTTGTTATCAATGTGTGGAATCTGTTCGAACTTGATATTAACAAAGTGTTTCTTGAGATCGTCCACCATTCTTTTGTAAGGTATCAATTTGTCATCTTTAGTGTGGTATTCATCATTGATTTGATTTATGACAAGTTGCGAGTCGCCGAAAACTTGAAGTTCTGTGATTTTCCAATTTATTGCAATCTTCATGCCGATTATCAATACCTCATATTCAGCTATGTTGTTTGTGCAAGGAAAAATTAGCCGATAAGATTTTGGAATTGTATTTCCTTGAGGTGTAATGAAAATAATTCCTGCTCCTGAACCATGCTGAGTGTAAGAACCATCAAAGTAGAATGACCATGATTGTAGGATTTCTGCTGTGAAAATATCGACATCAGGAAAATCAACATGTATTGGATGTTCTGCTGGCATCGGTGCTTCTGCTAATTGATCTACAATTACTTGTCCTTTTATAGCTTTTCGATCCACATACTGAATATCGAACTCGCTTAAGATCATAACCCATTTAGCCAACCTGCCAGTTAAGGTCGCCTTGCTTAGAAGATACTTGAGTGGATCAATCTTAGCCACAAGCTTTACTGTATGAGTCAACATGTAGTGTCATAATTTTTGAGAAGTGAACACCACTGCTAAACAAGCTTTTTCAATGAAGGTGTAATTTAGCTCATGACTTGTTAGAGTTCTACTGATGTAATAAATGGCTCGTTCCTTTCCTGAGTAATCTTCCTGTGCCAATAATGCTCCTAAAGATACTTCTGTGGCAGCAATATATAATATGAGAGGTGCACCTTGTATTGGTGGAGTCAATACTAGAGGATTCATGAGATATTGCTTTATTTGATTAAAGGTTGCTTCACATTTGTTCTCCCATTTGAATGGAACATTCTTGTGTAGGAGATGTGTAAATGGTAAACTCTTATCTGCCAGTTGAGCAATGAATCTGCGAATGGATTGTAACTGTCCCTATAAAGAGCGTAGTTGACTGATGTTCCTTGGTGGTGACATATCAAGAATGGCTTGTACCTTAGCCGGATCCACTTCAATTCCTTTTTCTGAAACAATGTACCCTAATAACTTTCCGGATTTTACTCCAAAGATGCATTTTTTAGGATTAAGTCGTACTTTGAATTGTTCCATTCTTTTGAAAATTTTAGACAAGATATCAATTTGTCCTTCTCTAGTGTTAGAATTGGAAAGAAGATCATCAACATAATCCTCCATAAATGTATGCATCATGTCATGAAAAATTGTTGTCATTGCTCGTTGGTAGGTAGCTCCTGCATTTTTCAATCCAAATGGCATTACGTTCCAACAATATGTACCCCAAGGACATGTAAATGTTGTTTTATCCTGATCTTCTGGTGCAATCTTTATTTTGTTGTATCCTGAGAATCCATCCATCAATGAGTACATTGCATGTCCATCAATTAAATCCACAATCATATCAATTTTTGGTAAAGGAAAGTCGTCTTTAGGACATGCTTTGTTCAAATCCCTGAAATCCGTGCAAATTTTGATCTTTCCGTCTGGCTTTGAAATAGGCACAATATCGGAAATACATTTTGCATAATCTATGGATCGGATGAATCCA
The DNA here is from genome assembly GCA_007115665.2 of Sequoiadendron giganteum. Lineage (NCBI taxonomy): Eukaryota > Viridiplantae > Streptophyta > Pinopsida > Cupressales > Cupressaceae > Sequoiadendron > Sequoiadendron giganteum. The sequence continues at coordinate 349,355,186 of CM021108.1, forward strand.
ATGTCTAAAAGTTTCTTTAATTCTCCTTTAACTAACAACGCGACGTGTGGATGCATTTTTCTGAGTTTCCATTTTACTGGCCTTGCCCCTGGTGTAATAGATAGATGATGCATGATGAGATCTGGATCCAATCTAGGCATATCTGCGTAGGACCATGCAAAATTGATTTGATTATCTTTGAGAAATTTCGTGAATTTAGGTACTTCTTCATCTATAAGAGATGCAACCAATTGCAACACTTTAGGCTTTTCTGTGTTACCTATATTGAGTGCCTCCGTTGGTATGATCAAAATGGAAGATCTTTCCTGATAGTACTCCGGAAGAGTGTCAAGTTTCCCATCCTCTTGCACCTTTGAAAGGTTTTCACCATCGGATACGCTTTTTATTTTTCTCTTTTCTTGATCTAATACTGCCTTTGTTAGGTTTTCACCATTAGATCTTTCTTTCATTTTTCTTTTTTCTTGACCTAATACTGTCTTTGTTAGGTTTTCACCATTAGGTCTTTCTTTTATATTATTTATTTCGTAGCTGAGAAACTTGGCACTTTCCTGTCGAAAACTCTGATCTGGTGATTCCTCGATGGAACTTGTTTCGGGATGGGATGAACAAAGAAAGTTTATTATGGTTTCATCATTTGGGAAAGTTGGAACATCAATGGGTGCAATTTGTTCCCAATCAATGAGTTCGAGATGAACCAAAGGTAATGGATCATTAGGATAAGTAAGGTCATTGCATGTTAGGGTCATGATGTTATTGTCAATGTTATTATGGGAGAAGTCTAAGATGGTATCCTCCTCAAAATGTTTTATTTCGCTTTGAATCGAATTGGTCTCACTAGAGTCATGATCACTTTGTATGATGCATTCAAATGGAGGCCTTGAGCTTTCTCCTTGTAAGAATGTAGGTAAAAATTTGTGTATGACATCCACCTTTTTGTCCCTCCAGAATTTATCATCAAAGATGTTGTCCCATTCATATTCATTGGAGTCAGTGTTAGAATTGTTTTCTTGAATTCGCAGAATTGACTCAACTATTTCTTCATTAGATGGCCTCTGTGTTACTTTTTCCTTAGTATCCTCACCATATCCTATCCCCGTCTTATCTTTTGGGTGCATTGTTTTTAGTTGGACAGGTTCAACAATACCTTCTTTTCTTTTACCTAGAGGGCCATTTCCTTCATAACCCATCTGTTGCATGATAGCATAACCTTTTCCATATTGTTGTGTGGGCAACTTGATATGTTGTACAGATTCTTCTTCATCTTTATAGAGCCAATCGAGAATAGCTCTATCTTCCCCTTCAGTGTCTTTGATAAACATCCCATTAAACTTGGTGATGGGGGTTGAAGTTGAGGCTAAAGCTGTTGCAGCTTGCGGTGTAGATGTTGACGGCTGACCATGAGATCTTGGTGATAAGGGTAGATTAGAGAGAGATAAAGAATATTCTCCTACCCCATTATCCTTCAGTTTTAGCTTGCTTCCAAAATTGCTTATCATTTCTTGCACTTGTTCTTTGTTTTTGGAGGTAGAGACGGCCAAAGCTTCTCTATTATGTGGGACAAATGTGTCCTGAGTCGCTCTTAGGTTAGAACAAGTTTGACTACTATTATGATCAGCAATATGGTTACTTCCTGTCCATCATATGGAAACTTCAAACATTGGTGATAAGTAGATGGAACGGCTTGCATATCATGGATCCATGGATGACCCAATAATATGTTATAGGTTAAATCTCGATCTAGAACCTGACAAAAGGTATTCTTCACAACAGGTCCCACTCTGATTGGTAACATGATAAGACCTTTTGAAGTTCTTTCCTCATCATCATAGGCCTTGATTGTAATTTTCCTCCGTGGGTCTATAGAGTCTATTGAATATCCTAAAGCTAGGACCAATTTTAAAGTGCAAATATTTAATCCAGCTCCCCCATCTATAAGGACACGTCTAATGCGGGTTTTGTGAACCATGACTTCTAAGTAGAGTGATGAATTATGCAGATGGGTTATGGATGAATCATCTCTTTTAGAAAAAGATAAACATGCGTTGGAGGACAAATGCCCCACCATGGCTTGAAATTTATTGTTATCTAGATCAGAAGATATAGTTGTATCGACGAGAGCCTTTTCCAGAATGTCCTTATGTGTAGGTGATAACTTTAAAAGCTCCAAGATAGAGATTTGGGCTGACGTTTTTTCGTAATTGTTCAACCAAATTGTATTGACTTGGAGGGGGAATTGCTGCTTTAGATGAGCCGCCTTTGATAATGATCTTGGCTTGTCCCCTTGTGGTAACATTGACCTCTCAATATTCTAGCTTACCTTTGATTCAGATAGCATTGATTTGAGGGTCATCAGTATAGATATGATTGATAATAATGCCTTGGATGTTATTAACATTCTTGCCCTTATCATTCGAGGATTCCCTTTTGTGATAATTAGGTAGTGGATTTTTGAATGCTTGATGATCATTATTGACATTTTGTCCCTCAACTATGATGGTACGACTATCAATCAAATCTTGAACGATATTCTTTAACCCTTGGCAAATGTTTGTTTTATGACCTTTGCATCTATGATAATCACAGAAGTGTGAGTCATTCCACGATGGTGGTTTAGCTCGAGGCTCATAATCTCTTTGTGGTGGAAATGTAATAGCATTTTGATTCAATAATTCTTTGAGGATGGATTCCGAAGATTTGCCCAAGGGAGTGAAACTCCGTCGATTTGAAAAATATGATGGTCTGGGCGCATTTGAATTTTGATTATTGCCAAAATTATTTCCACGATTGTTAGTTGTGTTTCCCTGATTAGAAATATTGCCTTGGGTGCTAGAATTTCCAGTATTATTGTTATATTGAACACCTGACACATTAAGAACGGTGGGCTTCATATTCATGTTGTTAGCACCTACTACCCCCTCATTTCCAACATTTTTATTTCGAGTCCAAAATCGTGACTTTTCATTGTTGTTATTATGATTGTTGTTGTTGTTGTACGAATTTGAACCCTCTTTATCAACTTTTAGAGCCCCACGCTTGATCAATGCACCTTCAATAGTGATTGCTTTTTCAATCAATTTTTCAAATGATGGAGGACAATGAAGATTTAGTCTATAACTCATTTCATGATTAAGACTATCGATGAAGATCTCCATCTTTTCCTTTTCAAGAACAGGACAAGAGTATCTAGCAAACATTCTTCTCCATCTTTGCAAGCATGGTTATCTGATGTTGGATGTTGTAAGAGTATTGTGATATGAATTTATTTATCAACTCTTCAAAGTTTTTAATGGGGGGAGTGATCTTTGAAATGCACTCCATGGATTTTCCACCTAGACTTCGTGGAAACAATCGCATTAAGTAGGTGTCTTCATGGGCGAATTCTAAACTCATATTTCAGAAATCCCTTACATGCTCAATGGGGACAGTTTTCCCATTATATCTATCAAACTTAGGGATTTCACAATGCTTTGGAAAAGGTATCATTCAAAGACTTCTATCGAATGGATAGGGACATATTTCTTCCAAAACATACTTCTTTGGTGCTCCCCCTTGCATTTCTTTTATTTTCCCTTGTAATTCTTTAAGTTGTTGAGTAAGGGCACTAAAATTGTTAAGAGGAGTTTCAGGATTCTCTTTAATCCCTTTCGTGTCAAAATCGGCAGGTAATTTGGCTTCTTGAATAGCTAAAGAAAGGAAGTACCTTTCCTTGTTTCTTTCTAAAATCTTTTCCATGAGAGTATGGAATTGAGGATCCTGTTCTGCTTCTTGAAGCTTTTCTTCCATTACTTCCTCAGTATTTGGAATGTCAAAGAGGTTTTCCTCCCTCTCAATATTATCACCCATTTTGCTTACTATACTTTCCTCTTTTTCTATGTGCTTTCGAGATCTCGTGGTAACAGTTATAAGCTTACTCAAATCCTTCTAACATTGATCAAAGAAATGAAATAGTGCAATTGTGATGAAAGTTAGGATAGAATGAAGATTCTATGACTTAAAAGATTTTTAATCTTTAGTTCGTGATTCCCTTAGTGAAAGGATGAAAATCCTGTTTTGCGGGAATTAAACCAAAGATTGAAAAAAATAAAAAAAAATAAAGGTGATTTTGCACTTTGTGAAGTTTGACCTTAGCTTTGTAGATAGATGAATTAAATGGATGCCTAATGTGATTGAGTTATCTATTGCAGAATTTGATTTGGACGAGTAGTATATGCGATTGCAAGCTGGTGAAAATAAGAAGGACGACTACGCCTTAATTTTTGAAAATCTAGAAAATCACACCTAAGCTTCGAAAAACAGATGCGCCAAAACAAAGACTGAATGCGCTAAAACAAAGCATAGATGCGCCGAAACAGTGCACAGATGCGCTAAAACAGAGCACAGATGCGCTAAAACAGAGACCAAATGCGCTAAAATAGAGACCAAATGTGCTAAAACAGCTCTGAGACCGACATGTTTTGACAATTTGATAAAAATTTCTTGTTTTGGATGATCTTAATCTGATTTAAATGTGACAAACACAACATAGAAGCAGACAATTGTTTTGTTAGTCCTAGAATATAAACAAAGAGTGTATGTTCTTAAGATTTTCACAGGTTTTTGAACAATATAAGCACTTCAGTTAGACTCACTCTTAATTTGTCAAATAGGTCATCAAAGTAATCATAGCCCACATCTTAAAATCGCGTCGACTCACACAGCCTTGTCACCCCCTAGAGGGTGCCCATGTTTTTGTCTTTTCCAGGTGCGTACTCAAAGTGATGGAAGTGGATACCGAATCCCTTGAGCAAACAATCCGTGGCGACTATATGGTGAGTGTCTTGGGGGCAGATTCTTCCCTCCCCTTGCACTGTGATGAAAGTGATGTTTGGATACTGACTCGGCTGGCTTTCTACACTATGGTTCATAGTAAGGGTATCCATTCAGTGTGGCAAATAGATATACTCCCTCGAGAGACCTCCCAACCTTTAGAACAAAGGTTTTGGGGATGGTTATCCTGCGCACTACTGTCAAGTTGGATTTTCATCAACAACTTGCTTTTGATTAAAGTGGGTTGGAAACCTTGGCTTTAGGTGTTCCCACTTAGGTCATTCCCGTAGGGTGAGTACTTTTTCCCACTACGACAGGCCTTCTAAAGGATGTAATAAAGCATTAAATTGCATAAAATAAAAGGTAAGTCTGGTATTTTGATCACCCAGTTAAGGGGAGAGCATAGACCTATTACCCACAATCACAGCATGCAAATAATGGTTCAATTTTAAATCCTATATTGAAATTTTTTCTATTATAAGTGAAGATGTTGCTTCACTAAAAACATGGGGTTTATTTTAACCAAAAGAAAATATGTTTGGTGACTATCCTAGGATTGGTTAATTCAAAATTAAGTGTATACCCTAGGATTGGTTCATTCTGTTAAAAATAGCATCAGAAAAATTATGTCCGCGGATTGCGTCGAAATTAGAATTTAAATTTTTACAAATGTATGCACTGAAACAGGTTACGTATGTGCTGAAACAAGACATGTATGCGCCAAAAGATTTGGTAAATGCGCTGAAACAGTAACCAAATGCGCCAAAAGGATCTCCAGGAATGCGCTGAAACAGGGTGTCTATGCGCTGAAAGAGGTCACGTATGCGCTAGAACAAGTCATGTATGCGCCAAAACAGTCATCGTATGCACTGAAACAGGCTTCGTATGCGTTGAACCGAGACTCGTATGTGCTAAACCGCGATTTTTGTCCGTCACCTACCAAAAAAATCTACAAAAATAGAAGTTAAATGCGGGGCTAAGCCCCACAGTGGGCGCCAGAAATGTGTACGTTAGAATGTGTCAATTAAATTGAATCTAATCTAATACACCAATGAAACATTAGATTGAAGAAAACTAAATAAATAAAACAAATGCAAACTCTTAACAGCAGCTTCTTCAAATTCGTTCCATTGTCCTCTATCTCCAAGGATTCACTTCAATATGTTTGCTCTTAGTTGTGCAAACACAGCTTATAGAATGACACTTGAGAGAATGAGATTATTAAGAATGCATATGCATCTACAAGATTGAACTATTGAATTAAAATGCTATGAATTGCTAAGATTGCGACTATAATAACTACGTATGAAAAATGTGAGATTCAAGGTCCTTTTTAGCTCATGAAAGGGCTGTATTTATAGATTTTTGAAGGTAGGAATTGGATTGGCCAAGATTGACGGTCGAGTTCAAACCTGTTGGAATGAACGGTGAGAGATTGAGAATTCGAAAAAGAGGTGGAATTCTGAGAGACAAAAAATGAAGAGACAATTTGAAAGGTGTCTCTCATAATTAAATAAATAAATATTTAATTATGTGTGAGAGAAATGTGAAAAGGTTTTAATTAAATATTGTAAATATTTAATTATGAGAAAAGGAAAAAGCCTTTTAATTAAATATTAATAATATTTAATTTTTGTGAGAGAAGTGGGAATTTGGAAAATGATTTAATTAAATATCAAAAGTATTTAATTAAATGTGAAGGGAAGAAAATCATTTAAATTTAGAATTTAAACTTTGATAATTAATGTAAATAAATTGTAAAATCTATTTAATTAATTAAGAAGAAGGTAACATTAATTAAATAAACTTATTTATTTAATTAAATTAGAAGAATTAGAAAATGAACAATATAAATAAATAATTAAATTTGTTTAGATGACTTGAGAATATTAATTAAATAATTCATATTTAATTAATTAACAGGTTCGATCGACCGTGACCATTTTTAGATGTGTACACTAACAAACTTGTTGTCGAGATGGGACCATACTGAAGAAATATGCTTGGGAGTCATTAACTCAAAAAAATGAGTTTGAGCCTTCAAATAAAAGGGCACCTTTCTCCAAGAGGGGCGCTTTTATCTTTGCCTTAGTCATTTTTGATGACTTTTCTTCATTTTGGCATTTTTAGATCCTATGTGCTTTGATCTTATGTTAACGTTGATTGATGAGTCGGATAACCCTGCTTGATTGTGCATCAGGTAACCAGCTCCGTCCTAGAAAGGATGACTAACTTCTCATCTTCTGAAGTTAAGTTTGTGTCCTTCAAATATAAGGGCGCCCCTAGCCAGCAGGGGCCCCTTTGACCTTTTGATTGATTTTATCTATGTTGAAAACTGCCTGCTTTGATCTCTGTCATCAGATGATTCAGTTGTTAGATTCCTTTGTTGACAGTTTCATTGTCGAGATTAATCAAAGATGAGAAGGTTGTCTTGGAGGTCAGTGAGCAATCAGGCTACATTTACATGTTCCAAAGAAAGGGTGCCTTTCTTCAAGAGGGGCACTTTTCTTCTGTACTTAGCCAATTTCTTGGCATATTCTTTCAGTCTTCTCCTTTGGCACTTTTTGCTTCATCTCAACATCTTACTGTTTAACATGTCCTATGAACGTGCTATCAAATTGATCACGTAGTTGGGAGAGAGCTGAACAAATGTTATGTATAGAGCATTTGTTGATAGATTCATCAGATGCTTTGAAATGAGGGGTGCCCCTGGCCAACAGGGGCACTTTTTCGATGAAGTTCCCTGATTTTCCTTATTCATTGCTTGCATACTCTCCATACTTCATTGACATTTTGCTAGTGATCCCTGAATCAGATGACCTCGCTCTACTATGCGTTGATTAGCCAACACGAATGTGAAGAAGATGATTGCTTTGAAGGTGTCAGGTGACTGCATTTTCCCTTTGAGATCAAAGGGTTCCTTTCTTCAAGAGGGGTTCCTTTTCAACTGTTGACTGTATTTCCTCCTTGGTAGTAAAGTGTCCACCTTCCAAAGAGCCAAATTTTGGCCTTTTTCGTTTTGAGAATCTCCTTCATTGAACAACGTCTTTTTTAACCTTTTCCACCGTGGATTCTTCATTGGAGATTTTGAAGCTTAGCTTTCAGCACCTGGTACTGGCCAATCTGCCATTAATAGCTGCAGAGCTCCTAACTTTGTTCCTAGAAAATGAGAATAGACCCACCAGAGTAAAACATGTCTTTTGATGATTCTTACTTGATCAGTGTGATCGTGAAGTTAGTTAACCCTATCAAAATCATTTTCAATCATTTCCGGGAAGGTCCTATTTTTGGGGGTTTCCCTAAAAATAGGGGCACAAAACCCTAATTTTCATTTTTTTAGAATTTTAATCATAGGTTCCTTGACAAAAACCCACAAAAACCTTATGTTTGGTTTGAACTAAAATAGACTTTCATCAATATTTTTACATGATTTAGCTCAATTTAAGAAAAATGCCAAAAAAATATTTTGGGTACAATAATGTTTTGTACCAGTTCATCTACATTTGTGCTAATGTGCTATCCTTCCAACATATTCAATAAATCTATGATGTCTTTAAGATATTTCCCATATAAAATTTGAATAGTCATTTTTCTAGTAGAACAATTCGTTAAGTTGTTAAATATAAATTTAAATCATGCTAAAAATGTATCCCATCACATAGGCCTATCTCACACCAAACTTCTTATAAAGTTTTCTAAAGTTCTATGAGCAACCTCCACCTAACCATTTATCTATATATGGTTTACAAAATTATATAGGTTAGCTGTGGTTCTAGCCTCTTCCATAATGTGTGTCAAAAATGGCTCAGGAACTTGGTATCCCTATATAAGGTGATACTATGTAGCAACCCATGTATCCTCATAACCTCATTGAATACTAGGTCTATAATCTTAGAAATAACATTCATCTTTTGGCAAGGAATGAAACATGTCATTTTTAAAAACTTATCAACCACTACAAAGATTGAAGCATTACCCCTCTAATCATATTATAGTCTAAGAATAAGATCCATGAAAAATTCTTACCAAGAATTGTCTAGAATAGGAAATTACTTGTATGCATTTTATTCCCAATAACACCCTTCAAGATTTTACAAATTTTATATTTATCAATGATTTTACTGCATCACAATGTAAAACTAGTAAAAATATCATTTTATACCATGGCCAATACCTTATACACATCAAAATATCTTCTCAATCCTCCACTATGTAGTTCTTAACAATATTCTCTCATAGAACTCTATTGTATACACCATAACTTCTTCCTAAACGAATGCCCTTCCTACACAAAGTAATCCTTTAAATAACTTTTATCTCCAACCTAAGACTCCACACAACTCTAATCTGCCTCTAAAATCTCTAAATCTCCTTCATCATCTCCATTCCAATCAATTTTATGATCAAGTAGGTCAATAATGCATGCCTCCTACTCAAGCCATCTACCACCTTATTGGTTACACTAGCTTGGTGCTTGAGAAAAAAAAAACCCCTATAAGTACTACACTCATTTCATAAATCTATGATTTAGCTTTGACTAACCATTGATAAACCTCAATTCCTAGAGATCTATGTACCACATAAACTCCTTTTTTATCAAAAAATTCCTCACTTCCCTAAGACTTGAATAATTACATAAAATTTGAATCATAAATTGAATATTTTTACTTGCATTTTTTCAAATTTTCACTAAATAGGTAATGATCTCACCTTATTGACTTAAGTTAACACCAATAGCCTTACCACTTGCATCACAATCTACTTGAAAAACCTTCTCAAATTTTGGAGATACCACCACCAAGGTCTCTATCACATTCTTCTTTAGAAAATAAAAAAAATTGCTTAAAACAAATACCCATTTAAACCCACCCTTCCATGTGCAACGTGCAAGTGGCATGTCGATCTTGCTAAATTTCTTCAAGAACTTCCACTAGAAGCTTGCCAACCCATGAAAATGTTTTGCCTATGTAGAATTTTGTTGAACCAACCACTCACAATTACCTTTACCTTATGTAGACCCATCCTTAAACCATCTTGAGAAATCATAAATCATGTATAGTATGACCTTTTATATAAAAATACACTTCGTTAGGTTTATTCATAACTTATCCTTTCTCAATTACTCTTAAAACTACCATGAGTGTTCAAGATGCTTATCCTAGTCTTTCTAAACACTATAATAAAATCAAAATAAACAAAACCAAAATTACTTAAGAAATATTTCAAAACTTAATTCATTGACCTCATATAGGTAATTGGTGCATTAGTCATTCCAAAAGGCATGAATAGTTTATATATAGTCCATCCTTGATTCTAAAAGTGGCTTTCTATTCATCTCCTTTGCAAATAATGATTTGATGATAGTAATTATTGAGATCTATCTGCAAAAATTAATGTGCCCCACTCAAATAATACATTAGGTCATCCATGCATGACAATATAAAGCTACAATTGATGGTGATTTTATTGATTGCATGAAATTCTATACACAAAATCCATTCTCCTCCCTTCCTTAGTGCGAGTACTATAGGTACAACATAAGGGTTCATACTTCCCCAAATATAACATTTCTTCATTAGCTCCTCCACATGTATACTTAATTTTGCACTCATATCAAGACTCATCCTGCATGACATATTATTAGCTAAGATGAACCTTGCAATCAGATCCATATAGTGTGAAATACTCCACAACAACAACAACAACAAACCCCTAGGTATTCTACCTTTCATGACATCCTCAAACTCCTTCATGTTGTAAGAGAATTTTGGTTTATAAGCAATCTTGTATCACAAAATATAGTAGGTTAATGTTTTTAGTTTTTTTCTTTAGTTTTATGTGTTTAAATTTTGTGGTTCTTGTTTACTTTCTTATTTTCAAGTGATATAGGAAGGATGCAAGCTCTTATATATTTTAGATCACCAATGGTTGTATTTAAAATTGTTCTTATTGTTATATATAATAATTGATCTACAACAAGATAGTCTCTAGTATTTTAAATCACTACAAAAAAGGTGACAAGGATTATGTAATTTGTAACAATAAGACATGTGTGTTTGAGTGTATTTCATTGATTTTAACTTCTTATATCTCTAGGCTATAACAAGAATTATAAATATATATAGCATTGAGTTGTATTATGTGATAATTAGATATTGAATTGGACACTTCTTTATGCAATATGGTCTCCTACTTAGAAGGTTGTGAAGCTCATGTAAAACTCCAAAATTTTAGTATCCTTTTGATCTTCACCTACTATCAAATTTTTATTAAATGGGAACTTTATCTTGGTATTTTTATCCTTAGTAGCATAAAAAATAATCAAATTGAGCATTATAGATTGCTTTAAACAATAGAGTCAACATGTGTTTATTTTCTAATCTTCCCATCCAATAATAGCTTAGAAATTTATTATATTTTAGATGATTTACTTGTTGCCTTGCATGAAATTTCATATTATTTGTCTCCTATGTAGAATTTAATTTTTTATTTCATAAACTATTTCTGATTGTTGGGTACTTTTCTTGGTTGCTTCTCCTTTATGTGGGCTATCCTTCTTTCTTAACCATTGAACTTAGGATGAAATTTCTCCAATTTTAGACTACATATCATTGATTTACATTTCAATGATAAAATACACAAGGAATGCCAAGAGTTTCTTGGTTAGTGTGTTGACACATGAAGGTTCTCTACTATTGAAATAAAAAATGCCTTATTCGCTAAATAAATAGTACACTTTGGATATTATTATTATTTTTTATTTTTTTTTGGGAGGGAGAGAGGTGGTTGGTTGGGGGATGCTGGAAGAAAAAATAAATAGAACAAAAAAGGAACGAGGAAGGGATCGACCTATTAATTATAGGAGGGATTTGGATGTGAACCAAAATGTTATATATTAGTGTGGGTTACAATAAGTGTTCTTTAACTTTAGTAACACTATGTAATTTGATAATACATCTATATTTTTATTTATTTATTAGACTGCAGGAATCGGGTAGCATGACCCCCTATAAACTGCAGTGCGCCTGGTAAACTTTTTAACGTGACCGGCGGCGCTGGCGCGACACACCCTCCGGTACCACGGGGGTGGGGGAGACTAGACCTTGTGACCAACCTCCTGCAACAGGAAAGATTTAGCCAACCGAGCTAGGGCCCCAACCCCGATAATACATCTATATTGACCTAAAGGAAATGAATAAATTACTATATGGATATTTTTTCTTTGTATTACATATTTTATGATTTATGGGATACTAAATTGGGCTATTTTCATTAAATCCATTGATCTATGATGCACCATTTCAAAAATTACTCTACCTTATTTTACATTGAGTTGTGAAACTCACCTTATTATTTATTGGTTTCATAACCAATTCCTAACACTCTTGTGATTATTTTCACCCTTAGTGATGGTAAATGTGTTCTTCCTTCAATTATGGATGGTGTAAGAATTGTACTACCATGGTATCCCCAACAAAATATGATAATAATCTATGACAGTAACATCAAACCATTATTATCTATATAACCTCTAAAAAATATAAGGCCACAAATTCTTGCTTGCTTACAATCATTTACTGATCTTTCTAAAGCCAAAAAACATAATAAGGATTCAGTTGCAATATTTTTTTTAGTCCCAAATTTTCTATCTTGGTGGATATTAGGTTATCTATGCTTTCTCTATCTAGAATAATATTATAACACATTCCAATTGATTTACATCTAGTGCAAGATATACCCTTCCTCAACCATGGTTCTCCATCTTCTTTAGTAAAATCCAATGAAGCCTTGCACAAAATTATTATTTTTCCTCTTTTTAGTATTACACACTTTATATGACTACCTAAATTGTCACTCATTTGAACAATGTGTACTCTCATCTCAACACCTCCATGTTCTTTCTTTAATTTCGGGCATTCAAATGCCTTATGGTTTGATTCTCCACGTTTACAATAGGCACCACTAAAATTATTTCCATGATCTCCTATCTCTCTACCTCCCCCTTTCTTGGGAGTCTTTATCTTTGCATTTGTGTGCCAATGTTATTTATTGTAGTCTTCTTTTATGTATTCCCTTTCTTTCTAATTTTCTTGTTCCTTGAACCATTACCCTTACTGTGTTCCCTCTAATATCCAAAAATCGTATCTTGTACCCTTAGCACAAGTTGATAGGTATCCTCCATGAATTGGTTTGGAAACAAGTAGTTTTCATCTTGAATTTCAATATGTAAACCGTTCAAATATTGAGATGCCTTTTCCATATTATCCTTCATGTGATGTACTCAAAAAAATTACTTTGTAAAAGCTTATTGTTGTACCCCAAATTAAAATTTTCGCTACACTTAGGCATTTTGAAGAAATGAGTCAAGATACTGTTAAATTTGTCAGAAAAGGTCAAAATTGGGGTCTGCATGTCTTGCATGGTGGTCAAAAAATTGAAATTTTAAAAATTTGACAATCTGGGTCGTTTCAAAAAGATCAAACCTACAATACCCAGATTTCAGTTTTTCATCCCTAAATTTTTGGAAAATTTCTATTTTTAGCAATTTTCTAAAAATAAAAACTTTTTTTGGGTTTCTTACGAAACGGGTACTGGTGAAATTTTCTAAAAAATAGAAAGTTTGGTCGTTAGGGTTAAGACTGATTTTGGTTGGCTTGAAATACTTCCTCATTAGACTGGTGCAGTCATAATCACAAAAAGATTAGTTTTACTCTACTAGGTCTATTCTGCTTTTTCAGAAGCTTTTTCGGAGATCCAAGGTCATCAATGGAGGTCAGATAGCTACCAGGTGTCAGAATCAAACATTCGAGCATCAAACAAAGGCTTCCAAAGAACAACGTGCACAAAGAACAAGGAACGGGCAAAGGAAGTTTGAAAAGTGAAAAATGCCAATTTTCTTCTAGTTTGGATACTATAGGCACCCCGTCAAGAAGAGGCGCCTACACTTCAATGCCGTAGAATATTTCTCATTTTGTAAGTCAAAGCTAAGGAGGATATGTTAAACAAGGTAAAAGTTGAAAAGTTGATAAATTTTGCTAACACTGCCAGCCATGGGCGCCCCAGAAGGAGAAAGGTGCCCACCTTTTTAAGAGGTCAAAAGCCAGAATTAGGGTTTCTGTCTCCAGGCCAATGTTGCTCAGAATCATCTCGGCTTCGCAATGAATCAGCTGACACATTCGTTAGATCATCTAGTCACCGACAAATCCAAGACAAACAGAGGTCACAGAGAGATGTTTTAAGGCTCTGAAGACGAAGAACACTAAATAAAATCTAAGTCTGGAGAAGATGGGTGCCCCTGAAGGAGAAGGGCACCCAAGATTTTGAGGTATCAGATGATCAAATTTGCATAAGGTCTTTCTAGCACAACTTCGTCAGACTGGACCCAACTTTCCAACGAATCTGTCAGCTCGTCCATCAGAATTAGCAGTCGTCAAATGTCGCAAGGCAAACAAAGGAGAAAAATTGTGAGAAATGGAAAAAGTTGGAAGCAACGGTGAAAATCCAAAATAAAAACTAACTCTGGAAGCCATGGGCGCCATACTTCAAGAAAGGCGCCAAGGGTATAGAGCCACCAGAAGTTAATTTTCAAAGACAAGGTATCTAGAAGACCCCTTCCAGAATCATCTCATCTATCCAGTGAATCCATCAGCCAGTCATTCTGGTCAACACAACACCCAAAATCATGAATTCATTTGAAGGTCAGAAGACAAGCATAAAATTGAAGATCATGAAAATGGCTAACACTGGAGAAAATAGGCGCCCTTATCAAGGATAGGCACCTAACATTTCGAAGGGACAAATGAAGTTTTTAGCAAATGACATCTCTAGAACAATGTTATTAGATTCGACCAGGCTCCGCAATGGAATATTTAGTTCGTTCGTCGAATCAACCAAGAAGCCAAGAGATAGAGCTGAAACGGGGTTAAAAAGTGAACAAAAGATTAAAAAGATGAAAAAATGGCTAAGTCTGGGGAGATTGGGCGCCATACCTCAAGAAGGGTGCCCAACTCCTCATGCCTTCGAGAAATTTTTGAGAATTTCAAAATTTTCAAAGAGAAGAAAAACGCCATTGCTCAAGGCATGAGCTAAATTTAGGGTTTTGTCAAATTAGGGTTTAAGAAGTTGTTTTCAAAGCAAAAACCTATTTAAAGGAATCTCTATGCATTATTTTTCATATTTTCTCGCAGGTGCCTTTAAGGAGAAATAGAGCAGCAACTTCAAACTCATATTTTTCAAGATTCAAGAACCCTAACTTGTTGGTTTCTCATAAAATTTCAGATCAACAATCAAAGAAGGCCTCCTTTTTCATATTTCTTCATCAAGAACATCAGATTTGTGAAGAAGAAGGCTAATACTGTTAATTTTTAGCAAGCTGATCCATTTTTGTTTTATCTTCTGGATAAATTATTGAAGAATTTTCTCTAAGTTGCAGCAGTTGCTTTTATTTTGCATGTCAAGAAAAACTTCAAATTCATCCATTTCTAATCTTCTGGGTATATGCTAAACCTTCTTCTGAAAAAAACCCATACCTCAGCTTTTTCAGAGAAACCTAAATTCGCTGCTTTTTCAGTCAGAAGTCGGGGTTTTCAAAATCTAATCAATTGGGTTCATCCAGAATATGCTCAAGGACAATACCTAGATGCCAACTTTTTTTGCTTTTTTTGGAGAAAATTAGGGTTTGCTACTTTTCAGTCTTCACTTCATATTTTCAAAAATGGACGATCTGGGTTGGCTTGTAACGAAATTCTAGTCAAAACCCATATCTCAGAAAAAATATCAAAATTTCATCCGTTTGAGGAAGAAAAATTAGCAAGCTAAATTTAGAAAGTTTGCTAAAAATTGTCAGAACCTAGGCGTGTTTACTGTCTATCTTTAAGTGTTGCAGAATGGAGTACACTCCTGCAGATTTGAAAACCAAATCATTGTTGTACCACGATTTCATTGAAACAACCGAGATTGACTTGCATCATATTAAGCTAGTGTTCAATTTACATCCTTTAGAAGATGCAGGCAACACCACCATCAGGCATCTTGGCCATTCAGGTCTTCTTGCAACAACATTCATGCCTTTTTCAGTACCGAGCTTAGAATTCATAATCGCTTGTATTAAGCATTACAATCGAGCTACAAGGGAGATACAGTCAGTTGATGGGAGAATCATATGCAGCCTAAAGCCAGACATGATTGAGAAATGCTTCTCCATTCCACCCTAGCCTGGAAGTGTCACCATCAACGTAGAAGAATGTGAAAGGATGTGGGAAGAGCATCAAGATAAGTACAACAAGAAGATCGTACATAGGTGGTTGAAAGAGAAACATTCTACATTACCAAAGGATGTTGGAAGAGGACAGTTCAAGGATGAATTTGCCATTATAATCACCCTACTCAATCGAGTCACTAGGAAAGCAGATGCAACAAGATTTCAGCCTTGGATGTTTTATGTGATACCTCATATAATGAAGAAGACTGAGTTCTATGATTGGCCTACATTGATCAGTGATTGCCTACACCATCAGATAACTGAGTATTTCAATAGACATGCATTCCACATGGTCTCCTACCTAGTCTACTTTGTTGCCTATCAAGGTAAATTCAGAGGGTTAAACACAGAGGGTTCTCTAAATGTTCAACATGTCTACAATTATTACACTCTGTTGGAGTTCACTACTGCATCACACAAATGGGTGAATGAAGCATTCTTAATCTACATAGTGCGAGACCTGGACAACGAGCTACATGTTCGCATCTCATCTGTTGCCAGGGTTGCAATATCAGAATGGGCTGACTAGTTTATTTAGTTTGCCACCTTCACTTACTTAAGGGTGTACGGTTATTCAGGAGCTCCTCTTATGTTGCCGAGGTATCCATCAGATGAGGTAGTTTGTATGGAATTCTTCAGGCAGATATCAAATGTCCACACTCGTCTGCGCAACAAGAAGAAACCAACCTTCAGCTTTCTTTTTGCTTTAGGTATTTACACTTGTAGATCATTCGCAGAAGCTAAACTAATGGGTAACGAGTTAGACAAATTTGGTCTCAAGCCTTTCAGTGAGAGATGATCATATGATCCCCATGGCTTCTATGCAGCTCGACTTGGTCAAAACTATGCTCATGTGCCTGCACTTGAAGACTTTTGGGCTAATTGTAGAGACGAGTATGAGGTACGAAGGCGAAGTAATAGTAGGTTAACCCTTCATCAGATGAAAGATTGCTTATCAGAAGACATTGAATGGTTGTCAGATGATGATGGGGATGTAATTCTCCTAGCCTACACAAGAAATCAGGTTGAACAACAACCTCTTCCACAAGTCAATTGGGCTCACAAAGAATGCAATATAGTGGAAGAAAGAACGTGACAAGTGGTAGAGTACAGTAAGACTTTCTTAGTCCTTAAAAGAAGAGAGTTCATTCCAGTAGCAGAGCCACCAAGAAAACTTTGATCTCTTCCCTCTTCTTCAAGAGCACAAACAAAGAACAAAGAAAAAGTTCAATCTCAGGAGGCCACAAAGGGCAATAGATCAGCAAAGAGTGCAAAAAGGAGGTTGGACTACACAAGAATTGTTATACAGGAGCAGCCTACAATTGAAACAGAAGTCCCTCCACCAAAGCCCATACTTCAAGAAGAAGTACAACATGATGAGCCTTTGGTACAAGAAACTCTATCATCTCCTAGGTCTACGCCAATTCACATTGATTTGGAAGATGAGGGGATAGAGGCTGAAGTTACAATTATTCCTCCCTTGGATGTTAATAGAAATACTACATCTTGGCTCGAGAGCTCCTTGGGAAGGATGAGAAGAAGGCCTTCATATCAGGTGAATGTTGATGACCTTAGCATATACTAGGAAGCACCCAAGAAGAAGGCTAAGAAACAAATGCATTTCGAGAGGAACCTTGAGGGTGAAATGGTCATGGAGACAGCTACGCATCTTGAAAACAAAGTCAGGGATGAGGTGGATGAAGATGATTTCATAATGGTCAAAGCAAACCTTGGTAAAAGTACCAGACATGCTGATATGAGTTTGTTTAAGATGGTAACAGAGAATATTCAAGAAAGAGTGCAAAAAGATGGAGAAGACAAGGCAGCCCTCAAGGCTGAAAATCGTCAACTCTGGTTATGTATATCAAATCTTATTCAAGGCACCTCACAAACAAGTCTTGGAAACACCACCTGATTAGCAGCAGTTAAGGCAATTAGTTATTTGTGGCAAACAAACTCAAGAGTGGATTGAAGAGATCATCAACAGAGGTAAAGAAGTTCTAACACAGGTTTTCCAGTCAAGATACAAGGCTCATGACTTACGTCAAGGTATCCAGATATTGAGCAGCTGATAGCCGAGTTCAAGCTAATGCACGAGATCATAATTGCAGATTTAGAGATGGCTTGTGGCTCTATAATGGAAAGAGAACATAAAAGACAAATCCTGGAGTGGAAAGAAAGTCATCTTTTCAAGGTGAATACATATGTTAGAATATCTGAGGAGTTTGCAACATATAAACAAAGAGTTGTTGATACTCTTAGGTTCGCCAAAGAAGTGGTTGCAGCAATTCCTTGTCAGTATTGCCTTGAGGATGGTTCATACATTGGGCTTGATGTAGTCCAAACAGAGTTTCAGAGTATCTTGCATGGTAGCAATGCCAGTGTTGGAAGAATGAAGATGTTTTCCATAATGTCAACACAGTTTGAGAAAGCGGCCAATGAGAGTGAAGATTTCCTGAGATCTATTGCAAATGGTGAAGAAATCTTGGAAAAGCAACATTTTGCTATTAATAACATCAACACTCCTACTATAGATGAAGTTGCCCGCTTTTTAGTGGATGTGATTGAGATTTAAATCGACTTTCTTCTAGAAGCTTCTTCCATCCTTTCTTTCTATTCTCATCTCAATTCTTATCCATTCTTTGAGGATAGAAAGAAAACAATTGTAACAAGTTGTCATGAGTTGGCACTTTCCGTTTTAGATGCTTTCTAAGGTTTATATGTTTTAATCTTGTTCTATATTTAGAAATAAAGCTTGCATGTTGGCAAGCAGTAGTTGTAAAACCAAGGAGATTTTAGGGTTCCCTACTCCTCTACTTAGTTATAAACAAGAACAGTGTTTTCTCATTTTAGTTTAACCGTGCTTGTGATAACAGAATCGCTGAGCTTATGCCTTCATGTTTGTTATCATCTAGTGTCAGTTCACTTTGTGTAAAGAGTAAGTTTGCATGCCTCCTTAACTGCAAATCCTTGTTTAGTGCATGTGTTATGTGTCAATTATAATCAGGTTGATCGCATGTTGCAAGTATTTTGCTACAACTTGCTGTCCCGAAATTATAATCTTTGTTCCAGAAGTTTGAGTGAATAAAATCTTGAAGCTTGCTTTGCTGCCCTCAATATAAATATCTCAAATTTTCGTTTATTGTTTTGTGTTAGAAGTGTGGGGAAATAAAATCCTGAAGCTTGCTTTGCTGCTCTTGAAATAAAAGTCTCATATTTCTGTAATACTTTTATGATCTCTTTTTCAGCTTGCTTAAAATGTATGTTGAAGAAAAGTTTGTTTAAGTATCTTTGTCAGAAATCAAACTCGTCCATTTCTAAACTCTCTTGCTTTGCGTTTACTTGAGAGGATAGAAACATTTTAAGCGTAGGTTATGTTGTAGCTGTCTAGTTTCATTAAAGGGAAAACCTCAGCTACAACATCTAGTGTTCTATAACCTTGTGTTCTCGTAGCTGAACCAAAAAGATAGGCATAATTAAGTTTAGATTACTTTCTTTATGCAACTCAGCAAAAGAGGGAGCTTCCCCTCCTAATTCGAAGAGCAATTTATTGCACATAGCTGTTCGTTTCCAAAACGCATTCCAGAGGTGCAATTTCAAACGCCAACACTTATAAAAATTATTTATGTGCTCCTTTAAAATCACCCTCCTCTACCACAAATTCTAGAACTTCATAAACAACTCCAAGGAAATTTTTGTTCAATTAAATTTCCATCCAATCCCATCTATAGATCTTCATTTTGTTCTTTTGCACTCTATCTTTTTGCACATATTCCCACCACATTTTCACATGCCCATTGAATCTAATGATTTCATCCTTAAATATTTTAGGGTTTTCAAAGAAATTAAACTCAAAATACTTCTCTAAATCATGTATCTAATCCAATAATTTTGTAGAATCTAGACCACTTGAATAATAGGGAAGATCGTATCTTGGTTTGTTTCTCGCTCTAATCAATACCCTAGAAAATTTATCTCCTACACTCAATTCTACTTTTGAAATAAAAGCTTCATTATTGCATGGTTTTTGGACTAGTTTCATACTACCACTTGTATCTTAAAACTCAACTCTTCTTTGCTTATCGTGGTCTTAAGTTTTAGACGCACAAGAGAATTAAGAGGGGGGTGAATCATTTGTACATTGAAACATTCAATCCCTCATTATCTTTCAAACCCTTATCAACATTTAAACCCTCATTAAGCATTAGAAAAATGTAAACATATGAAACAACAATGCAAACACAACTAAACATAATAGAACATTAGATTTACGTGGAAAACCCTAAGAAGGGAAAAACCATGCAATGAGGATTAGCTCACATATATGAATAACAACAACAAAAACAATTAGGATCACTTTCCAAAGGATTCACTGTCTGGAATAAAGAAGATAGAAGAAACTATTATAGAGAGATTCATTATCTCAAAGCAATAGGAAGATCCACTATTGCAACTCTATGCCATCCACAACCTTTGGCTCACTGCCTCTAGCAACTTTAAGTACAATGAAATGTAAACACCTTCTACTCACTCCATCCGGTAGCCTTAGGCATTCAAGATCACAGTCAGATCACCACACTTGATCACATTCACATCTCACACTTGTCACCCACCTCAACACAAACTTCATCAATGGTTGTATTTAAAATTGTTCTTATTGTTATATATCATAACTGATCTATTGCAAAATAGTCTCTAGTATTTTAAATCACTACAACAAAGGTGACAAGGATTATGTAATTTGCAACAATAAGACAACATGTGTGTTTGAGTGTATTTCTTTGATTTTAACTTCTTATGTCTCTAGGCTATAACAATAATTATAAATATATATAGCATTGAGTTGTATTATGGGATAATTAGATATTGAATTGGACACTTATTTATGCAATGGTCTCCTACTTAGAAGATTGTGAAGTTCATGTAAAAATCCAAATTTTTATTATCCTTTGATCTTCACCTACTATCAAATTTTCATTAAATGGGAACTTTATCTTGGTATTTTTATCCTTAGTAGCATAAAAAATAATCAAATTGAGCATTATAAATTGCTTTAAACAATAGAGTCAACATGTGTTTATTTTCTAATATTCCCATCCAATAATAACTTGGAAAATTTATGATATTTTGGATGATTTACTTTTTGCCTTGCATGGAATTTCATATTATTTGTCTCCTATGTAGAATTTAATTTTTTATTTCATAAACTATTTCTAGTTTTTGGGTATTTTTCTTGGTTGCTTCTCCTCTATGTGGGTTATCCTTCTTTCTTAACCATTGAACTTAGGATGAAATTTCTCCATTTTTAGACTACATATCATTGATTTACATGTCAATGATAAAATACACAAGGAATGCCAAGAGTTTCTTGGTTAGTGTGTTGACACATGAAGGTTCTCTACTATTGAAATAAAAAAATTCCTTATTCACTAAATAAACAGTTACACTTTGGATATTATTTTTGATTTTATTTATTTTTGGGAGGGAGAGAGGTGGTTGGTTGGGGGATGTTGGAAGAAAAAATAAATAGAACAAAAAAGGAACGAGGAGGGGATCAACCTATTAATTATAGGAGGGGATTGGATGTGAACCAAAATATTATATATTAGTGTAGGTTACAACAAGTGATCTTTAACTTTAGTAACACTATGTAATGTGATAATGCATCTATATTGACCTAAAGTAAATGAATAAATTACTATATGGACATTTTTTCTTTGCATTACATATTTTGTGAATTATGGGCTACTAAATTGGGCTATTTTTCATTATATCCATTGATCTATGACACACCACTTCAAAAATTACTCTACCTTATTTTGCATTGAGTTGTGAAACTCACCTTCCTTCTTATTTATTAGTTTCACAACCAATTCCTAACACTCTTGTGATTATTTTCACCCTTAGTGAGGTAAATGTTTTCTTCCTTCAATTATGGATGGTGTAAACATTGTACTACCATGGTATCCCCAAAAAAACATGATAATAATCTATGGCAGTCACATCAAACCATCCCTTATCTATATAGCCTCCAAAATGTAAGGCCACAAAGTCTTGCTCACTTATAATCATCTACTAGCCTTTCTAAAGCCACGAAACATAATAAGGATTCAGTTGCAATGTTTTTTTAGTCCCAAATTTTCTATCTTGGTGGATATTAGGTTATCTACACTTCCTCTATCTAGAATAATATTATAACACATTCCAATTGATTTACATCTAGTGCAAAATATACCCTTCCTCAACCGTGGTTCTCCATCTTCTTTAGTGAAATCCAATAAAGCCTTGCACAACATTATTCCTCCTCTTTTTAGTATTACACACTCTATATGACTACCTAAATTGTCACTCCTTTGAACAATGTGTACTCTCATCTCAACACCTCCATGTTCTTTCTTTAATTTTGGACATTCAAATTCCTTATGGTTTGCAATTCCACGTCTACAATAGGAACCACTAAAAGTATTTCCATCATCTCCTATCTCTCTACCTTCCCCTTTCTTGGGAGTCTTTATCTTTGCATTCGTGTGCCAATAATATTTATTGTAGTCTTCTTTTATGTATTCCTTTTCTTTCTAATTTTCTTGTTCCTTGAAACATTACCGTTATTGTGTTCCCTCTAATCTCCAAAAAATGTATCTTGTATCCTTAGCACAAGTTGATATGTATCCTCCATGAATTGGTTTGGAAACAAGTAGATTTCATCTTGAATTTCAATATGTAAACAATCCAAATATTGAGATGCCTTTTCCATATTATCCTTCATGTGATGTACTCGAAAAAATTACTTTGTAAAAGCTTATAAAAATTATTTATGTGTTCCTTTAAAATCACCCTCCTCTACTACAAATTCTAGAACTTCATAAACAACTCCAAGGAACTCTTTGTTCAATTAAATTTCCATCCAATCCTATCTATAGATCTTCATTTTTTTCTTTTGCACTCTATCTTTTTGCACATATTCCCACCACATTTTCACATGCCCATTGAATCTAATTATTTCATCCTTAAATATCTTAGGGTCTTCAATGAAATTAAACTCAAAATACTTCTCTAAATCATTATCTAATCCAATAATTTTGTAGAATCTAGACCACTTGAATAATAGGGAAGATCGTATCTTGGTTTGTTTCTCGCACTAATCAATACCCTAGAAAATTTATCTCCTACACTCAATTCTACTTTTGAAATAAAAGCTTCATTGTTGCATGGTTCTTGGACTAGTTTTTTACTACCACTTGTATCTTCAAATTCAACTATTCTTTGCTTATCATGGTCTTAAGTTTTAAACGCATAGGACAATTGAGAGGGGGTGAATCATTTGTACATTGAAATGTTCAATCCCTCATTAGCTTTCAAACCCTTATCAACATTTAAAACCTCATTAAGCATTAACAAAATGTAAACATATGAAAGAATAATACAAACACAACTAAACATAATAGAACATTATATTTACATGGAAAACCCTAAGAAGGGAAAAACCATGTAGTGAGGATTAGCTCACATATATGAATAACAACACTAAATATAATTAGGCCCACTGCCCTAAGGACTCACTGTCTGGAAGAGAGAAGATAGAAGAAACTATTACAAAGAGATTCACTATCTCAAAGCGATAGGAAGATCCACCACTGCAACTCTATGCCATCGACAACCTTTGGCTCACTGCCTCTAGCAACTTTGAGTACACTAAAATGTAAACACCTTCTGCCCACTCCATCCGGTAGCCTTAAGCATTCAAGATCACAGTCAAATCACCACACTTGATCACATTCACATCTCACACTTTTCACCACCTCAACAAAAACTTCATCAGTGGTTGTATTTAAAATTGTTCTTATTGTTATATATCATAAATGATCTACAACAAGATAGTCTCTAGTATTTTAAATCAGTACATAAAAGGTACATCCACAATCCATGAGGTACCTCCACAAATAACACTAGCATGCCAAGTTGGCCAAACCTAAACTAACACTACAAGCGACCACATACATGCTTCTCTAGGTCCAAAAACAACATGCGTACCACATAACAATACCACACGACATCCAAGAATAGTCCAACATCAACATACTACACTGCAACACTGTCATATATGTATGACTAAAAATTTATATGTATCTCTAATTAGCATAGCAAACAAGTTATTGATTTAGAAAGGAACCTAATTAAGAATTCATACAAAGTGTATATAACAAATTGTTGCTACTGAACTATAGATATGTGTAATAAATTGCTTAAATAGGTTAAAAAGTATCATTTGGCTATAGCTACGAGTGACAACATCTATCAATTAATAGTACAATACAAACAGAAAATAAATTAATCACTAATTTGACAATAAAGTAGCCTCATACCTCAAGTGGGCTCTTATTCAGGTATCAACACTCTCCTTTAACACACAAGATAACTGTTTATTCAATTCTTAAATTACAATTGATTAAATGATTCAACAATTTAGATGAAAGATTTGTTCTTGGCATTCAAAAATAAAATATTGTTGCTGAAAGGAAAATTATGATTACCGTTATGGGTACAAAGTTTTGAAATATATAATAAACTTGACTCTTAAAAAACTAGGACTCTAAATGCTACTTGTTGCAAAGTAGGAAGATGATTAAATTTATAACAAAGACACAAGAAAACATTCAAAAGTAAAGTCCTAATTTGAATCTACTAGTAGAGATAAATAATCATTTTTGACAAGCATGCATGGGTAATGGCAGAGGTGTTGGAAACGAAAAAATAGTTCACAACAAAGTCTCTTGTTAACTGGCAGAAAGTCTTAATGCCCAACGATTTGTGGCTAACTTAGCTTCAAGTGTTGCTCCCTTCATTGTAGGTTCATTGTCCTCAGATGTGGGTTACCAATTCTTGTGGGTGCATGCTATTGAATTTGATTGATTGCTTCTTCATTGTTGCATATAAGATTAGATACTACACAAAAGCACTTGTTCATCATAACCAACATAATTTATCACAACATTTGGTCCTACATATCGAAAACAATCACACACACATATATAAATATCCATGAACATATTAATAACTACTTATAATGCTTTTAGATTAATTAAAGAGTGTTTGGAAATGTCTAAAATGTCATGAAAGTAGCAACATAATAAAGGAAATAACCCTAATTAAGACAATAATTCTATGGCTCATCACCTTGTTTTGAAGAACTTACCTTTTGGCTTATAGGGATCCTTTCTCTTGATAAAGTGTCACCAACTAAAGGGTCATGAACCTTCATAACCTTTCCCAATTTGAAATATTCTAGTCAACCTAAGATTTTGATTTTGGTGTAAAAAGCCAAAAATACCTATTACACATTACAACTTGTTGGATCAAAGGAGCTTTTATCACCTTTTATTGACATGTAGAATTTCTCACCCCTTTATTATTTTCAAGGCTAGTTCCTTTTCAAGCAAGATGTAATCAATGTCTATTTTAAAATGTTTGACATATGCTACTCATTGTATGCTTTTGTTATTTTGTAGAGTTTTGTGAAGTGCTCATGGCAAGAAGAAATCAAGAATGATCTATTACTATATGTTGATCTATATCATTTGTGCACATGTGAACATATTCTATTTACATGTCGACTCCATATTTACTTTGACATGCATCCAACCAATGTACATCCAAGTGGGGGCAAAATACAATGGTAAAAATTGCATACCCACGCTCTTTTCCTTTATGTTTTGGGCTTGCTTTGATTAAAATATCCTGAATGTAATAACTAGCTAACAAGTGACATATTCTTGCATGAATTCAAGTCATGATATCACCATAACTTGATTCCTTTATTATTGATCCCAAACATTTCATTCTTGATCATTGAACTATTTTGTTGCAGATTAGATTTGTGGTGTAAACTTGACCCAAGTCACTTTTGTAATTGCATATTTGAATTTAAACCTTTTAAAATTAAAATTTCAAATCAATATATTACCAACTACTTCACTAGTCATTATAAGCCGACCTAGCACACATTTGTATTGATTTGAATGTTATGTTGTTG
The DNA here is from genome assembly GCA_007115665.2 of Sequoiadendron giganteum. Taxonomy (NCBI): domain Eukaryota; kingdom Viridiplantae; phylum Streptophyta; class Pinopsida; order Cupressales; family Cupressaceae; genus Sequoiadendron; species Sequoiadendron giganteum. The sequence continues at coordinate 349,381,282 of CM021108.1, forward strand.
TATTTAAAGAATTCATCCACTCATTTGAAAATCATCCTGGACTACCTAGGGGGTTTTTATTAAGTACATCTATAATTCAATTTGTGAAGAGAATAAAAAGAATTTAGTTGCATTACACTATCATCACATTATCTTAGGTTTTATACGTGTTTGTTTTTTGTCTAATCTTAGTTCATTGCTATTGAATCAATCTAACCAAGGATATGAATAAGGAGTGCATGAACCTTATAATTTGATAGATTCTCTAAAAGTGTTTCTAAACATCACTTATCCCTATGTATTAGACATCATAAATCAAAGTGAGCAAATTGCATCAATCCACACCCTATCAATTTATATTCATGAATTTCTAATTAAGGTCCATACAATAGTTCATATCCACACTTATAAATACTAGATTTACACTCTTGTAAGTGAACCTCAATAGAAAACAACTCAATTACATTATCTAAAATCTTCTTTTAATACATTAACATATCCACTTCTAATATACAATACAACATATTTCTATTAACAATTTTAAACTAAATATTACATCTATTTTAATAATTTTAATTATAAATCGTAACTCTTTTTATCTAAATTAATTGTTTTATTAATTTATTATTTTAATTAGCCTAGATAATTTTATCTGGAGAGACATTTTTCTTTTCGAATATGCAACAGGGAGTTAAAATACTTGTGCGTAATTTCTTTTGGATTTTTCGATTCAAAGGAATCTTCCAGTACTCATATATTTTGGTGCGAATTGTTACGATTCGAAGCGATAAGAAAGCGGAAGGATGTCGCTGCGATTCCTCGACGGGCTACTCAGTCTCTCTAGTTACAAGAATGGCGCCTTGGAGGGGCCTTGTCTTAAGAGAAACCTCATTTTACCGTTGCGTTTACGGTCAAGAAGACGAAGGGGTAGGGGCCAAGCATCAACATTAGCCTCAATATCTACCTCCGCCTCCGCCTCTGCCTCCGTCTCTCCCTCGCTTGGCGATTTGATGAAGCTTGATTTTCCCATCCTTGACCAGGTAACTTGGCATGGCTATTGTACTAAATTTCTAATGACACTCTCTTCATCTTCTTCTTTTTGGGCGGGGAAAAGGCAGAACTTTTTTAACATTCAAATTAAAACTGAAAAAAAAAAATGAATTATCCATTGCTGCTGTAGCAGCCCTGACTAACAGATTTCCAACATTTAACCTATTTTTAAACAGAGAGTTCTTGGAAGAACCCAAGTAGCCCTTAACGTGACACTGCTTATCTGAAGGATAACCCAGCAATAAGCAATCTTTAAAAATAATGTTATCAATATCAACTAAAGTTTTAGCAGGCCATGGCTGCAGCCGCATGATAGAAAACATAATTGAAAACAGACATTCCAAATTTGTAACTAGGAAATACACTGGTTTCAAGTGTATCTCGTCTGCCACAACTAACAGTCTTTCACATAAACAAGAAATTAATAAAAATACAAATCCGCAGGGCCTGCTGTAAAGCTTTCATTTCTACCTTGTTGCTTAACATCAGCTAGATATTTTTAGCCCGGACCAGCCACAAGCCAACAGCCTTGTTACTGCAATCGAGCTTCCATAAAAGGGTTAATGACCAATCTGAGGTGCAGATTATAGAGAGTCTCCCAAGCATGAACACCTCTGCTGCTAACTTTATACAAACACCTAAAAAGTTATTAACAGTAGTAATTTAATCTTCACATTTGCGAGTCTCTTTCAGGGAGTGGATCCTTGAGAAACAATCTTATCCTTTCCCTTTGCAGGTTTTCTAACATCAGGTAGCATGTCTTGTTGCTGCATGACCACCAGTTTGAGCTCTTCTACCTCGTGTTAAAATCAAGAAACTCAAGGGTGGGGCACATGTGTTAGGATTTTCATTGGGGGAAGGCAGGGACTGCAGAAGGTGACCCAAATTTAGAAGATGGCTGCTTGAACATAGAAGAGGTAGGGTGATCTTTAATGGTGGTTAAATCCTCAACCAATTGTTTAATTTCATTTCTTATAGGTTCTTGAACATTTAGCCAGTTGGTCTCAAGAGAGCCAGTTTTCCATGCTTGATTCAATGATGTGACAGCCACGGTGTTTTTCACCAGTGAATTGCCTGAACGAGTCTGTTGAGGATTAGTAGGAAGAATAATAGGAATAGTGGATTATTAAGGTGACTTGGAATTTTGAATTCTTTTCCAAGTCAAGGATTTTAACATCCATTAGAACCTTACCCATGGTAGCTGGGAGAGAATCATGGGTTTTTGACATCTATTTGGTGAGTTGAAGACCAAGGTCGGTGTGAGGATTCTTAGGAAGGTTAGATCTCAAATAAACTTGACACTTAGGAGTTTGTTAGTGGTGGAGGGATTGTCACTAGACTCACCTTTTGGAATCATTTACAAGGTATGATGGAATTTTTGTTCACCATCGATAGATTTAAGGGAGACCAAACAAAAAAATTGGCTGAAAATAGTAAAGCAATCCCAACAAGAGACCTCCAACAATTAGAGATATGTAGCACGCAGTTGAAAGAACCAACTTGAAACCAAAAGCTAGAGCAAGGGAAACCTTTATTTTTGTTTTGTATAAAAAATGAGAGCAACAACCACACTTGTGCTTGTGCTTGAGTTTTATCACCAACAACCCCAAGTGAATGTTGCAACTGATTGAAAAACTTGAATGGTAAGAATGGATGGAATCTGAAAGCATGCAGAGGAGGTGAAGGTAAACAAAAGAAGTGCGCATGCAAATGAGTCAAAGGAAATGGGGAAGAAACTGTAATAAAAGTAAAGGAAATGCCACCTCCACACATAATTCCCTTCGTGTAGGGACTTTGCACGTACAAATTGTCCTGCTCTCATTCTTTAACAAGACATTGACATATTGTTTGTCATTACGAATAGGAAGGTGGAGGCATAATTAATGCTTACATTTGAAATGAAGAACTTTCCTGCACCAAAAGAGGGTGCACAGATATTCAAAATATATGCCACCCAAGATTGTATCATCTTGTATGGGGATTCATGGTTGGAGGGGATCACCTATAGGAACGCTCAATATCGTTAGGGTTTAACCACCTTTTCATTATCGATAATCAGCAAAAGGCCTGCTCCAAGCTTAGCAGAAGGAAGGTCAATTGGTTTAGCTATCCACTCTTGAGATGCCTCAAGAAAGGAAGTTTGTTTGGGAAGGGCATTAGTCACTCTATTGGCACCTATGAGAGTATAGCAGATGTGGTGGTTTTGAACTTGTTTGAGAAGATTGCTAATGTCCACAATTACTTGCTTTGGTCTCCAATTTCAAAGAGTCGTGCCTAAATTGAGGGCCAATACAAGGATTTGAGAGTTAGTTTTGTCAATCACCATGGGGAGTTTATAGAAGATAACCATTGGCAACCCAAGCCATATAGCAAGTACTTCAGCAAGGTTGTACAAGTTGACACCAAGGCCCCAACAAAAGCTAAAGAGTGGGTGCCTTTCTCATCATTCAGATTCCTTTGTTTTTTTCTGCGTAGGAGTATCTCTTGAAGTTCTTTTGGTAATAAGTTATGAGATTGTATGCCTATACATACAATGGAGCCTGCTGTTTTGTAACAACCCCATCCTTGGGTAATTAAAATTTTTCTAACATTTCACTTCAAACATATAAAAGTAACAAGTAACAGAGTCATTACAATAAAATTCTTCCTTTCTTTATTGATAAATGCTTGCAAGTTACAATATATATATTTCCATATGAATTCCATTTTCATTGCAAATATAAATCAGAGTACAAAAGTGAAACAATTACATACATAGCTCGTAAGCTTTTGCACAAAATAGTAGTAAGATGGTCCAGGTTCCCTTCCTTTCAAATCTTGGTGTATCTATCGCCTGCTGTGGAGGAGAAACATTACTCAGGCGCTTTTCCGCCAACCACGGACTGTTAATGCGGTCCCTCGCACATTTATCATTCGATAGATGGCCTTCCCTTTGAACAAAGAGATTGGTAAAGTAACTGGCTGCGACAACCCAACTGAGCATAGTGCTGTGTCCTATACATCTAGAACTTGCTATTTCACAATCCCGAACTAGCATGATGGATCACAATGAACTGACAGTGTAGTCTCGACTATCTCACATCTAAGTGGATGTCGTACCTTCCACTACTTTGGCCAAAGTATTCACATTCAGTACTTCGAATGAAGGTCATCTATCATATACACTACCCAGGGCCGATTTGACTTAAGGCTATCTTACACTATGCGTAGGCTAAGTCCTTCACTGGATTGTCAATCATCCCAGACTATCCTACTTCAATCTAATCCAAGACAACAAATATAGGTTCAAGTCCTTCACCGGATTATCAATCATCCCAGACCAACCTACGACATTCTAACTTACTAGAAATAATCCAGCTTGACAAGTAATTCATTCTTTCTCTCCTGTTACGGAAATCTTTATCCTAGGAGTTCCTTAGCCTATCTCAGTTAATCTAAAACTCTAAGCTGCTTGAATATACTTGACTCCTGTCCTCATTCCGATCTTAGCATATATTAACTAGTAAAGACATAGTCTCCTCATATGGAGTTCATTCAATAATGCAATCATGCAATATGCAATTTCTAGTTTTACTTTTCTAGAATGCTTTATTTACCCTTTATAACATGGACTAGCTATTCTTTCATAACAAGCTATAAACAGGCTTTTTCCCCTTATAAACGAGTTTTCGTTTTATAAACAAGTCAATCCCAAGAATTCAAGCTATTCTAATGAAATCAAGCTATTTATTTAAAAACAAGCTTTCTCAATGAAATTAAGTATTTCTTAATAACAAGTTATCCTTTTCACAAACCAGCATTCCTTTCACCTTTCACAAACAAGCTTTCCCTAAGTTATTTCATAACAACAAGCTATTCTATTCCAACAAAACTTCTTCTAGTACTCTCCTATTTTACTTCCTTTCACAAAGCAAATTCTAATTCAAGCAGACCAATTAACGTACAGAATTAATCAAAGACATTTCACATGCTTGTTTCCTTGCTGTAAATGATTCCAGTCTGCAGCTACTTCTCTTCCTTCTGTAGTTTCACTCCTCTCAATTCTGGTTTCTATTACTGGTTATGTATTTTATGCTTGTAGCATATAAATACCAGTCTCTCAGAAATGGTGATGGGATATATGCAAATTGGCTCTCAGCAAATGCAATACAGCAATGATAGAGTAAGGCTCTCAACAAATGCTTCTACAGTAGTGACAGAGTATGGTTATCCAACAAATACTCCTACAGCAATGTGAAAATATGGCTCTCAAAATGCTTCTACAGCAATGTCAAAATATGGCTCTCAAAGGAATTCGTTTTTAAGCAAAAACAGATAGGAAATTCGTGTGTTAACAATGAGAGAAACTCCTTTATTTATAGGTTTTGAATTGTGGTGTACCGACACTCCGCTGATTTGTTTTCTCTTAATTCGTAGGTCTGATTTTTCGTTTCAGTTTGTGTTTCTTCTTATGCTTTGATTTTGTTTTCCAAAATTACAAGAATAATACATAAAGAGCATACGCATACCATGAGAGCTTCAATAACTAAACTAATGGAATAACTTGAAAACATTACTCATTTCGATGTCTAAATATAGTTCCTTCATTACATAAAGGTCGCTTACAATATATAACTTACATTAGGTTCGATGTTGAGTATTACATAAATCATATTTTAACTTACAGCCAAAATACACTGTGAATAGTGCCTTGCTACAGTACCCGCGCCCAATGAAATGCTGATTTCTCTTTGAGGATGAACTTCTCCCACCAAAAACCGTAATGGGAAGCCTCCTAGGGTAAGGGCGCCCCCTTTAGGTGAAGTTGCAGCCTTGTAAAAGGGGCGTTTCTTTTGCTTTGGCTGAATCAAACCCTCACAAAATGCGGTTGGCTGTAGCACACCAAAAACAGCTCCAAAATATCACAAAATGCGAACAGCTCTTGAACAATCGTGATTGGAGACAACGACAACCCAAACTACTCAAACCCAAGCTCGAACAACTTGCAACCAGCAACGTAGATCTCCAAAAGAGCAGCAAAATAACAGATCAGCAACTTTAAGGTGGTGTTTCACACCCTCAAGCAGCTCCAAACGAACAACCAAGCCCCACCAGGCTCACCCACTGCAAGAAGTAAGGAAACCCTAGCCTCCTTCTTCCTCCAAGCTTCACTCCCAAGTTTTTTTCAAGCCAAAATGATCATCTAATGAAGCAATTCGAATTTCACTCTTGCCTTTTATAAATTTTACAAAGGAAACACTATTCATTAAAGTGAACACTATTCACTTAAGTTATAACATTTTCCACTTTAGTAATGAATAGTAACTTAAAAATAGAAGTGACCCCTTCATTAAAACACATGGTCCCTAGGCCGAGGATGGTGAAATAAAAGGTGAATATCATTAAATTAAGCACCAGTATCATGCCAAATGCCACAATTCACCCTGCCACCATGCTTCGGAGATCAACACTGAAGTTTGACGACCAAGTGCCTGTCCAAGTGACCCTCTATCAAGAACCATTAGCCTACGAGGGTCGACAAAATAGGCTAATCTACCGATGTCCAAGAGCCTAATTAGAAGGGGACATCACAGTTCGCCCTCCTTGAAATTGCTTGTCCCCAAGCAATTTCAACTCTGGATGTTGTAAAATGTCCTCGCTCTCCCATGTAGCATCCTCTGCCGACAAATCCTTCCATTTGATTAGATATTCCCTGACGACCCGCCTCCGCAACTACCTCTCTCTGACTTCTAAGATGGCCTCAGGGACCAGAATCAATTTCCCCTCATCATCCAAGGGTGGTAAGGCTGTGGAAGGAACAATGCGATGTCCCAATGCCTTCTTAAGGCGTGACACATGAAACACATTATGTACCTTACTATCTACCGGCAATTCCAACTCATAAGCCACCTCGCCTACCCGTCTGATGATCCTGAAAGGTCCGTAATATCGTGGTTTGAGCTTCTCCACACCACTCTTCCGGAGAGTTGACTGGCGGTAGGGCTGCAACATCAAATACACCATATCCCCAACCTCAAAAGATCGCTCAACTCTTCTTTGGTCTGCATACTGCTTCTGCTGATTTTGTGCCTTCTGAATGTTCTCACGGAGAGCTCTCATAATATCCTGGTTCTCTTGTAAAAGATCCCCAACACAGGGCACTCTACTGTCACTCAGCAACAAATCAAGAAAATTGGGTGCCTCATACCCATATAACACCATAAATGGGGACATCTGAATTGACATGTGGTGCGTGGTATTATAATAGTACTCACAAAGATGAATCCACTTCACCCAACCCTTTTGCTGCCCTGCTATATAGTTACGGAGATATCCTTCCACCCATTTATTAACAATCTCCGTCTGACCATCCGTTTGCGGGTGGTAGCTGGTGCTCGGAGTAAGCTCGGTCCCACATAGCCTGAATAGCTCCTACCAAAAGTGGCTGAAGAACCGACTATCCCTGTCGCTGACAATATTTCGGGGTAGCCCATGCAACCTGAACACCTCACGAAAAAACAATTCTGCTACTTGTGTGGCCGAATATGTAGTGGCTATCGGGAAGAAATGAGCGTACTTTGTGAGGCGATCAACAACTACATAGATACAGTTTCTACCTTGGGCTTTCGGCAAGCCCGTAATGAAGTCCATCGACAAGCATTCCCACTTCCTGTGAGGAATTGGAAGTGGTTGAAGCAACCCAGCAGGATAGGTATGCTCCTGTTTATTCTGCTGACAAACAGGACACTCTCTGACATATCGAAGGACATCTAACTTGAGTCCTTTCCAAGTGAAATGCTCTCGAACCCGCCTGTAAGTTTTGAAATATCCCGGATGTCCGGCCATGGGTGCATCATGAAAGGTCCTCAATACTGTGTTCTTCATCTTTGATCCTGGGGTCAAGAAAATCCTTCCTTTGTAAATGATAAGATCATTTACTACTGAATATTTGCCATCTTGCACCGTACCCTCAACGATGCCAAAAGCCCAAGAGTCTTTGGCATACTCTGCTGTTATCAAATGTCTCCAGTTCTCTGAAATCTCAACCATGGAACTTAAATGTGGGCGGCGAGACAAGGCATCGACAACCACATTTTGGGACCCTTTGACGTAGGCGATGTCAAAGTCATATGATTGCAATTTGCTCACCCACTTTTGTTGACGATCATTGAGATCCCGCTGTCCTAGGAAATGCCTCAAGCTGTTATGATCGGTCTTTACGCAAAATTTGCTGCCCACAAGGTACTACCTGAATTTGGCCAACGCATGCATGATGGCCAACATCTCCTTGTCATAGATGCTATAACTTCTCTCTGGTCCTCTTAACTTCCTGCTTTGAAATGCTATCGGATGCTTGTCCTGCATAAGGACGGCGCCAATCCCTTCACTCGAAGCGTCACACTGAAGCTCGAAAGGTCTGGTGAAATCTAGTAACGCAAGGACAGGACAAGTAGTCATCAGTTGCTTAAATTTCTCAAAACACTCTTGCGCCTCAAGAGTCCAAACGAATGCCCCTTTCCTTGTCAAGTCTGTAAGTGGCGCTGCATGACGTGAATATCCACTGACAAATCTGCGATAGAAGCCACACAAGCCCAAAAATCCTCTAAGCTGAGTAAGATTCTTGGGAGTAGGCCACTCTATAATAGCTCCGATCTTGTCAGGATCCATACGCACACCCTCTGCACTAATAATATGACCCAAGTATAGCAACTCCGTCATACCCAGATCACATTTTTACTCCTTGGCATACAAGGACTCCCTATCAAGAATGCTCAGTACCGTATCCAGATGGGCAACATGCTCCTCCCAAGCCTTACTGTATACCAATATGTCATCAAAGAAAACAAGTACGAACCTCCTCAGTTGTGACTGGAAGACCCTATTCATGGTGGACTGGAATGTAGCAGGGGCATTGGTCAGCCCGAATGGCATAACCACAAACTCAAAGTGTCCACAATGACAACGAAAGGCTGTTTTCTCAATGTCTTGTTCCCTCACACGAATTTGATGATACCATGATCTCAAGTCTATTTTTGAAAACCAACGAGCACCATGTAGCTCATCTATCAGCTCATCAATCCGGGGAATAGGATACCTGTTTTTGATTGTCCTTTTGTTCAACAATCTGTAATCAATACACATCCGCAATGTTCCATCCTTTTTCTTCACTAACACAACGGATGAAGCGAATGGTGACTTACTAGGCCTGATATGTCCCATAGCGAGCAACTCTTTAATCGTTTTCTCTATTTCATCCTTAAGTCGCTTAGGATGCCTATAAGGTGTGACAATCACGGGCTTGGCACCCTCCTCCAACTCAATGATGTGTTCGGTACCACGGTTGGGTGGTCTACCAGGTGGAATCTCACTGAACACCTTAGTGTGTTTAATCCTCAACTCCTGTATGTCTGGATGATGGACTGGGGTTTTCTGCTCCTCTTGTGATGGCATCAACATGCACTCTGCTGCCCACTCAATCATGTCGTATCGCATGAGTTTCTCCATCCTACTGAAAGATATCATTCTGAAATTACTATCCCTGATGGCCTTCAACACATGATTCCTCCCATCCACCTTAAATCTCATCTCCATATCATGAAGGTTAAGGGTAAACTCTCCAATGTCATGAAGCCATTTCATCCCTAGAACCATGTCGATGTCTCCCATATTCACCACATAGAAATCGGCCTTAAAGTCATAATTACTCAACCGCATAGGGAGATCTGAAACCATCCTATCACAGTTGAGAGTGTAGCCGTCTGCGACCTTTACTCTTATGCCCTTGAATTCCTCAGTCTGAATCCCACGCCTCTCAACCAGCCTAGCATCAATAAAATTATGCGTGGCCCCTGTATCCAACAAGGTAATGATCTTTTTCCCAACTAAGACCCCTCGCATTCTGAAAGAGCCCTCTCGCTGTATGCTAGTGAGACGTGCTTCTTGAAGCTTAACTTCCTCCTCTGTTTCTGCTTCATTTTCAACCTCATTTTCGGATTTTTCTACCTCGGATTCCTCATGCTCACTGTGCTGGTCTGATTTATCAGATTCAGAATCCTCATAGAATGCCCACATTATTCGGTTAGCCTTTCCCTTAGGCCTTAAAGGACAGTCGTGGTTTGCATCATAGGGTCCTTCGCAATAGAAACACAATTTCTTCCTGCGCAAGTCCTCTATGGTTTCTCTGTCAAATGGAGCTACTGATTTCCCCTTGGAATCTGAGTTTTCCTTCTTCTTAGGAAATGATTTCCCGTCCTTGTATGAAGACGATGTTTTGAAGAGAACTTACTTTGCGGAGCTGCAAGTTCCATGCTCCTAGCTTTTTTCATGGCTTCTTGTAGAGTCGGGGGATCAAAAGCTTTGATCCAACCTCTTAACGGTTCCGATAGACCTTCGATGAATAATACGACCAATCTTCTTTTTGAGATGTTGGGAACCATAATTGCTAACCGTTGGAAATCACCCATATATCCCTCCAAACTCCCAACTTGCTTGAGTTGAGCTAGGTCTCTGAAATAGATTTCTGGATCTTTCTTGTCAAAGCATTCAACCAACCTGTCGACGAACTCCTGGTAAGAAGTGATGCGGTTATGCTGCAATGTGACCATCCCATGATACCACCAATCATGGGCTACTCCCTCCAAATGCAAGGTGGCGTACTTGATTGGTCGAAGAGTCAAGAACGTATCCAGCTTGTGGACCCAAGACTGTGCTGTGGTCTTACCACTGCCATCGAATGTAGGCAAGGCGAGTTTACTAGTGGCATGTTTCAAGTCTCTATTCTGACTTCGAGGCTTCCTATCTTGCCTTGTCCTGTAATGCTCTCGTCGTTGACTCACAAACCTGTCGAAGCTGATGCGCTCCCTGTCCTGTGGTGTCAATAACTCCCATTCATTGTTTGCTGCCATGATATTATCTGCAAACACTGACTCACCCTCTTCTTCCACATTTTCCTCTTCAGGTTCATTTGTCAAGAAGGTAGGACGTGTGGGCCTATCAGCAGTACGAGCGGGTGCTCATTGTGCCCTGGGTGTCCCCACAACGCTCCTGTTATCATCAGGTATCTGGTTTGGCCTTCCTTGAGTGTTCATTTGTTGTAACTGTGTCATAAGTGCTTGCACAGCCATTGCTACCTGTTCCTGCCCAGCTGCCAAGCGTCTAAGAATCTCACGGTCATCTTGGTCCTCATTATGTCCCCTATTTCCTCCTTCATTTCGAGGTGGACTTCCATTTCCCCTGTCTCCCATTGTGCCCTGTTGTATATCAGCAAACTGATTTCTTCGTTGGCCTACTCTTTGACGGGTGTAATATCTGTGAGGGCCTACTTCTCGTGGCTGCATGAAAACTTTAATCCTCTAGGATGGCAAGATCAGAGCTCTGATACCACTGTGGTGTACCGACACTCTGCTGATTTGTTTTCTCTTAATTCGTAGGTCTGATTTTTCGTTTCAGTTTGTGTTTCTTCTTATGCTTTGATTTTGTTTTCCAAAATTACAAGAATAATACATAAAGAGCATACGCATACCATGAGAGCTTCAATAACTAAACTAATGGAATAACTTGAAAACATTACTCATTTCAATGTCTAAATATAGTTCCTTCATTACATAAAGGTCGCTTACAATATATAACTTACATTAGGTTTGATGTTGAGTATTACATAAATCATATTTTAACTTACAGCCAAAACACACTGTGAATAGTGCCCTGCTACAGTACCCGCGCCCAATGAAATGCTGATTTCTCTTCGAGGATGAACTTCTCCCACCAAAAACTGTAATGGGAAGCCTCCTACGGTAAGGGCGCCCCCTTTAGGTGAAGTTGCAGCCTTGTAAAAGGGGCGTTTCTTTTGCTTTGGCTGAATCAAACCCTCACAAAATGCGGCTGGCTGTAGCACACCAAAAATAGCTCCAAAATACCACAAAATGCGAACAGCTCTTGAACAATCGTGATTGGAGACAACGGCAACCCAAACCACTCAAACCCAAGCTCGAACAACTTGCAACCAGCAACGTAGATCTCCAAAAGAGCAGCAAAATAACAGATCAGCAACTTTAAGGTGGTGTTTCACACCCTCAAGCAGCTCCAAACGAACAACCAAGCCCCACCAGGCTCACCCACTGCAAGAAATAAGGAAACCCTAGCCTCCTTCTTCCTCCAAGCTTCACTCCCAAGTTTTTTTCAAGCCAAAATGATCATCTAATGAAGCAATTCGAATTTCACTCTTGCCTTTTATAAATTTTACAAAGGAAACACTATTCATTAAAGTGAACACTATTCACTTAAGTTATAACATTTTCCACTTTAGTAATGAATAGTAACCTAAAAATAGAAGTGACCCCTTCATTAAAACACATGGTCCCTAGGCCGAGGATGGTGAAATAAAAGGTGAATATCATTAAATTAAGCACCAGTATCATGCCAAATGCCACAATTCACCCTGCCACCATGCTCCGGAGATCAACACTGAAGTTTGACGACCAAGTGCCCGTCCAAGTGACCCTCTATCCAGAACCATTAGCCTACGAGGGTCGACAAAATAGGCTAATCTACTGATGTCCAAGAGCCTAATTAGAAGGGGACATCACACGAATTCTCATGCTTACTACATTTTAGGCATGAGAATTTGACACCTTTCTCATTGAAAATGTCAAATTATGCAGTGGCAGCAATCTAGCATGTTACTCAGCAAAAAGGAGAGATGATTCGACCTAATTTATGAAGAAGGTTTCAACTCTCACATGGAAAAATATGAACGGAAGACACCTACAGGCGTTACTCTTCACAGGCGCTTTAGAAATGGCGGATTAATCTCAGTAAGAAAATGTCAAGGTGAAAACGCAGCCATCTGGCTTTTATTCCACCCCTCCCTTCGCATTTCCCAGAATGGTGGCACTTGCAACTTGCGACCTGGTCTATTGGCGTGAGGAGCTGCGCGCGGTTCATTATTTCCACCATTTCGGCCATTCCAAAGTCTGTGATTTTCAGTATGAAGGAAATCCGCGATTTTAACTTAGCCAAGGTTTTAAAATGTATTTGCTTAAACCTTTCAAAAGACTAAAATATTTACCATTTAAATTCTCATGACATTTCAAACTTATTTTCCCAATAGACAATGGAAGTCGAAAATACTTTCTTTACTTATGGTAAATGCATTTTATTTGCCATATGACTATACAAGTCAAATTTAATTATTTCCAAGGTAATGCTTATTTAAATATAAACAAGATTATATTTATATTTTTCATTATATTAAATATATATCATATTATAGTTTTATTTACCGTATTTAAATATATGTATATATCTATATAATATTTAAATATTACTATAGATATATCTATATATTTTATTCCAGGTAAAACTATAATAATGTTTATATTAAATATAATATTAAATATATGTATATAAACACATTCAAATATTTACATTTAAATATATCTATACATAGTTGTATTTAATTATCCAAATACGTGTATTACAGGCCAGTCAACGTACCCTTAATACACGTGTTTGTACAAACATGTATATATACGTTTAACTGTAAATTCCAGGCATCAATATAACGTTATAACAACATTATAGCTAGTGTGCATATGTTTATAGGTGTGCCAGCCATGTATACGTATCCGTATGTATGCCATGTCGACACATGTGTATGGCATAATAATTGCCCATCATACATATTTATCGACATGTCATGCATGTTGTTACGTACATATGAGTGGTACATGTATACGCATATACATCCTGTCTATACCACACTTATCAGTTCACATTTCACATTCAAGGCTCACAGAACAGTAAGTCAGTCAACAAGTAACACCACTCATAAAGCATAAGGAAGTAATCCAAAACTCCTAAGCCTAAGGATGACTTATTAAGACCACTCAAAATGACTCAGTTCCCAAAACCCTTAGTGAAGTGTGTGTATGCTCAATTTGATTAACTTTACTGGTTACTCGACCAAGCTCCTCTCCTGAGTGATGTCTCCCCTCCCCCTGGAGGAATGGTTCCTGTTCCTGCATCCATTGCCACAAAACCACGGCAGTTACTTGTTCATAACATTTGCAATATTTATACAAACATATCAAGTTTAAAGCAAGATTCATTATCCTGATATTCACATATATGCAATATTTTACCATGAATTACATCAATTGAAATAACATCAAATGAAACAACGTCAAATGAGCTAACATACATATTGATAACAAGGTGCAAGCATCTCCAGATTTCACATTACATTCATCTCTACCTTTTATATCACTAGAAAATAGTAACCTCATAATTCGGGATGTAACATGTTTGTCTTTGATGTAGTAATAGCCATAAGACATTTTTTTGTTTTCTAAGTAATTTTAATTAATAGGAAGATAAGAAATGAAAAAACAAAAAATAAAATAATAGATCCTTACGCTGTTTATGGAGGAACTCTAGTTGTGAGGGGAGATTAAAATTTATCTTCTGCATAAGAGCTCCCGGCTGATTTTTTCTTGGTGATAGTATTAGATGGTAATGTGTTCTGCTGCTGATCTTTTAATTTTTTTTTTCCTTTGGTGTTTTTGGTTCTATATGTTGGTCTTGGGAGCTGGACAGTACCTTTTTGTCAAGTATTTGGTGCATAATGGTGAGAAAGGAGAAAAATTGAGATAAAAAAGGCATTTGAATAAATGTTATTAAGTTTGTACCAAGAAGAATAAGGCCAATTATGGGAGGTGATCAAACACTGTCCCAAATTTTTTCATGTGTTAAATGACTTTTAAAGATATAGTAAATAGGGTCAAGGAAAATTGAGTTGTGAAATGTGTTGATAGTTTTAAGAATCAAGGAGTTCCTTTGCCTTTGATTGAAGATTCCTAACCCATATGCTAGCAAGAGAGTGGAAGGAATGAGTGGGCAAGGGAAGAAAATGATTGCCCCCATTATTAAAACCCTCTACATGTATCATATTATTTGTCAATCAAATCTTGCACCTTAAGTTTGAGACCAATACAAATTTATGTGGCATGCCCATTAACTCTATGATAATGACAAAAGCATGCTCATTATATCCCTTAGGTACACCCTTAGAAGTATCCAATGGAATAGTAATCATATTAGCACCAATAAAAATTTGAAGCACTTTCTCTAAGGGCTCATTCGACTCAGTAAACTTTATGAAATCTCCAGACTTAATATCACTAGATGCACTGGCCACATTTTGAGCACTATGTTCACTTTTTTTATCACTATCCTTTTCAAAATAATTTTGTTTTTGAAACTTTGAAGGATCGGAAGACATAGGAACATGAGAAGAACCAACTTTTAAGGCTTGAGGAGCCAACGATTTCATTTCCATGTTCTTCACATATGTAAAATCCCTTGCAAATTCTGTCCTTAATTTTCCCTTTTTGGTGCTTGGGAATTTCGTCGAACAGTTGTTGTGCAACCCCTTTCAGCTGGTAAATGTTTTCTTGTTTTGCTTTTCCTCATATAATGATGAAACATGCATGTAATCTAAGAATGCTAAGGACTGGAATGAATAAGGAATGCAAGAGTACTTTGAATTTTCAATACTTTATAATGATTGAATGAAGATGCAGCTAACCATACACGTATAACTTGCTGCTACAGTCATGAGCATTTTCACAAACACTTGTCAAGCAAACTGCTAACTTCACCATATACCGAATTGCAATCATATCTGAACAGTTACAATGCTAATAGTATTTCCTACACTCAGAAATGTACCATACTTACTCTCTTAATGCTCAGAACTTACTTCAGTATATAGCAATTTGTAGTAACAGCATTTCCAGATTAGTACTCTTCTTAAATTGACTAAAAATACTATGATCTCCCAGCATTACATTATTCTGATCTTCTGAACAAAAGCTTACATTAGCAAATGTAGACACTAAAACATTCAAACCTGGAAATGAATGCAGTTCTGAGTATGCACAGCAGACTGGAATATACCAGAAATCACCAGCCACGTCTTAACCAGCAGAAGAAATCTTTCATGCCTTCTTGAGCAGGGCGTAGAACTCATATACTGGCAAAATTGGAACTGAGAACACGCTACAGGATAGGCATCTGGCCTTCAGAAAGTCATGCCTGGCTTGAAACCTCCACTCGACCTTCCTGTGATCAATGGCAGCTCCAATGGAACCATGTAGTGTTCAGAAACTCACCCAGGAAACACTTATGAAGCTTCCCCAAATCGATGCACCTCAGGCTTAAGAATGATATTCCATCACTGAAATGATAGAGACCACATTCAGGCACAACAATCCTCTTTCTCAGGAGCTCGCGACTTAATGATACTTCATTCAACTCTTGAAATATGGAATAGTCAGCGAACTTCTTCACAGCCCCGTCACCTGCTAATTGTTCAATAAAAGATGATCACCGTTTGTCTTATTTACCTTCGATGCTTAACCAGCAATAATTTCGAAGACCTGTTTCCTCTTGAATAGTCGCGATAGTAATACATTTGGCTTGATTTGTCTTTAGCGGCCCTTGAATCATGTCTTTAATCCTTCCATCCTTATTGTAACGAACCAACCCTTCGGTAAAATAAAAATTTCCAAATTTACATCATGCGAGTAAATAAACGTGCAAACAAGTTATTCCAATAAAATTTTTCTTTCTTTTATTGAAAATGTAAGAACAAGATGCCATATCGTTTACAATAAAGAATCCATTTCATTACAATAACTTCACAAGTAAGCGTAACTAGAGAACATATCTCTACAAACATAGCTCTAATGAGCTTTAGAACTAATAGCTGAAAGACGTTCCGGGATTTTCCCTTTCAAATCTTGGTTCTTTTGTCGCCTGTCGTGGAGGAGAAGCATCACTCGGGCGTTTTTCCGCCAACCACGGACTCATAATGCGGTCCCCTGCACATCTATCATTCGATAGATGGCCCTTCCCTTTGACGAAGAGATTGGTAGAGTAACCGATAATGACAACCAATTGAGCATAGTGTTGTGTCCTACATAACTAGAACTTGTAATCCCACAATCCCGAACTAGCATGTAATACTGGATCATGGTGAACTGACAGTGTAGTCTCAAGGTTCACACAACCTAGAGTGGAGTCACACAATCTAGAGTGGAGTCTCGTACATTGCACTACTTTGATTAAAGAGTTCTCATTCAATACTTCAAATGAAGTCATCTATCACATACACTACTCAGGGTCGATTTGACTTAAGGCTATCTTCAACTACGCATAGGTATCTCCTTCAATGGATAGTCCATTATCCCAGATAACCTACAACCATATTAATCTACTTGAAATTAACTACTTAACTAGTAAGTACACAAGCTAGGTATTCCTTCTATGGATTGTCCTTCATCCTAGATAACCTACATACTTGGATAACTCGACTTATGTGAAAGTATATTAATCCCTCTCCTATATTGGATTTCCTCTCCTAGGAGAAATCACAAGTTCTTTAGCAAGTAAGTACACAAGCACCCTCCCATACTTATCCTAGGAGTAACCCAAGCTTTCCTAGTTAACTTAATAACTTAGCTGGTGTACCTCGAGTGACTCTTGCATTCAAATCAAGCCTAGTAAATAATAACTAGTATAAACACCATTCTCCTACTATGGAGTAAATACAAACACATTGCATCCTATGTTCAAACATATCCAGTATATTTAAATACCTATGTTGTTCCTCTTATAACATAATTGAATTCCTCAGTCAAGTAATCTATTTGACATATCTAGTATAGTTAAATACTTGTGTCGAACTACCCTATCGACATTTCTAATACAATCAAGTATTTGTGACAAGCAAACTCTCTTATAATGGAGTACTTAAAATCACATTATAAAAAGCAACCTAAAGGCTTTAATTCCCTTTTTCAAAAGAAAAACATAATTACTTCTTATGCACAGACAAAATATATTTCATGCAACATAATCATTTCTTGCAAAAGAATAGTAGAAGAATATCCCATGCCTGTTTACGCTTATCCCAAATTGATGGCAGAGCTGCTTCCATTTCCAGCTCAATCCAGTTTCTTGAATTAAGTTTCCAGTCCCTTAGAAGATGATAATTTTCTCACAAAAATTCCCTCTTTTTCACTCTCTGAAATCACTAGCAGAAATGACGTATTCCTTGGGTAGAATACGTTTCTCTCAAAAGATAATAGTAACTCACATAAATGTGAAAGCTGTTGTAAACTATGGCCACTCAGAAATGTGAATTATGGTTGTATATAATGTCACTCAGAAATTGAATAATGGCTGCAAATAATGATGCACCAAATGATACGCATATGGTGAATAAGGCAAACTCAAAGACAAATTACGGAAGCTGATGAAGAATGGTGAATGAGTACAGTGAATGAGAATTGGGTGACTATTTATAGTGAGCCCAACCTCCAACAAATCCTACTGCCATGGCATGTGAATTGACACCACTGCCATTTGACATTTTCAATCTTGGAGGTGGCGCCAATTTTATGCCATAGCAAATAATAGGGTGAGTCGACCTCCATTCCGCTAGAAGTATGAAGACTGAATCAAAAAGCACATGGAGAATTTTGCAAATCCACTCCTACAGAATGTGTTTCCAGAGACGGCGCCAAACTCATAAAATGGCAAGTGAATCATGCAGCAGAGAAAAAGTCATTTGTAATTCATAAACACATAGCCTATGTCGACTATTTTTCCAGGCCGCGTTGGATTAATTCTTGTTTCCAGATTTTGACTCAGTCAAGAGATTTAAATGCCATTCGTGGTTTCATCCTTTCATTTCGCTTACAGGTGACACAATTTCACATAGTGCCATATTTGTTTCCAATTCAAATATTTGCCATATCAGCATAGCTAAACCAAAGTCGATGGAAGTCATTTCGATTTACTTCATAATTCTATTTCCCAAGGTTTAAAAGATATAAATAATATCGATTCAAAATATTCGATTTCCAATGTTGAATGATAAGAATATTAAATTGATCAAGGAATAATTCGATTCCATAGTTTAATGCTGTTAATTATATATTTTAGTATATATATATATATATATATAATTATAGTTTTAAATATATAAAACCTATTTATATTTAAATACCCAAGTATAAATATATATATATGTTTTAATATAACTATAATTTATATATATATAATCTTTTATGTATTTATATATATATATATATATATATATATATAAAACAAATATATATATATATCGTGAGCCAGTCAACATACATCCGATATATATACATATACATATGTCAATTTGCAAGGCAATAATAATAATATTATTAATATCCACATAATACAGGATGTGTGCATATATACATATATATACCTGTATATACCTCTATGTACACGTATGTGTAGGTATACCATATCGATGCATCCGTATGAGCATATCCATTTGCCAACGTACGCTTGTATCGATATGTATATACATATGGATACGTGTACATACTATACATATGTATATATGTTCGCATCCGATTCACTTACATCCATTTACGTTACCATCATATTGATAGGTGTGTGTGTGTGGTATCTCTATACATATGATATATGTGTCGTTAGATCCTCTTGACACGCATGTGCATATATATAAACATATTTCCACCTACATTCCTCCTATCCATATGATCATAATATCACAAGACAGATCACATAACCCAAATAGATAAACATCACTCGCAAATGCATGCAGAAGTAAACAAGACTCCCAATACAACATACGAGCTATGGATGACTTACCTAAAACCCACACAAACTGACTTAGTTCACTCAATCTAAGGTGATGTGTGTGTATGCTTAGCTAGTTTACTTTACCGATTATCTGACGAAGCTCCTCTTTCGAGTGATACTTCCCCTCCCCTGGAGAATGAACATTTACCTGCAACCACCGGCACATACCTTGGCAGTCAATTGTTCACAATAATAAGCAGCATGTATAAACATCTTCAAAGTTAGAATTAAAATAATTCAATAACCATCTATTCTCATTTATGCAGTATTTCACCTTGAATAACATCAACTGAGATAACATCAAATGAAACAACATCAAATGAGATAACATCCATATTGATAACAAGTTACAGGCATCATTAATTCATCTCTAGAATTCACATTACATTCACATTTACCCTATTTAGTAGTAGTAAATAGTAACCTCATAATTTTGGGGTGTAACACTTATTAATATTTCCCACGACTATTAGCTGGGCGATGCATTTTAAATTTCCGTCAAAATAATAATCAGAGATGACTTTCTCACCAAACTTTATTAATCGATTTACCCAGGAATTTAATATTTTCCCCTTTTTAAAATATATTATTCAAAATCGCCCGACAAAGGAAATTATTACTTTTCCTTTTAATGCATCAACAATATTTCACTTCTGGCAATATATTTATTCTCTTCAATGTTTACCCCAACATTGAAAAATAATTACCAAGCATATTCTTGAATGTCTGAATAATAAACTTTATGAGCAAGTCAGAAAAATGCAATAATAAAACAACTATTGCATTAACAGAAAATTCTCATTCAAATTTGCAATAATACATCAGCTATTGCAAACCCTCAAAATACTTAGCTTCTGAAATATGTTGAATACAGTTAATAATCTCCAAATTTGGTCGAAGACCATTAAATTTGCAATCAAGCACTTGTAGAAACCCTAGATGGATTCCTCCACAATCTCCAACTAGGGTTGATCTTTCACAACCGAACCTAATACCCTAGAGTCTTCAAACCCTCGGGCAATGCAAGCACTTAGCTCTTACCACACAGGTATGAAAATAGAATAACTCAAAACAAACATGCTCAAATGCTTGGCCAACAACTCCTTATAAAGATTTCCCAATGACTTTCCAGGAAGCTTCTAGAAATATTATTATTTTATTCTCCAAAGTGACTTTATAATATATTATTTTATTTAATCACTTTTATTAAATTAATTAAATATAATGTCATCCTTTTGATATTAATTTATTGGAATGACTTTATAAATAATTAATTTAATAAACCTCCAATTCTGGGACATGACAACATATGCACATGAATTCATTAAATATACATAACTGTTTAGGTACACTATCTCTAATAGATGACAACCCCTTAACAAAGATACTCTGTAACTCATCATGAGGGATATGGTGGTTCATTTTGGCACGTGGTGACTGAAATTTAATCACATAATTATTAACCCTCTCATTTGATCCTTGTGCACTTTCAAACAAATTTGAAATTTTGGTTTTCAAACCCAAATTCACATGGAAATTATTAAGCTAAGCTATGGCTAGCTGATCACAAGAATGAAGGGGTCTAGGAGTCAAGGAAGGAAATCACTGAATATCATAATCCCTCAAAGCGTGTGGAAATAACTTAGCCAACAACATGTCATTGTACACATAATCTAAACGGGAAGCCAGAAAAGCCTGTCAAGGTGTATTGAAGTCACCTTTTTCATAATGGAAATGGAATCCTTTTATAGTCCATGATACTGGGTGATCTATTTTTGGGTTTACAGATGGCTTATAGTATATGAGACTACCCCGTACTCCCAGTATGCAGGAAACACCTAACTGTGCTTCAAATATGAGTTGTACATAACCTACCCCCTGCAGGATAATAGGATTTGAACTTGTAACCTCTCTTTCAAGAGTGGAAGTTCTCCACCATTAGGCCAACTCAGATGTAATACAACTCAAAACAAGGTGCTACACAGGTAGTTGGTAGCATATGCCAATATCTCAAGTGAAAGAGGAGCAAGATGTGGTGGAGTATACTCAACTGCAGTCTGACCACCAGGCATCAAATCAACTTTACACTCAACTCTGTCTAGCTTTTGGCAATAGTACATCAAGGGTGGTGGTGGTGATGGGAGTGTATGGGAAACAATAGATGGAGTATAAAAAGGATATGGTGGTGGTGATGGGAGTGTATGGGAAACAATAGATGGAGTATAAAAAGGATATGGTGGATGATAGGCAAATAAATAGCCTGAAAAGGAGGTGAAGAAACACTATAAGGCAAAGATGAAGGGGTGACACTAATAGGATGGGATGTGAGAATAGCGCTAATGACAAAACTAACACTAGTGGGGTATGATGTGGGTGGAACAACATGATAAGAAAAAGAGATGGCGCTAGAGGAGGGAGACAAAAGGAACATAAGAGGAAGGAACATGAGAGGTAGGTGTTGTGCTAAAAGGTGTATGAAGAATTTTAGAGATGGGAGAATTGACCATGGTACGAGGAGGTTGGGTAGAAGGGGAATATGTACAATACAATGAACTAGAAAAAGCAAGCTTAATCCCAATACTTGAAAATGTCAAAATTGGATGGTGTATATATACATATAAATGTATACATATATTTTATATATTATATACATGTATTCATGTTTATACATACATATATACATAATATATATGTAAGAGACCAGGTGTCTCTCAACCCAATCATTGGTTGATACTGCTATGTTTTTGTTTGTTTACTGTATTTTTGATGTTTTTGCAAATAAAGATAAATTGCGATTTTGCTCAAGAAAGCTATAAGAATTCATAATAAATTCACAGATGGAAAGCAAGCCTCAAAATCACTCCTTAAATGATGGCGCCTCTATTTATTAAACTTCAGGACTCATACAATAATAAACTGCGAACATATAAGGAAAAGGCAACACTTTTATTACAAAGAAAACCTAGTTATTGCAGCCGCCATTCTGATGAAGGAAAGTACGGCTAAGCTGAGATAATGACTTCTCCAGCCTTGAAGTCATTGTCGAACACTCCAAAGATCTAGGCGCCCCAGCTGTTGAAAGCAGAAGTCACAAAGACAAGTCGTATTTGCCCACAGGAAAAGTACAGCCCTTGCTGCAGCAAAGTACGGCCTGTAACAGCAATAAAGAAAGTACGGCTGGGATAAACAAGGCTCACAAACAACTGAAAATGATTCCCAGTCAAGTCGCCTCTAATATCTGGAAGTAATCTCTTCTCAAACTTATTCTGGAACTATCACAGTAAGCACAAATGCAACCTCTGAATGAAGTCACCCTGTTGACAAGCTTCAACTGGTATTGCACAATCTCAGTATGCCTGATTCTGAAGAGGGAACGTTCTTCAAAACTTGTTGATCTGCAGAAACCCTTGTTTCACAAACCCCAATGCTCTCAGAGAGAATAAAGACAAATTAAAATAATCATCAATAATGAATTCGATTTGCCTTATTTCTCTTCAAAAATTCGACCCTTCTCCAAAAAATCACTTAAATGCATTTAATAATATAATAATTCGCCCCTTTTAGAGACAGGCAAATTATTAATAAATGGCGTCCCTTTTGATGAATAATTAAATATTCATTTAATTATTATTTAACTCCCTTATTATAAAGTATTAAATACTTTATAATTCGCCATTTAATAATTACTTTAATATTTCATTAAAACTTTATATTATAAAGTCAAATTAATAATCTTTTACTATCCTTAAATGCCCAAGTAAACACTGTTTGCTCATCAAATTATCAAACTGGGTCGAAATTGAGCTGACCAACTGAACCAGGTGCCCTGCTATAAATAGCAACTCCTGCCTGCCTGACTTACTATAAATAGTAAGTATTCGTAAATCACTCTAAAAACGTCTGCCGGGGCTCAAACCTGAAACAACTGATGGAGTAATGTTCCCAAACATTGGATAACTGCCTCAAGTGATCCTCTAAACACATCTGCCAGCCTACGAGGATCTGAATGATAGGCTAACCTCTGAATCATTTATCTTACCTAGGAAGCGGACATTACAATATACATGTATACATAATATATATTTATATCATGTATGCATATATACACATATATATGTGTATATGTATGTATGTGTATATAGTGTATATATACATACATGATATACATATATACAATTATATTATATATACATGCATTTATATATTTATGTATATATATGTGTGTATATATACATACATGCATGTATATATGTATGTATATATGTGTAAATGTGTATATATGTATGTATATATGTGCATATATACATACATACATATAAATACACACACACACACACACACACACACACACATATATATATATATATATATTTATATGTATGTATGTATATATTATATATTTATACATTTATATATGTATATGTGTATTTTTATACATATATGTATGTATGTATAAATACACACACACACACATATAACTAACAGTCTTCTTTCAAATCATCCATATTTGGGTAGTAATGCTTCCAAGACAAGTTAGCCAAGTGGCTAAGCATCAATTCATTTTTTTTTAATAAATACACATATATGTGCATCTCCCTAGTATGCATACACATACATCTATGCATATAATGCATTCATGAATATGATATATATACATACTTTACATATATATAAGCTTGTATATACACACATATGCTCATGCATGTATTATATACATAGATGCATGTGTCTGTATACTAGGGAGAAGCACATATATATGCATTTGTTACAATTTTTTTTTTGAATTGATGCTTAGCCGCTTGGCCAACTTGTTTTGGAAGTTTAAATTCAGGCGGGTTAATTACTACCAAAATATGGACAATTTGAAAGAAGACTGTTAGGTGCTTTTCTGAAAATGTAATAATCCCGATTTCTAAAACATGCTGATTTGGTAGTGCCCACTATGTCTTGGAGAGCAAAAGGATCATGTCAAACTGTAATGCATTTTATATTCAGAATCAGAGCAAATAGATTCTTTGTGAAACTTTATTGTATAAGAACGAAGGTAGCACTTTGTTTAAACATACTTTTTTAACTGGGTGTTTTATTTACCAGTTTGAATACATGCGTATGGAGTATTATCCTGATTATGGCCTACAATACATATCTTGTAATATATTTGTTTCATTGAGTATTATCCTGATTATGGCCTACAATATATATCTTGTATATTTGTTTCCTTCTCTGTGTCAATCTTATACCAAAATAATGCAGTTAGTAACCATGTTAATGTTTGTTTACAGGTTAATCATTGTGTTTGCATCTCTTGGTAAATCAGTTGGTGGCCTCTTTTATGTTAATGGAAGTTTGTCTTTTATGTTAAAGCGGGTTATTATTTAGGAATACATGATGAATTTGTCAAAGAATCTATGGTCTTGCAGGAAGTCAATGGTTCAAGGTTGGTCTATTTAGATAACGCAGCAACATCACAGAAACCACATTTTGTCATAGATGCTGTACGTAAATACTACGAGACCTACAATTCAAATGTTCACCGAGGCATCCATTTTCTAAGGTGAAATAAAATCTCGAATTTGTTATCAGCTTAGATGCTTTACTTAGAGATAAATAAATGTTGAATTTATTTTCAGCTTCGATGCTGGTAAATCTTGGATAATAAGATAATAATATGGTGTTATGGTTATAAAGGATATATCATTTATCATCTATTGCCTTAGAGGATTGAGATTTTGAGTAAGGTCAAGAGAAAAAGAGGATTGGGGTTTTTGAGTGAGGGGAAGAGGAAAACTGTATCTTGGCTAGCTAGGAATCTGATTGCAGTTAAATTGCATGTATACACTTGTTTGGTTGTTTCAAATGTTTGTAAGTAATTTTCTCTGTATCTTTGTACTAGCTCCAAAGTTGGCAGGCTATCTAAGTTCAGATTTTGTATGGCACTCACTTCAGTGTGTGTATGTAGTATTTATTAATGTACGGGGAAGTTACATTGGTGGCTGTAACTTACATTGTGTTATTACATCATTACCGTAAGCAATAAAATCATTTGTACATAGTATTTTAAGTTTTTAACATTATTATGTATCACTATCATATGCCCCCCCTAGTGACTAAATTGAAGACAAACTCCAATTTTGTCTCAAAATTTGATATAGAGAATAGAACCAGCGTTTAGATCAGAAAATTGCTCCTAAGATGTGCAGTAGAATAGAAATTTCTCCAAGCTGAACCACTTGTTGAATGCAGTAACAATGAACCTCAATATGCTTGGTATGAACTTGTTAAATTGGATTCTTGACCAACTTTAGAACACTTCAATTATCACAAAAAAGTCAAGTGGCTGTAGTTTGAGGAAGAATATCATACAAAACTTGATGCAGCTTAACTACTTCATAACTAGCATTGATACCTGCTTTGTATTTGACTTCAGTGGAAAAGATAAAGATAGTGTGCTGAAGCTTACTCTGCCATGAAACAACCCTTGAATCCAAAGAGAAATTGTAGTCAGTAGTTAATCTCCAAGTAAGATCTCCAAGGATCAAATGGACTGGCCCAATTAGAGTCTATATAGCCTATTAGCCAAGTTTTGCCCTTTGATAGAGAATGTTGAAGTCAAGAGTACCTTTGACAACATGTTCTGTTCCTTGCCAATGCATTAGCTTCAGTTGTGCTGAAAATTTGAGAAAGATAATTAACAATAAAACAAATATTCAATTGTGTGGATGTAAGATGCTATCAGAATGCTCACCAATCGTCTGTAGAGTGACTCATCAATTAGTGATGAATCATCATAGGTTGACAACTTTATCTTGATCTCAATAGGTGTTGTGGAAGGATTACAATTTACAAACTATCATTTGAAACCATTTTGAGAGATTCATAGCATCTTGGAATTGAGCCATGTCATTATGCTTGAATTCTACACTTAAGCAATGTTATAGGAGGGCTAGATTATTCATGTCAAAAGTAAAACATAGGTTGGGTTCCCCTCATTGAAAATATAGTGGCAACATTACTTGTGCTGGCAAGATCAACACACACAACAAGAATCACAATGCAATCATTGAATCATAATGTAATCTTTTGATATAGAGATTTGTGTCAGACAAACTTTGGTATTCAAAATCTTGAAGATGGTGATCAGTTTTTATGTACTAGGCTCATGGAGTCTACTTAAGTTCACACAAACTTAAGAAGGTTGTAAACCATATGATCACTACTAGGTACCTAGAATCCTTCAAGTTGCATTATGTAGAGCTCATCCAAATCCCCATTCAAGAAGGTGCTCTTCACATGCAATTGATACACCTTCAAACCAAATTGGGCTGCTATTGAGAGAAGCAACCAAAATGTGACCATCTTTGCTACAGGAACAAAATTCTTCACGGTCTATCCCCTCTTGTTGGGAATAACACTTCGCAATAAGATGAGTTTTTTAATCGTCAAAAGTATTCTAAGCTTTACATTTGATTCGTGTACATCCATTTGCAGCCTATGTGTGTTTTATCCAAAGGCAATTCTTCCAAACCCTAGATTGTTTATTGCTTAATTCAATATGCTTTGAATATAACTAAGTAAATAGGATAAGTAAATACTAAAGACCAAAGACTAGAAGGAATTCATACCAGTAATTGCATAAAGATATCTCAATGCATTTCATTCTTATGTTTATACAAAATAGTTCAGGGAAATCTCATAACATGCAATCCCTTTTCTCAAGTACAATAATAGTATATAAATTAGCCAATGGTTGTTGAGAACTTCCAACCACCGACAACTGCCAAGAGCAACTGCTTACACCCCATAAAGAGAACTAATTTTGCTAACTACAATAGAAGAAAAATATAACTATTAGAAATATTTTCTCTAACTACATCAGCCCTCCCAAAAGAAGAGTTGTCTTCTAGATGACTAGAGAAACAAAATTGGAAGATTGAAAAGAACAAAGCTATACATCACTGACGAGCTGGGGGAGAAGATGTCCCTAGAGGTGTGTAAATCGATGAAGATGGAGTGGACTATTGGAAAATGGTTTGCCTCAAATGATATACTTCTTCTATGCAAATTTTCAAGTGACGGGCTACCAAAAGTTCACATTCTCAAGTAGTTTTCACCAATTTTACTGCCTCTGTCAATTGGCGCTTGGTCTTCTCATGTTCCAACTGCAACTCGACAAGTTGCCTATCCTTTTCTACGAGCTGGTTGTCCTTTTCCATCAGCTGTTGATCCGTCATAGTCAATTCCTTTTCTTTCTTAGTGACCTTGGCTTTTTCAAGTTCTGTGAGGTGGGATTGTTGAGCCAATTGTGTTTGAAATTTTTGGTTTTGCTCATCCATTGTCTCTCGCAACTTTTAAAGAGACTCTTACTGACTCATCCACATGATCCATGAGCTGGCGATGAGAAGCCATGTGGTGTTGAAGTAGATAAAAGACCTCCTTGAAGACTAACTTGATGGAGTAAAGAGCTGCAATAACATGGCCATTGGATCTTCCAAATGAAGGTTCAGTTCTATCGAGTTGCCATGCCTTCTCTATCTCTGGAGTTTGAGTAGCGGGCCAGCCCTTTGAGAGAAAGATTCTTGTAAATTTCTCATGACATGCTTCTTCCACAAACTTTTGGATGCAGCAAGCCTCTTGTATAATGAGAGGGGAGTGAGTGCTACCTAAACGTTTGGCTATTTCGGCCATTTCACCCATAATAGCAGCCATGGGTTCTAGGTCTTGCACATATCATTGGATAGTACCTGAGGGATCCTGAGGGTTTGGCTTGGAGAGTTGTATAGTGATGTCCTCATGACTATGAAATTCCTCTTGATCTGGCGAGTCTTTGGTGATGTAGGTTGCTCCTATAACCCAAAAGGACCACCTTCTTGAACAAGCTCAACACTTGCTACCATCCCTTGAGTGCTGCGAGACTGAACACTGTAGGTTGGAAGGCTGGCAGTGGGTTATGATGATGTAGGCTGCTCTATTTCTCGAGTGGGGCTCAATGGAGATTACTCCTTGATGTGAATAGGAGCCCCAAGGAGGCTCAACCATCCGTCAATTTTCTCTGAAGCTTCCACTGACAGTTCATCTGGGATAGGAACATGAGTGATATCATGAAATGGAGAAATAGCCTCTATAGTAGGAATGTCTTGTGATGTGGTACCAGAAGTGGATGTAGTCAAGTCAATCAGGTCATCACCCTCCTCATTGCTTTCTTCTTCTTTAGATGATGCATGCACATATTTCCTTTTCTTTCTTTGTAATATCCCGACCCTTGCTAAGATATTTACTACTCGGAGATTCTGCTTCTGAATTGTTTGTAATTTTCAAAGTCCCTTGTTTTGCTTTGTTATGAATGGATTTGGTTTTGTTTTGAGGTTTTCAAAAAATTTATGCCAAGGAAAAAAACAAATAACATATACAATGCCAGTTGAAGAATACTGATAGACTTTTGCTAATTAAATCAATTGCTGAAGCAAACCCATAATATATTTATATTTCAATCTGATTAACAATTGCTATGCAAATTCAATATATGCAAATCATATTTAATCCATTCCTTGAGAGATTACATTGTATCATACCCGGAAATGCTAGCAATCTTATTTGCAACTCTGAAACTTGTAACAGTAACAATGATAAACCCTTGAGGAGGTTGATTTGCAGCAGCTGATTAATTCTCCATCCGCAATAAGCT
Organism: Sequoiadendron giganteum; assembly: GCA_007115665.2. Taxonomy (NCBI): domain Eukaryota; kingdom Viridiplantae; phylum Streptophyta; class Pinopsida; order Cupressales; family Cupressaceae; genus Sequoiadendron; species Sequoiadendron giganteum. Next base: position 349,410,692 of record CM021108.1, read on the forward strand.
TCAAACATCCATCAGATATTTATACACCCTCAATGGAGCTGATTGCAACACAGAAAACTAGGCGATTCACCTAGAGATTCACACGCCACCTTCAAGGAATGATCTGACCTGGCAATTCTGAATCTGTACGGCCAGCAGATGAGATAGTACGGCCCAGCAACAAAGATTTCAGTACCAAATTCTCACAGCAGCAATACAACTTCTGATTTTGTTGATAATCCTCTCAAACCCTTGTAATAACTTCTTCAATTTGCTCAAACGTGACCACTGGTTGTAGCCACCTATATGTGCAACCTTCAGATGGTCTCTCACACCCTCAGGAAGCAGAATCATGAAGATGCTACGCTCTCCAAGACCCGAGAATGCAGAAAACCCTGGTTTTCCCTTCTCCCAATGCAAAGCTTTCAAAGAGCACAAGTGTTGAATAGAATAGAATAATCTCATTTGCTTTTGTTGAAGGCTTATATACCTCCATGGAAAAGCACGATTTTCTATTTGCTTTTGAATCATTTAATATATCATTAAATGCACTTGCTTTTGTTCTAAAAATCATTCATAAAGTGGGCGCCCAAGAGAGGTACTTTATAATTTGACTCATGACATGAAATGGCCCATTAATATAAAGTCAAAATAAATCATTGTAATGTGCACTTTAAATAATCAATTATTATTAAAGTCTCACTTTAATAATAATTAAAGTAACATATCTCTCTCAATTTTTCGATTCCGTCAAACCAGGAGGTCATCCACTGAAATCACTACTCTTGCAGGCACCTTTCCAAAAATAGTAACACTGGACTCTATCAACCAAGTGACTTACTAAAAATAGTAAGTGTGTAGAAACTGAGTCCAAATCAACCCCCAAAGGAAAATCCCGAATAATACCAAACTCCAGAGAAGAAAACAACCAGATATCTACCACACATGACCCTCTAACCCACAATATTAGCCTACGAGGGTCAAAAGATAGGCTAATCTACGAGACTCTGATGCTCATGAAAAAGGGGACATTACAGTCCGCCCTCCCTGAAATTGCTTGTCCCCAAGCAATCTCCACTGCAAAGAACACCCCTCCACTTGGGTCCCAAGGGAAGATCCGTAGAATGCCCCTCATGTCTCCAACTAACTCCCACAACACCAGCATAAGCTCAACTGACAAAACACAATAACCAAGGTCAACCTCAGTATCGTGTGTCTTAGGAGTGTGAACATCAGGAGGAGGCAACTCTAAAAATTGAATTGATTCGCTTCCCTCATCTATGCAAAGTAATACATCATACCAACTGTCTAACTTATGTGCACAAGGATTGTGCATTGAATACAAGTCACGAACAGGTGGGTCGTGTTGTACCCATAATAAATTTTTGCTTCAGTAAGGCATTTTGCTAAAAATGAGCTAAATCATGCAAAATTGTTGTCAAAAATCCGTTTTAGGTCAAACAAAACATAGGCTTTTTGTGGGTTTATGTCAAGGAAGATACTTGCAAAATTCCAAAAAATTGAAAATTAGGGTTTCAAACACTTGTTTTTAGGAAAACCCCCTAAAAATAGGACCTTCCTAGAAATAATTGAAAATGATTTTGATAGGATAATTTGACTTCATGATCACACTGGTCAAGTCAAAATCACCAAAAAGTTTGTTTTACTTTGGTGGGTCTATTTTCATTTTTCAGGAAGAAAGCTAGGACCTCCGTAGCCGTTAATGGCAGAATGGCCAGTACCAGGTGGTGAAATCTAAGCCTCAAAAGTTTCAACGAAGAATCCATGGCGAAAATGCTCGAAAAGATGCTTTGCAACAAAGGGGATTTTCAAAAGTGAAAAATGCTGAAAATTGATTGTTTGGAGAATGCACGCCTTGCTACAAGAAAGGTGCTACGCAATCAATGCCTTGGTGAAATTTTCAAAAACTCGTACATTTAGTATGGTAAGAGCAATTGCAACGGTGAACGTGTTTTCCTCGGCAACAACGGTGATCTACACGGTTGACGAAATGGTGAACGCAAAGTGCAAGAGATGAAGGTCTTCACAAAAATTGACGACATTGAAGCGAAAAGATCCCCTGCTGGCCAGGGGCGCCCATGAGTTCAAAAGGTCAAATGCAATTATCAAGTTTTGCCAAGACAATCATCTTCTCCGTGATTCTACTAGCTTTATGATGCACCGTCAAGCAAATTCAACAGATTCATTGAACGCCGTCAAATCAAGGTAGAGGCTGAAGGTACTGAAAACGAAAGTCATCAGAAATGGCAATCAAACATGAAAAAGGCGCCCTTGCTGGCCAAGGGCGCCCAAGGATGAGATGACCCAAATGTCACTTTTGAGTGAACTTGTCTTCAGGTCATCTCCTCGGCGTCAGCTCAGCTTTGCAACGAACTTGTTCGCTAGTCTGCAAGACACATCAAACGACAACAACTTGTTGTGACCTTTTTCACACATCACCCCATCCAAGATGGGGACCCCCTAATTTTTGCTCCATTCTGGTCTTTTGGCTTTGGTTAGTGCGTCTCTCTCTCTCTATCTCTGGTCCTTCCGGGGATGTCCTGTCGTCTGACCCAGGTTGAAGTATTGGTTAAGTTTGTGTAATTAGGGTTTTCATCCTTAAGGCTTATTAAAGGTCAAACTGAGTTATAAAATTGAAATCCAGGCTTGGTACAACAATCACAAAGCCTCCTGCAAAGTCCCACTGAATTTTTATCAAATTCCGGCAACTTGCTATTTTTAGTAAGTATTCAATTTGGGGCTATTTTGTCGAAATTTTGGAATTCTGTCAGTTCCACCACATTTAGGTAACATCAAGCTGTTTGCATGTAAATTTTGAGCCAGATTGGAAAATTTGCTATTTTTAGCAGCTCGGGCTTCAGGAGCCATTTTCAGGGGTCAAACATATGATTCCTCATGGCATTTCCAGAGATTACTTTTGGGTTCCTCGAAACCTTCGCAACGATATAACATGCAAACCGAGACGATCACTTTCAGAGTTCAGCCTTCGGAGGCTATTTTTAGGGTTTGCATGTAGAGTTCTCTGACGCATGTCCGGATATTCCTTCTGGGTTTTTCAAGAGCTACGCAACAGTGTGACATGTGAGCGGAGGAGATCAAATTTCGAGGACTTACTATTTTTAGCCAGTGCATGCATGCAGACCAGTTTTCTGGGTTTTTCTGGGTTTCTTGAGATCCCACAGGCAATATGACATGCAAAATCATTCGGCAGTGGATGAGTCACTTTTCAGGCAGTTTTTATTTTTAGCAGGTACGCTCTGGCAGCCGCCTAACACTCTAGTTCAGCAAGCAGAACGACATGCAGAAGGAACGAAGTCAAACGAAGACCGTTCGGGATACATGCAGGTCAAATTAGGGTTTCCACTTTTATAGGGGGGTGCAATCCAGAAATTGTCAAAACGAAGCACCTCACCAACATCAGCACACTTCAAGGTACCTGCTGGCAAAATTTGAGCGAAATCGGAGAACTTACTATTTTTAGTAAGTCAGGGCACGGCTATAAATAGCAGGTCTGCACCTGAGGTTGGCATCAGAGCGACACTCAAGTTATCAGGGCTAGGCGTTGCAAGTTTCAAGTCAAACAGAGCTACTGAAGTCAAAAAAATCAAGGACTTACTGTAAATAGCAGGTGGCTATAAATAGCAGGTCAGGGCAGAGGACTGGCAAAACAGGTTCACAAGGCGAAGAAGATCAGATGGTGAAATTTTCAGGCAAAACGGAATTGAGGAAGTCAAGGAAATCAAAGACTTACTATAAATAGCAGCTGGCTATAAATAGCAGGTCAGGGCAGAGGACTGGCAAAATAGGTTCACAAGGCAAAGAGGGTCATATGGTGAAATTTTCAGGCAAAACGGAGCTATATGGGTCGAAAATCAAGGGACTTTCTAAAAATAGCCTAACTTACCCAAAATAGACGGTGAAGATGAAGGCAGGCAGAGGTATGAAAAAGTTTCTAAGTGTTCAAATGGAAGTTGCCCATGGAAAATGCGCCCGCAAGCAAAATTCTAAGTGTGTGAAAATTGTCTAAGGCAAAAACGAAAGCACCACCCTGAAAATGCGCCCACCATGGAGACCTCTTGAAAATCTTCTAAGGCATCGAAAATTTTCTAAGTGGCAAAATGAAAGTAGCCACCTCCATTTGCGCCCTCATCTTGAAGCCCGCCATGCTATTTGCGCCCAAGGATATTGAAGGCTAAAAAAAACGCCTAAGGCATAAGATGGAAGCTCCCCTAGTGAAATGCGCCCATGATAAAGTGAAAGCTTCCTATGTTAAATGCGCCCACCTCCAAGAAAGGGAAAGGAAGTCTAAAAACGCCTAAGGCATTGAAATGAAAGTTGGGGGTATGAAATGCGCCCACTTCATGAAATTGAAATTTGCCTAGTGAAATGCGCCTAAGGCAAAATTGGAAGTTGACATGCCTATTTGCGCCCTCAAGGTAAGAGGAAGGTGATGATTGATAAAACACCTAAGGCATTGAAATGAGAGTAGAGGGGTGGAAATGCGCCCTCACATGAAAGCACATCACCTTAAATGCGCCCACCTCAAGGAGTGAAGACTTAGGAAAGCTTCTAAGTGTTAAAAAAAAAAAACGAAAAATGCTAAGTCCAAGTGAAAGCCTCTAGGCTAATTTGCGCCCAAGGTAAAGTGAAAGAATTTCTAAGTGGCCAAAGCAAAAGTAGAAGGTGTAAAATGCGCCCACCTTCAAGAAGGGAACTTTGAAATTTCTAAGGCACAAAATGAAAGTGCAACCTATGAAATGCGCCCAAAGGTGAGTGAAAGCCTTGAAGAAAAAAACTAAGGCGTTGCAAATGGAAGCTCACCCTCTCTTTTGCGCCCATGAAAGGAAGGGATTTTTTTTAAAGTTCTAAGGCATGGAGACTTTTTTAAAAATAAAATGCCAAGGGGAAATATACGCCTAAGGGGGGGTGAAGATTTAAATTTTCTATCAGGTGTGTGAAGTGAAGAATGTCTAAGGCGTGGGAATTAAAAATTGAATAAGATCAAATACGCCTAAGGGAGAAAAAGGATTTTAATAAAATTCCTAGGTCATGGAAAATAAAACGCCAGAAGTATGAAGATGTTCGAAATTTTCCTAAGTGAAATAAATATTTCACTAGATAGAAATACACCCCTGGCATGAAGAGTTTGACAGACGATATGAAAATTTTCCAGATATTTAAACGGGGTCGACGACTTGATGAAGTATTTTCTAAGTGAAAATTAAATGAACCCAATGCACCCATGAGTTAACAGAGTTTAAAATTAATTTCCTAAGGGAAATTTTAAATAATCTCGGAGGATGAATTATTTCGAGCAGGTGAGTGATTTTAAATCATTCGGAGTTAAGTATTTTAAAGAGAGAATTTAAAATGTCTAAGGCAAATTTTATGAAATCGAGGATTTAAATGACAGACATTTTAAAAGTTGGAAATAAATTTACAACTCTCACGAATTTTTCGAGTTGAATTCAATTAAACGCTGCGAGATTTTAAAGTGGGATTTTAAACCGAATCAAGTGATTTTTTTCGCAAGTTGTTTAAATCACCAAGAGTTAACTGGCAGACCAAGAGGAAAAATTCGAATTTTTACAAGGAAGGAATCATTATTAATGGCAACTGCCATAATGACTGGCTGACGACTAGCCCACTACTGCGCTTGAATTAGAAGATTCTGAACAAAGAGAGTGGAGAATTGATGAGGGTGCTAAAAATAGCCCCAGCCTTACTTGGCAGGATTCTTCGAGAAGAATTATTTAAACAGTCTCTTCTCTCATTTCTCCTCACATTTTTCGAAGTTGAAGTTGCTGAAGAAGTTCTTGAGAGATTGAAATATTTTCGAAGTTGTTGAGGAGAGAAATTCTTTGAGAGTTTATTTTATTTCGGAGCGTTGAGTTGCTGAAAGTGCGAAGTGCTGGAGAAATTTTTATTTGCCGAGACTCTTTCTTTCGAAAAGCTGAGAGTGTGTTGCTGCAATCTCGAAGTTGAAGGTTGAAGTTGTTGCAGATTTCCGGAGTTGCTGGAAGATTTATCTTTTGAAATTGCTGCAAAGCATTGAGTTGCAGAAGTTTATTTTGTGCTGAGGAAATAACCACATTGCTGAAAGTTAGTAGTTGGCTGTGATTTTCTTCGCCGGTCAGAAGTGCAGTCGTTGAAAGCTTCTTTATAAGCTCAGAGCTTTTATACAGTTTGAGGTTTGGAGTTAGATAATTATGCTGAAGAATTTTATTTTCATAGGCTAACTCCACGTTCGTAGTCGCCTCGAAGGCTATTTATTTTATTAAAAATCTGCAGCCTAGCTTATTGTTATTCTATTTTATTTTGCAGATGGCCGGAGCAAAGGATGTTCCTGGAACAAGCAGAGCCGCAGGCAGAGCTGCAAACACTGAAACGGCCAAGGCTAGCTCATCCCGACAGGCAATGATTAAAAGGCTCGCCAAGTCATTTCTTCCAAAATCGGCAATTGTCTCCAAGCTGGCAGGGTTAAGTGACACCAACCTCGGGTCATTTAATCTAAATGCACTCAAGTCTAGGATGTACGGACTGGGAGGCCATCAACCATCAGTCACGGCACATAACATCATGAAGAGTGGTATCTATGCAGCCGCTGGTTTTCCACCAGCAATTCAGTGCCCGGAGCTAATTATGGAGTGTGCAAACCACTACAAGCCGGAGCGTAGAACCATTGTCTCGCCGGATGGCAAATTGCTTGCCAACTTCACGCCAGATGCCATCGGAGAGGCATTTGGGATTCCTACTGCCGAAAAGATGCTCTACAGATCAAAGGAGAGGGCGGATAAAATGTACTCCACCTCCTTCGAGAGGGTTGCTGCGGTCATCAACAGAGTTTGGATGCAAAAGCCAAAGCCACCTCGCACTAGACTCCCAAAGCAAATAATTGCCGAAGATGTAAAACAGGAATACTGCGACTTGATGATGATGCTGAGCCGAATAAATGGGAGTGCACAAGCCTACTTCTTCGAGCCATGGATGTTCTACTTCATCGAGATCATATTGGAGGGAAAGGAATGTGTTGACTGGGCAAGAATGATCAGTGATAACATAGATGAGCAGTTCAGGAGCCTGAGGGGGACGAAAACCTTTTACATGAGCTCGTATGTGATATATATGCTGGCAAGAATGACCAAGTATCGAGGGATTACATACAAGGAGCCAATAGGCTGTGCACCTGATCAGTTCAAAATCCATGAGGCCTGCACACAGTTGCATCTAGCTAACCCTGCCAGTTACAAACGGGCTAATGATGCATTCACAATGCACATCACGAGGACCCTTCAGCGGAGAACGCAGCAAAGAATATCCAAAGAGGCACAAGCATTGATCGAAGGAATACGGATATTGGCTCATCCAATTTCCGAAATTCACTTACATTAGGCTGCAGGGGTTCACTTCGTATCCATACCGGCTACCGAGGTACCCCATCGATCACATTATAATGCTGGAAATATCTAGGCAGTTGATCGCCTATGATAAGATTCAGAAAAGGAAGAAGAAGGGTGGACTTGACTTTCCTATTGCCATGGGAAATTCCACTGAGGTGTGTCCCTCCTTGCAGGCAGCTCGAGAGGCAGAGGATGAGCTGCAATTCTATCATCTATCGTATCACACAGGCAGACAGGATTTCGATCCTTACAGAAACATCCGAATGATACAGAACGTTGAGTACCGACACAAGGCCCACATTGAAGACTTTTGGGCAAATGTTGTTGATGAGGTTGAGATAAGGAAAAGGATGTTTTCTAGGCTTCTCCTCAAGTTGATCAGGGAATGTGAGATCATTCTAGTTCCCGACCAGGTGGAAGAGGATGTCAACGTTATGCAACCCGACTATGGTTCAGTCAGGGATACTCCGGTCCCACCACCTGATTGGTCCGAGCCAGAAATCATGGACTTGGACACGCTCTCTATTCCGGTGTTGACTTTCACAAGGGCTTGGGTTGATAGACATGTATGCAGACTTAAGAGCAGATCGATCGCCCTTACTTATAGCTTGATGGGTGACCCAAGGCCGCTATTGGTGAGAAGGGGAAAACAGGTTGCTCAAACACCGGAAGCGCAAGTAGAAGTACCAACCCAGCCGATATCGTTGAGGATGGAACAAGCATCACCTATGCACTCACAAACTCGATCTTCAAGTTTGAGAGTGATTTCATTATTTGCTGATCAGAGGGCAGGATTGGGTAAAGAGCGGGAGCTTGAGGAGGTGGATCAGCCCAACATCCGAGAATCAGATAGTATAAGCGTCAGTGTATCCAGGGCTGGCCAACAAGAGGAAGAAGATGAAACAATGGCTGACACTCGTTTCCAACAGATGTTGGACATGACATTGGAGGAAGAGGAAAACATAGAACAGGGAACCTAGGGGTCCGGAGATATGCAGCTCGTGGAAGATGATGAGCCTGAGCAGAGTAGTGCAAGAAGAGAGGAAGTGCACGAGGTGGAGGCAACAGAAGAGCAGCCCCTCGTCGTTTGCAATCCGCAGCAGACGGTGCTGGATTGGCTTTCAGACAGAATGAGAAGAGAACCCGAGGATGATACGGATCCAGCCATTGAGATGGAGGAGTTCCTTAGGAGGATCAGTGCGCCACCAGAAAAGAAAAAGGCCAGGAAGTTTTCAAAGATCTCGACTGATGAGTCAGGCTCTTGCATGCTTCAGGTGGCTGTTCCGAGGGAGGAGTATGATTGAGCCGAGGAGAGGCCCGAGAACTATGTGATCACCACCGTGGAGTTGGGTCGTCCTACGGGAGCCCAAATTGTCGAGGAGTTCGATAACTCCTATCGGGCGTTGAAGGATCAGTTGCTCCGCATGGAAGGGAAGTATAAGAAATTGAAGAAGGAGCACAAAACCTTGATAGGATATGTGCAAAGTCTAGCACGTCCAGGTGAACCGGCAAACTCAACAGTAGAACGTCCACCAGAGCTTCCGAGGGAGTCAGTTGTCGGCTTAGAGGATTTAAAGAAGATGGAAACGAAAGCGGACAAGTGGGTTAGCCATGTTCGTACTGAGACAAGGAAATTCATGGAGGACCTCACCAATGCTTATCGGCAGGCCTCAAGTATTTTGGCACGGATTGACATGGTGGATCAGGCCTGGGGCGATACCCGCATCTATCAGACAAAGACTGTACTTCGTTTGGGGGCTTTGATGCATATACCTCTGCAAACTTTGGTGGATGGAGGTGTGATTCAGGATGGTGACATGTATGATTTCACCAGTTGGTACTCCTCGGTGGTCACAGGCCGTGGATTTCACGATGCAGCAAGGGCAGATTCAGCCAGAGTGAGGAAAGCAATGGGTAACATCTTGGAGGGAGTCCTTAATACATTAGAAGTCATATTTGCTAGAAAGTTGGCCCCAGAGGAAATAACTGCTGATGGCTTGAAAGATAAACTGGCTCCATTCTTCTCAGCTGCGAGGTCGCTTGTCCTGGATGACTTTGAGAATGTCTCCACTTTCTCCAGTATAATCCAGAATACCCAGGACGCCTTGGTGGCATGGAAGAAGTCTTACATCCGGCACGGACAGACGGTAGCGGTCTTGGAGTTCCAGCTCAACCACATTCCACCGATTTCTGCCCAGGAGGTTGAAGCGGTATTGGCCCGGTTGATCGAGTTTGCTATCCGGGAGAAGGCCAATGGGAACGCTCTCATGGATGAGGATCTTCTTGATGATGGTAGTGGGCATTAATTGCTCATTATGATTCCTGCAGGGGAGTGGAGAATATTCTGTGCATTCATTGCCCACTCCTCTCTGTGGCGGTTTTTAGGGTAGAAACCCTAATCAGGGCATAGGTGGCTCGATCTGAGCCCTTTATTGTAATTCAATCGGAACCGTCCATTGAAATGGGCTAGCTATAAAAGGGGCATCCCCCCTCATTTGTAAATTATTAGAATTAGACTTCAGATCAGAGCTAGAGAGTATTGGAGATAGAAGTTAGAGAGTAGAGCTTAGAAGTTAGCTTAGATTGAGGAGGGAAGAAAACTTTCCTTTGAAAGTTTTGTAAACGGTTGTTGTGAACACTTTTCATAATACAAAGAGTTTCATTGCTTGGTGATTTCTTCTTTGTTATGAGTAGCTAGCGAGGCCATTTCATCTTTCCAATTCAAGGTAGATAGAGTAAAATAGACGTTCATTTCATGCAAGTAGTTGTTAGCTGTGGAATGTGGTGTTTAATTTGAGCAAGTCTTCTCTCGTCCATACCACTAGCGGACTTGCTGACGGCTGGTTCGCCTTGCGTGGTCAATTGGAGTAATAGCGCTTAACTTCGATTGTGGCTCATATGTCCATATGCATCGTTGTGATGGTATGAACATGTTGTGTCATGGTTTGAATATTTCTCTCATCCTTTGAAGATTGCACCAACTTTGTGGAAGTTGTCCAAAGGGGAGGCAAAGCGGAGTTTGGTTTGAAGATTGTCCGAATTGATCTTCACATTCCACCCTTTAGAAGTAGATTGTAGAATTCCTATCCTTATTCCCTTTAAATTCAACATTTTCCGGGTCAGTCTAGATACCAGAACAATATTGTCAAATCTTTCATGTCCTAATTGCTTCACAAAATCGAACAACTACGTAAGTCCCCTTGGAATAATCCAGCAAAACACATCAACCAACTGAGTCTATTCGCAATAAAAGGAACCTTGGAGTCGAACACATGAACTTTCAAGCAATCTTAGCATGTGGGACACTTTGATCAAGAGGGAATAGAGTGACCGTTGGACAACTTTATTCTGTGTTGAGGTTGTCATAAAAAACACGTCAACACAACTGTTGATCGTTCGAGCATGCAAAATGAAGGGAAAATCAATGCACATCAAGACAAAAGCGCCCTTGCTGGCCAGGGGCGCCCATCTTTTTAAGCTACCTATTGAACTTTTCAGCAACTGCTTTCTTTAGGGCATCTGTTCAGCATCCTCTCAACTTCGTAGCCAATCCAGTTGCATGCTCAAAGGACCTGTCAAGCATTCATGGACGAAGATCAAGTGGTGATCTTCCTAGAAATAGGCACCCAACTTTTTGGGCAGTTAGATGCAGTCTGCAAGCTCAACAACCTCCAGGATGACCTTCTCTGTCTTGATCAATCTCAATGATGACACTGTCGGCGAAGACAACAGACAAATTAAACATCTGACGACAGAGATCAAACTGGGACCGTTAGTGAAAGTTTGCAACATGAAAATAACAAGTCAAAAGGTCAAAGGCACCCTTGCAGGCTAGGGGCGCCCATGCTTTTGAGGCACTTAAACCAACTTTCAAAACTCGCAAAGCTAGTCATCCTTTCTGGGACTGAACTGGTTATCCATCCCATGTTTTAGCAAGATCACTCGAATCATCAGTCGTCAGTGATCTTAGATCAAAGCACTCAGGGTCAAACTAGAGGAATTGAAGAACACTCAAGAAATTGACTAAGTCTGTTGAAAAATGCACCTTCTTGGGAAAAGACGCCCAAGAATCAGAAGCATCAGACTCAGGTTTTGAGCTTTGCAGCTCCCAAACACACTTCATCAAAGTTGTTTCATCTCAACAGTGGATCTGTCAGCAACACTTCAAGATCAACTGAGGAACCAAAATCAGGGATTGAACGGAGGCATTTCATCACAAAAAAATAATAAAAAAGTGTTCAACTCTTCAAAGGGACGCCTAAAGTCAAAGAAAGGCTCAGTTGACTGAAGTTAACTATTTAGAAAGCCTTTCCATGTCTAAAAATGTCCCAAATGAGTGGAAATCAATGTTGTGAACTCCAGATTAGGCAAATGAACTCCTCCATCACGAGTTGGCGCGCTAAACTTGATTGCTTTAACATCAAATGATATTTATCAAGTCAAGGCGTCTTTATTCATCATTTCTCTTTGTAGGTTGAAGCCAAGAACAGTTATTTTCTCTCCAAAATGTCTTTTGAAGATTTGACAGAGGGTTTTGCAGTGTTCATGTTTTCAAGAATAAAGTTGTACAAAGGGATAATTCATCAAGGTCTACATTTCCAGGCATGATTTTCTTGAAGATCCAGATAGGCAGTTGATGACTTCCAAAATTCTTCTTGTCTTTTTCCTCTATTCTTGTCTTAGATCTTCTTGCATGTCCAAGAAAACAACAAATATTCATAGATTTGACCTTCTGGGTATGATCAACATAGCTTTTTCAATAAAATCCACGTGTTAGATTTTTCTAGAAAAAGTAGCCCTACTGCCCCTATTTTTTTTAGGGTTTTCGGAAAAAGTCACAATTTTGAGAAACAAACAAACTGGGTTTGTTCAGCTTTGAAGCACGAACAAAACCCATGTGTTAGATTTTTCCGAGAAAAATCATTCTCTGGTGCCTCATTGCCTCTGCCACCGAAGGGCTCTTGCTTTAATCGATTTTTTGACGATTTGGGTTTGTTTAGAAAATTATTCTCAACAAAACCCATATCTCAAAATTTTTCGTAAAAATAACCCTTGGCAAGGCTATTTTTAGCAGTTCCAGAAAAAGTTGTCCGAACAGTAACATGTGCACAGTCAATCTTCAAGGTTTTCAGAATGCAGTTCTCCCAAGCCCAAGAACAAGGCCAAGACGGTCTTATTCCATGACTTCCTGAAAACGACTGACACCGATCTGTGCCGGGCACACCCAAAGGTCAATTTAGATAGATTGACAAGCATAGACACACAAGTCCACAGGCTCCATAATGGTTTCATCTTGTATCTTTGATAGTCTTCCAAGGCCAGTTTAGAGGATTGATACCATTGGAATTCTGCATGTGCAGCGAGTTCGTGTGCATTTCTCACAGCTGGAGTGTTTGCAGTCAAACTTCGCGGTTTCATCATCAAACTTTGTGGTTTCATCATACAAAACTCTTCCATTGAGAAAGATCAAGGAAAATGTCAGAAACGTAAAGTTGCAAAAGAACATGGAAGGTAGTCATTCCCAACACAGAGCCGCCATCGGTTAATACTACACTACCTTCCATGTCAAAATGGAAACACAGACAGAAAGACAAGGAGTAACCCTCCTAAGGGAAGCAAAATGAGGGAGATACATACATCAAGTTGCTGACAAGCATTAAGCTGACAGTTGAGGCATGTGACGATCTCCATATGAAGAAGTCAGTGACTGGTTAGAAGAATTGTTGACTAGAATTGATGAGGTGTAGACTCTCAGTCAAGGACATCCTACCCCTCCAGGATAGCATTTATGACAAACAGTTAACTCACTGTCCCACGGATCATGCATGTCTATCTCCACTAATTGTGGATCTCTATTTTGGAGGCACTTTGTACATTGGAGTTCACTTTTAGTTTAGTTTCAGTTAACTGAAGTAGATTTCCAGTTAACTGCTAGGTCACCTACTTTTAGACATAGGAATAAATCTTGCAGATTGGCAAGAACTCATTGTTAACTCAAGGAGATTTTAGGGTTGCCTACTCCTTTGAGCTTCTATAAATAAGAGCCTTTGCTCATAATTTTGTAACTTCACGGCAACAAAACGTTGAGCTCACAAGCCTTCAACTTTGCTTGCTCAGTATTTGTTCTTGGATCATATTTGTGATAGGGAAACGCTAAGTACAACTTGCGTTCTTCTTATTCAGATAGTTGTATTCAATCATTGTTCATGTATTCTTGGTTTGATCACATCATGTGTGACTGTCTCTTTGACACAAGTTGTGTCCCAAAGTGTAACCTTTGATCGAAGATTGAGATAATAAATCAGGAGAGCTACCTTTCCTTTGATCCAAAAGTCTCAAAATTTATCATTGAATGTTGTTCTAATAATCTGTCTTTCGATCTACTCCTCGGAAAGAGAATCGTCTCTCCTTGGGAATTTAGAGAGCTAGATTATCGTTCCTTGTTGTTTCTAGTAGACTATCTTTCAGCCTACACCTCGGAAAGGTCTTGGTACCTCCTTGGGAATCCTAAGATCTAGTCTACCGTCTGAAGATTACTTGTGTGGATTCTATTTTAGTGTAAATCTGGGAGTTCAGAGCCTTCAGATGCATTCTGGGAGAAGCATTCGTCCAAGTGATCGAACCTTTACATTCCCGCTCCTATATTCTCTTGCTCTGTTTATGTAGAGGAGATAGGATAGATTAAAGCTAGCTTAGTTGTAGTTAAGATTTGCAGAAACCAGAGAAAACCTTAGCTGCAACGCATTGTGTTTATGCACCCTTGTGTCCTGCCGCTGAGTAAAAAGATAGGAACATTAGTTTATTGTACTTTTTATGCAAACATTAACAACAAGAGGGATCTTCCCCTCCTAATTTGAAGAGCAGTGACTACACATTTGCAATAGCTATCGTTTTCCAATAAGCACTCCAGAGGTGCTAATTGAAATGCCAACAGTTTTCTGGCGCCCACCATGGGGCAATGAGGCATAAAACTTCAAGAAAAGGCTTACGCTTTATTTCACGGGAATGATCCTTTGGCATCCTATTGCATGATCCATACAAGAAGCAATGGATGGTAACAACAATAATGTTGGTGAGAGACGTCCACCTTCATTACCTTGGGGTAATAGCATTGGACCTTTGGCTTTTCAGGTAAATCATGAGTTACCTAAAGGGTCAAGGAAGCACTTTCCCCGATTTCACGGCGATGGGAGTCGACACCCAGATGAACATTTTGCTGCATTCACAACGGCTTGTTGAGGACTCTCATCCAAAGGAAGGGTGATGGATTTAGGTAGAAATTGCAATGTGATAGATTTAGGGCTCTCAACCACGTTCAACATTCAATGGTTGTCAAACTTTCCCATGTGATAGAATCGTTTGTATGTTCTCCTTCTGGTGGTTTCTTCCTTTTTTCCAATTAGAATTTTTGGCATGTATCATTTAGATTCTCTCCTCCATTATGATTTTTCCTTTTTTCCTTCCATGGTTGCTATATATGCTTGTTGAACTATGCGAATAAGATATTTAACTTGGTCTTGCCAATTGCCTTCCTCAAAGTAGTTATTGTAATTGATTGGTGGAGTGTATGGCCGTACAATGCAATTTATAGAGTGTGCACGGAGGATATTCTTGAGTGATGGCCATACTACAAGCCATACATCACAGTTGGCAACAAAGCTCAAAATACAATTATTCCATACAAAACTCTCACATTATTGCATTGTATTATGTTGTATGGTATAGTCCTATGCCGTATAATGCTGAATTGTACAATAATGTGTTGTACAATGGTAGGGTATACTCTTACAAAATTCACTTGTCATATTGATGAAAATTTCCAAGCGATGAAACCTAGCATACAATTGAAAATTGGTGTACTATTGAAGTTTGTTGTAAAATTGATGGTTGCTAGCTAGTGGTTGTACAAATTGTGGAAGGAAGAATTTGTTCATTGATCTTACTGACTCTACAATGGACATTGAGGTTGGTTGTCATATTGAGGCTGGTTGTCATACAATGCTCAGTCATCATACACTGTAGAGCCACTATACAATGCAAGGATAGGTAGGTTCTATCACCTGCTGCACAATTGGAACTGATTGTATAATGGAGGTAGAGGTTGGTTCCCATACAATCAAATTATTATCTTGTACAATTGAGGAACTGCTCCTTGGCGATTGTACAAATATGAAACCAATAGCTAGTACCACTTGTACAATTGAATTAAGCTTTTTCTGTAAAATGAAGAAATCAACCTAAATGATAGGATAATGTTCTTGTTGTACAGTGTAGGAATTTTGATGTTGCAAGAAAGAAACCTCTCGCTATACTATATAGATGGGTGAGTTAGGTAGTGCAAGATTGTATTGCCGCCGCGCAAAGTCAAACTATACTCATGGCCATACACCATAGACATGTGAGTAAGGCCGTACAATATAAGTCTTTTCTCATTGTACAATGAGATTATTATGCTGTACAAATATAATTTTTTTCTTATTTATTATATTTTTCTTCATTTTTAGAATTTAAATTTTCAATATGATATTTTTTAACTTTTTGTGTCCAATTTTTCCTTGTTTTTTAATTTTATTTTCTCTTTTTCAACTTTTGAATTTGAATTTTTCCACTTTATCTCCATTTCATTACTTATTATGCATTTTTTTTGATATCTCAGAGGGGTATCCCTGTGATCGGTCGGGCTTCTCTTTAGTTTCTGATACTAGGCGAGACTAATCCCCTCTAGGGCGTGTGATTTCCTAGCATCTACCCCATAGCTTGTGTGGCTGGGTTAGTCAAGGTTTGAACCTGCGTCTCGCCTGTCTTTCAACGGCTCAACCAACCGGTCTACACCCCGGGGGCACTTATTATGCAATTTTTATATGGCATTTTGTAGCATTCATTTGTGCAACAAGTGTTGGCATATTCCAATTGAAAAGCATCATCAACCATATGAGCTTTTTCCATACCTTCATTAATGTTTTGACAAGAATCAATAAATCACCCTCCTCATTGTTGGCACCACGTGACTTCTTCACCTTGTACGGTTGGACAAACTATAGGATTATGTACGGTTCGCCAAAGTCTAGTTGTGCATGGTATTACAGTTGGCAATGGCATTAAATGATGCTTCTTTGCATATTATCTTATAGCTTGATCATACCTTGATCATTTCGCTGCTATGTGGCATTCGACCATCATCGGTGGTTGAAGATTGGGGATTTGTTCCTCATTTGGATCAATCTTCTCCGGTTTATCTTATCATCATGCTGATCTGGTTGTGCTTCATTTATGCTTAATTCATAACTAATGTATCCCATTCTTATTCTAGAGTATGGCAAATGCAATCTCCATTCGCCATATATGTTTTATCCATTTGGCTAGTGGGCCAAACAAACATTTTGTTGAAAACGGGTGTTTTTCAGGCTATGGCAACTTTGATTGGCTTCTCCATAATCGACTTTTCCATGATTACTTCTTCATCCTCCCCAATCGTCCAATCTATCATATAATGTAATTTCGGCTTCAGTCTTTCCTTGTATGGCTTCAGTTAAGACCCATTAATATTGTCTTTCATTAAAGTGCCATCTAAGTTTTTCAAATTTATGGATATGTTCTCCAACTTCTCTTATCTTAAAGGGTCCTAACCTACCGTGCTTAATTTCGTTATGGCCATTATATTTTAAAACTAATGACAACCATTTGATTACCTGTCCTTGTATAATTGGTTTGTTAACCAGGTACATTAATGCCTGGTGGTCCACATAGAATGCAAAAGGCTTTGGCAGGAGGTAGTGTCAATTTTTTTGCACTAAATAAACCATTCCTGGCATTTCCCTCTTTGTAGTACTATAGTTACATTTTGCATTTGATAGTAGTTGATTGGCAAAGAAAATAGGGTGAACAAGTCCTTGAGCCCAACTTGTGCCAATATTGCTCCGATCGTGAAATTTGATGCTTCTACATGGACGTTAAATTTTGCTCCAATTTGGGTATGCGAGGATGGGTGAACTGATCAAGTGTACCTTTAGCTCATTAAATGCGTTCTCCTATTCTTCTATACATGTGAATTTTATTCCTTTTCTCGTAAGCATGTCTAGTGGATATGATATTTGGCCAAAATTATTTATAAAGCACCGGTAATCATGGCAACAAAAATCTTGTGGGGAAAAAATCGGCAAATGAAAAGTTCAAGATTTTTTGAAAAAATTGGGAAAAAATTGGATTAAAAAAAAAATGTAGAAAAAGAGACAAAAACTGTTTTTTTTTAATTGAAAGGCATTTCCGTAGCAATAGAGTTATAAAGAGCAAATAAAATAGAGAGTTTAACTAATGAATCATAGAAAATAGATTTTGTTGTTTATATTCATATCGCTGATTACATTGCATTCCACATCTTTCAAAGCATTAGTTCACAATGCATAACTGATAGATGACAAAATTTCAATTACAATATAGTTTGTACAAAGTCAACCTATGAACTGAGTACAAAATTTGAAAAAATCAAAAGTAGCCAATGACTCTTGCTAGTTGCTACTATAAATAGAGCTATGCTAGAGGGATGTAGGTCTTGATGATGAAGCTTCTGGGGCTTTGCCTCTCCTAAGTCGTTCACTCAAATGAGTATCAAAGTTGGACTCCGCTAGGATCTCGACATCCTCAACCTCAAGAAATTCATTACCAGCAATCCACTCATTGTCTGGATCAAAAATTGTCTCAAAGAAATGTGGTCTCATGGTGATGGAATGCCATGACAATCAATAGCAACCACATTTCTTTGAGGCAAATTTTCAACCAGTTCACTGCCTTTTCTATGCTACCACATTTTTCATACATGTCTACCAAACCATTTTATCAAATAGCTGCCTTGCTGCTATGGCTAAAAGCCTAAAACAAGTGCTTTTGAACAAGCTATGGATGCTTGGAAAAAATCTATCAAAGAATAATAGTAAACAACAAGCTATGGTCTCATGGTTTTTTTTCCCTCGAAAATCAATGTGATTTTATTTGCATTTTTTTTGGCAATTTTGCAGTTTGAAATGGGAAAAAGTCATTGACCAAAAAGTCAAAGATTTTTTTAAAAAATTGGGGAAAAAATTGTCCAGCCTGCAGATTTTTTAAAAATCGGGATTAATTGGGTTTTTTTCCAGATTTCTGTTACTATGCCGGTAATAACCCACATGGCCCAAGAATGTTTCGACTCCATTGACATCCTTTGGTGCTTTCATCTGTACAATCACTCTTATCCAAACTAGTCTTTAACCCTGCTTTATAGACTATGTGCTCAAGGAGTTTACCTTGTGGTGCCATGAATCGACATTTCTTTGTGTTTAAGGCCAGTCATGTGGATGTGCATCGTTCCATGCACTCAGTGAGGGCCTTCAAGTGAGTTTCTTGGTTATGCCTAAATATCCTCTCCATGTGTTTGAAAGACAACCTGTGGCCCTCCATTAGATATACCTCTCAAGACCACATTCTTATCCTCTGATTTGAATTTAGCTCCATGGTCTGAAAATTAAGTGTAATCTCACCAACGGAACGTAGCCACTATATACCCAACACAACATCTGTAACGACCCCACCCTTGGGTAATTAAATTTTTTCCAACATTTCACTTCAAACATATAAAAGTAACAAGTAACAAAGACATTACAATAAAATTCTTCCTTTCTTTATTGATAAATACATGCAAGTTACAATATATATTTCCACATGAATTCCATTTTCATTGCAAATATAAATCAGAGTACAAAAGTAAAACAATTACATACATAGCTCGTAAGCTTTTGCACAAATAGTAGTAAGACGGTCCATGTTCCCTTCCTTTCAAATCTTGGTGTATCTGTCACCTGCTGTGGAGGAGAAACATCACTCAGGCACTTTTCCGCAAACCACAGACTATTAATGTGGTCCCCTGAACATCTATCATACGATAGAAGGCCCTCCCTTCGAACGAAGAGATTGGTAGAGTATCCGGCTGTGACAACCCAACTAAGCATAGTGCTGTGTCCTATACATCTAGAACTTGCTATTTCACAATCCCGAACTAGCATGAAGGATCACAATGAACTGACAGTGTAGTCTCAACTATCTCACATCTAAGTGGATGTTGTACATTTCACTACTTTGGCCAAAGTGTTCTCATTCAGTACTTCGAATGAAGGTCATTTATCATATACACTACTCAGGGCCGATTTGACTTAAGGCTATCTTACACTACGCATAGGCTAAGTCCTTACAAGGGGTAGTCAATCACCCCAGACTCCCTACAACAACCTATCTATTTAGGAAATGAAAACAGTTTACAAGTGTCCCTCAGGTAACTCCTATTTCAGAAATCTTTATCCACGGAGTACTTAGCTTATCTCAGTTAACCTAATAACTTAAGCTTTATACCATACTTGGTGCTGGTTTCATCTCAGTCCTAATAGATAATAACTAGTTTTCTTGTATTCTCCATACACGGAGATCGTACAGAATAAGCAACATTTATAAAGAAATGCATTTCAATTTATTCCTTTTCAATCTGTCACCACTATACTTAGAATTCCCTTTTTAAGCAAAGTAAAGACAATAGTTTCCCTTTCCCTTATAAATACTTTGCATTCAAGACATTTCCTCTATTCATTGCAAACTTACAATCAGAAAACATAATTATTTTTTCACTCAATCAATCAGCTATGCCTATTTTCAGTCAATGCATAAAGACAAACACAAATAATTCTTTTACTTTCAAAAACACAGAAATAAGAAGGTTTTCCTCATGCCTGTTTCCTCAAGCTTATCCTTCTTGATGTTCTTGATTGTTCCTGAATCCAACTGAATACAGCTCCTTGGTTGATGGTGAAATCTTCCAACTGGTTTCCTCTATTCCTTTTCCTAAAGGTGCTCTCCTTACTAAATATCTTACTCAGATACTAATCTCTTTGTTTTTCTCTAAAGCTCAGAATGACTAAAAAACAATGACTGGTAATGCTGGTTGTATTTGCTGTTATTTCCAGAATTATTTCAACAACAAATATGTCTATGAAAAAGTGAAGCAAATGATAGCTTGAATATAACTCAAAATGCTTAAGTTATTTCTTGTTGCTGTGTTTTCAGTTAAAAGACTGGGCGTCCTTTAATAAGCCCAAATTCCTCGAAGTATGGCATGCGAATGGACAACAAAGTACCCAAAATCGGTCAAGAAGCAACATGGCGGATTTCCAAGACCTAAGTCATCAGAAATAAGTGTGATTCGACTTCTTATGAGCCAGCAAATTCAAGACTCATTCAACTCTTAATTCGAAATTGCCACATACAGAAAAACCTCCATTTTTGGTGCAAAACAGAGGTTGATTCATGCTTGCTGCGAAAATGTCAAGGTTCAGGTTGCAACAATGATTTTCCAACTGGCTGGTGTTTTCCTTTAAACCAACGATTGAATTTGTCTTCCATTTCTTCCTGCGTTGGAAGCTCATAACATTCATGGGAAGGTTTCTTCCAAAATTTTGCCCATTTCAAATGTCAGTTATAATGTTACAAAGAAATATTTCTTCTTTATGAAGTTGGCGTATTTTCCCAGTGGTGCATAAAATACTATAAACATTGCAACTGATTTCCATAGTTTATTCTCCATGATGCAATAATCGATATTACCAAATGATTTAATAAATTTAAGTCTTAATTTTGCCAAATGACTTAATAAAGTTAAGTCTTAATTTTGCCAAATGACTTAATAAAGTTAAATCTTTATTTTCCAAATAAATCTCTTCTTTATTTCAAATATATATATATATATATATATATATATATATATATATATATTGCATTATATTAATATATATTTTATTATAGTTTTATTTTACTTCAAAATGTATATATGTAGATATATATTTAAATATACCTATATATACATATATATTTATTTTGGTAAAACTATAATAATATATATACTTATATAATATTATATATATATAAATATATATTTACATTTATGCATAAATACACATTTACATAATAATTGATTAAATAAGTGTATTGCGAGCCGGTGAACATACTTTCAATATACCTATCAATGTATATATGTAAATTCCAAGACAATATAATAATATTATATTCACAGATAATAGGTAGCGTGTATATGTATATAGATGTGTATAGCCAATTATACTGTCAGGTGCATGTATGTGTATGTATACCATGTCGACACATACGTATGGCATATCAGTTTGCCGATCGTACATCTGTATCGCCATGTCTATACATATAGATATATGTATATGAGAGATACATGTGTACACATATACACCTTGCCTATGTACATATATCCAATCATGTTTCACACCCAAGGTCACAAAACAATAAGTCAGGTTTAAAATTAACATCACTCACAAAGCACAAAGAAGTAACCCAAACTCCTAAAGCCTATGGATGACTTATCAAGACCAACCTATTTGACTCAGTTCCTCTAAACCTTTAGTGAAGTGTGTGTATGCTCAATTGATTTACTTTACCGGTTATCCGACCAAGCCCCTCTCCCGAGTGATGTTTCCCCTCCGCCTGGAGGAATGGTTCTCATTCTTGCATCCACTGACACAAAACCACGGTAGTTACTTGCTCATAACAATTTACAGTATATGAATCAATATTTTAATTCAAATAGCAAGACTAATTATCCTCCTTCATGCATTGTTTATCTAAGAATAACATCAATCAGAGAAACATAGAATGGGTCAATCATAAAATGTAAAAGATTCTTAAATTGATAACAAGGATCAACACATTTTATTCATCTTTATTCTTCCTTACAAACATAATGCTCTAAGCATTGCTAGAATAGTAGCTATACAATTTTGGGGTGTAACAACATCCGTGTCTCCAATGTTAACCACATAGAATTTATCCTTGACTTCGTAGTTATCCGACTGTAAACTCAACTGTGGGATCATCCTATTGCAAGTAATAATGAAACCATCTGCAACCATCACTCTAAAGCCATCTATCTCCTGTGTCTGAAGTCCCCTATGTGCTACAAGTCCCTCATCTATGAAATTATGTATAGCACCTGAATCAATCAATGCAACCATCACTGTCCATTAAGCACTCCTCTGGTATGTAGGGACTCATTCTTTTGGAAACTATAAAGCTGGGCAAGCTTCCCATCTCTTGCCTCCTTTTCAGACTCTTCCAATGACTCTTCTTCCTCCTTGTCTTCTAAATCAAATTGCGGGTCTGATTTTTCTGATGAAGATTCCTCTGTTGAATAGTATTCTATCTGGTTCACTTTTCCCTTTCTTGCACACTTATGACCCGGATTCCAAGGCTCCTTGCATGAGAAGCATCAATTATTTTTTCTCAAGTCATTTAGGGTATCACCATGAAGTCTTGTGACTGATTTTTTGGGCTGATTGGTGTCTTTCGTGAAATGTTTTTTGTCCTTTTTGTGTGGGAATGATTTGGACTGAAATTTTGATTCAAGGCGGCCCACTCCATACTCCTTGCCTTCTTCATTGCTTCTTGCAAGTATGGAGGGTCAAATGCCTTAATCCACCCCTTAAGTGGTTCCGTGAGTCCCTCACTAAATAAGACTACCAATCTTCTCTCTGTAATCCCAAAGACCATAACTGAAAATCTTTGAAAATCTGCAATGTATGCCTCCATTGACCCATATTGTTTCAACTATGCGAACTCTCTAAAGTGGAGCTCGGGATATTTTTTGTCAAATCTTTCAATGAGTTTAGCAGTAAACTCATCATATGTAGTGATAGATATGTGACCCAAGGTGATAAGGCCATGATACCACCGCTCATGAGCAACTCCATCAAGGTGTAGAGTGGCAAACTTAATTGCCTCATCCTTAGTCATAGGTCTAAGGGCTAGGTAATTATCCAACTTTTGTACCCATGCCTTAGCTGTACACTTATCACTACCATCAAAATGAGTAAGTGTTACCTTGCCCAAAGCCTGCTGTAGGTCTCTCTGAACTACATGTCTTCTATGATCAGCTCTTCCACCACCCCACTTCCTCTTCTGATCCATGAACTTATTGAAGGTTAAATTATGTTTTAGTTCCTCTGGAAGGGTATCATACTCAACACAAGTGTTTCTTAACTCATCCACCAACGGTAAGGGAGTGTGAGCAATTTGTGGTGCCTCTCTCTGAATAAATGAGGGCTGGAAAGGCCTAGGGATAGTGTTTGACCCTGCTGTTATATGCTGCCCCTAATTTCCACCTTGCTGATTTGTGGAACTACCTTCCCCATTAATTGATGGGTTGCCTTGTGAGTTGTTATGTGTGTTATTTGCTGTTATAGTTTGTCTAATCTTACCCAGCAGCTGGGACATCATGTCCATCATTGTATCAAACTTCATCTCCATCCTTGAATTT
The DNA here is from genome assembly GCA_007115665.2 of Sequoiadendron giganteum. Classification (NCBI taxonomy): domain Eukaryota; kingdom Viridiplantae; phylum Streptophyta; class Pinopsida; order Cupressales; family Cupressaceae; genus Sequoiadendron; species Sequoiadendron giganteum. The sequence continues at coordinate 349,434,440 of CM021108.1, forward strand.
GGGCTAATCGAACCAGCTCTACCCTTATCTCTTTCAGCCATGTCTCTTGGAGTTCTCACTGTCAATATTAGGATCCTTATGTATCCCAAGGATGTCTGAGATAGTCTCACCTTCTGGAACCTGTGGTGGCTGCCACTGAGTTTTTCTTTGTTCCTTGTTGAAGTATCTTTGTTCTTTTTCACGCATAGAAGATGTATAACTGATTGTAGATAATTAACACAGGCTGGTAGGAAAGATGGGCTCTGATACCACTGTGATGATCACCCCAGATTTTGTTTTGTGTTTTTGTATTTTGAGAAATAGATGGAAATGCAAAAGTGTTTGTTTTCAAGCTCATTCAACAATAGGATTGCATACATAGACAATATCATGGCATTGCAAAGAATATTATTGCATTACATTAAGGCATGAAATAACTGAATCAAAGAGAGATGATTACAAACTGAAAACAGATCGAGGAAACTTTTATCAGGCCTGGTTACAGTCCAAAAGGTGCACTTTCAGTCATGCAAATGAGCACCAAAACCCTCCCAAAATCCTCATGAAATGAGCATTTACAAGTACTAATCTTTTCTGAATGGTTCCTTCTCATTAAGCCACCATATTACAATGTAGAGACACCTCAAATAGACAGATTGCAGACCTCTGGAAATTGCAGATTTAAAACTCCGTTTGAAGCCCTAGGTCAGAAGTGGTAGGCCTCCTAGAGAGGCGATTTAGCCTTAAAATTCAGTACTTTAACAAATACTACAAATGAGTGGTCAAAAAGGGGCGCCCAGCTGTGAGGAACCCAAAGGAAAAACACCTAGAATGATCGCTTCCTGCACCATGGCGATATGAACAATCTTGTGCTTCCAGCTACTCAGAAAAAATATATCAGCACAGCACTCAGAAAATGAATCGAATCTGCTGTAAACTCACAAGAAGTTACCAAAATCCACACACCACACCAAAAACTAAATACCCATAACAGAAAATATTATAAAGCTTCATCTTCTTCAAACCCAAATCACCAAGCCAAGCCAAAAATCACTGTCAATGTCAAACCAAAGCACCAATCGGCTAGGGTGGATGTTTCACCACCGAAACTAGCAACCAAGAAGAGGGGTTTCTTCCTCAACCAGCAAAAGAAGAACTGCTTGAGCTCATTTCAGCAGCATCTCCTTAAGTTGTCAAAACATGCATATCCAAATGAGAGCTCAAACTCATATTTATAAAGTGAGGGAAGAGTTAGGGCAACTTACATTTGAATTTGAATACTTTTCCCTCTCATTCCACTTTATGAAATACCATGAAGTTACCCCCAAGGGGTTTGCCCCCTTTTTGAGCTCCCAACTTAAAATATTTCTACTTAATTTTAATCCTCCTCTCAAGCTTGGCGTCCACTTTTGGAGCACAAACTTTAAGTGACCACTTTCCTAGGCATTGAACAAAGGGGTCCTTCATGAACCCATCACCCTTCACATAATTTATAAAGTAACTTTATAAAAGACTTAAGTGATGAAGACCAAATATTTCTCTAAAAATGTTAGAACTCGCCAAGGCCAAAAATGGAAACCATTGCACTAAATAGATAAAGGAATGGAGGCCAAGACCAAGTACTAAAAATAACACTTACTAAAAATAGCAATTTGCTAAAAATAGTGAGTGAGTCCAATCTTCCAATTGGTCCAATTGGAGTCCATTTGGAACTTATTAAAAATAGTAAATTACTAAAAATTGTCATCGCCAAAAATAGCAACTCTGTTGAAAAACCTCCACAAAGCTCATCACAGGACCTGAGTCCCTTAACCATATCAACTTAGCCTATGAGAACTTTGGAATAGGCTAATAGAAAGCTCATACTGACTAGGTGCAAGAAGGGGACATTATAGCTCCTAGTACCATGGGTATTCTGTGCACATAAAGTTTTGGCGGTATTCCTTTCAAATATTTATACAAAAGTATCTTTATATTCCAGAATTTCTTTAAATGCAATAGCCTTGAGTATAGGAACCCAATTGTCTCCTACCATAATCACTTGGGAGCTTCCTTCTTCTCCTAGTTTTAGTTTTCTTGTTGATGGTTCATCATACCTTATTGCCTTGTCTTGTTCAAAGTTATGTGCTGGTGTGTCATCCGATTTAGCATCTCTTCCTTGTACTGCTCATACTTAGATGGGAACATACAGCTTGTTGTCGACTGACAGTTTTTTTCCTCTCTTCCAATTTCGCCAATTTGTATCATATTACAATCTTGCTGGAACACTTCATTATCTTTTCATTGCATTGCCAATGAAAGAGCCCACTTGGAGAGCTAGTTTCATCTTTTGAACAATGTTGAAGGTCAAGTCCATCATTTGGCTCTATGGGACCTTTTGTTGGAAGATGAATTACTCTGAGAGGGTGGCGGGAGCGTGGCGGGGGGGAAGGAGGGGGTGAATCGGAGTAATGTACAATTTTTCAAACTTTTAACTTCATGAGCAAATTAAACAATGATCTTGAGACAACTTTATGAAACCTCTTAACTTGCAATGTGAACTCTAACACATCAAAGAACTTTTAGCAGAATGATAGATTGATAAAAGACTTACATAACAATGTCAAAGCATGATATTGATTGTTCATGTAAACTTGATTGAACAATTCCTTTTAATGCTTTATTTCCACAATACTTCATGTATATTTTGAACACCTTTATAACAGAATGAAATGTTTAGTCAAGTATCAGAGTATTGCATGAATTGTATTGACAAATGACATAATGAAAAACATTAACACTTAAGCACATGGGCTGAAACACAAATGCACAAATTTCACCACATAACACATTATTTTCCTGAGTGGAAAAACCCTCATGGAGTATAAAAAACCACTCGTAAAATGTTCCTTTTATTCATTCAAAGAGCACCAACTTTGTAACAATGTGGAGCACCAACTCCAAGTACAAACCGAAGCACCCACTTCAAGTTAGGAGCACCAACTCCAAGTACAAACTGAAGCACCCACTTCAAGTTAGGAGCACCAACTCCCAGTTTTACAAATGTCACAAATGATAAATCATTAAGACCTTAAAACTGCATTGATTTACAGTCATAAAACCTTAACAGCGCACCAGTAATATGATATTCAATAAAAAGTTATGAAGGCTGTCAAATGACCGAGCCTTTCAAAAGCAACTAAAGATATTCAAAAAATGTCACTGTGTATAACATCTTCATCATTATCTCTGTTTTAAAAGAAGATTGGAGAAAGACCCATTTTCTCTTCTAGTTTCTGCTGTCTTAACCAATATCTCACTACATATTCCCTTTCAAATCTCACCCCGAGCAATGGTAGAAAGCCATGCTTAAAAAACAATGAAATTTGTGTAAAAACACCAAAACTCTCGAGCTCAAACTCGAGTAACCAAAATGCAAAAACATAGTTATTTGTAACTGCTTTTTGTTTTTATTGCAAACTAAAAAACCGTTTTATAATCTTCATTTCGAAATGACAAAGATATTGTCAAGATTTTACCTCATTTTATGTCGGCTAGATGTAAAATAGAAATCTCAAACAATTCACCAAGAATACCTTCATTTCCAGCTGCGAGACAAACAACTACCTTGCAATTCCTTCCTTCATTCCAGCTAACTCGAACAAGAGACCATCAAAATCTCAATACTAGCTCTGCAAATTTTTGGATGGCGGCTAGGGTTTCTCAACTATCTTCTTCCACTGTCGAGCTCTGAAATCTGCTAACACATCTTCATGGTGGCGGATAGGGTTTCACATGCTTCCCACAATAATAACTTTGCCCTAATCCATTCGTTTCCCCAAGTCAATCGATGACTATTCAGAATTACATATTCATTTGAAATCTGATAAACAATAATCTTTGCCAAGTATGCCGACATAACAATATTACCTCCAAAATTTGCATGCACACATTCGATACACCATAATCACCGAATAACATTATACCACGTCCAAGTATTTTGAAATGTCGACAAGGGTAATAATTAATGATGGCTGTCATGCTATTTAGAAATGAAACATTATTCATTTCTAAATCATTCACTTTGAAGTATGCCATTTCTAAACAAGGATAATGATTAATAATGATTGCCGATGCAAATTTTAATACGACTTTAATCAAAGTCATTCACTTATGCAATAAGGCCCGATACCTTTTCAAGTAAGCCATTTAAAGATAACACCCAAAACAACATTACAATATTGCCATAAATATTACCTTCACATATATATGCCAAGAAAAAAATGATCACCTTTAGATGCCGATTTTGATATCAAGCCAATCTGTAACATATGAACCGGATGAAGACTTCATATATATCAATCACTGTGTCCTAGCTAGTGACACCAAGATAATGTGAAAGGGTCATGAAGATATGAAATGACAAAACCAACTGAAGAGTGTATAGTAACCTCATATACCAATGATACCAAATGAAATATCAATCGAATGAAAATATGCCATAAAGACATAATCAAATGAATCTTGTCAATGCAATGTGACTTCTAAGTTTCTTTTGATATAAACCAAGATTCATAAAATCCCAATGCTTACCTGATAAACATCAATTGAAACCATATTTCCATAAGCATTGCCTTTATGAAGCTGATAATCACAACTATGATGCTGTCCAATACCTTGCAACTGAAAATAAAACTGCTAGAGAGTATGTCACAATGACTTGTAAGCATGCTGAATATACCTATGGCTGTCATGATAGCAAAAACACATATCTGAAGCTTATGTATGTCTTGACATAAAGAACACCATGTCAAATGTCAGTACCATCAAGACCATCAAGGAGAGAACTGAAACTGAAAGAGCATGCCATGAACCAGGAGTAACACCATATGATCCAACAATAAACATCAAGAGCCAATATATCATGAAAATCTTGAATCACCATAAACAGGAATACCAAACAATGGAACATCATATCATGGAACATCATTTCATATATCAACAAATCGGAGATCAACAAATCTGAGAATGCATCCTGCCAACATCCCAATAGCATATCATCACATATATTCTTATATCAAAGAACCACTTTTGACATCACGGTATCAGTGAACCACTTTTGACATCAAGGACAAACCAAAACAACTGAGAGCCAACACCTTTGTCTTTGTTTTACCATGTTTCCCTTGCATTCGAGTTTGAATTGGAGGAAGCGAATTCTTTGTTCGCTGCTTGATTTCTCAAGTCTATAATGTATTTTCTTCCTTTGTTTTCTATTGACAAGGTATTTTTCTTCCAATTATGATCAGCCTTGGCTGCTATCAACCATTCTCTACACAATAGTGCATCATAGAATTTTTTCTCTAGAGGAATGACCACAAAGTTCAAAAGAAATTGTTGTCTCGATTTCTACCTTCTGTGTCATTAAGACTCCCAGTGGTTTGATCCCATGCCGGTTTGCTCCTACTAGTTGGAATGTCGATGGCCAAAGGTGGTTTCCCTAGGCATTTCCACGCATCTTCTAGCAATAGGTTTACTCTAGATCCTTTGTCAACAATTGTGTTTGTCAAACTTTCCCCAAGATTTGCATATGTACGATGACCGGTTTCTTTCCCATATTTATTGCTAGTAGCATCGGATTGATGACTTGTTCGCTATGCAATGGTGGTTCTATTATTATATCTACATTTTTGTCTTCACCACATTTTTTTTGGCTTTGATTCTGGTCATTCTCCACTGTATTGGTGACTTTCACTTCAGTTGTGTCATACTCTGCAAAAGATTTGCCATTCTTACTGGTATAGTGGTTTGTAGCACTTGTCTTGCAACGCTTTTATCGAATTTCGACCATGTAGAAGTACTTGCTTTTTCATTGGAATTCCTTTGTTCCTTTACCATGGGTTGTTCTACCTCTGCCTTTGTTTCTGGGAGTCTTTCTTTCTCCATGCGAGGGTTTGGATATGTAGCCTTTTTGGTTTGTGCTTGGGCGATGGCCAAAATTGCCTTATCTTGTTCTTCCATATCGATCATATTAATGTTTCCTTTTTGTTTTAGGTAGTCAATGCCTTCATGATCGCCTAGTTTGTACCATTGACACAAAATCCTTGCCTTGTTTTGGTTACTTTGGCATTCTTTGGTGAAATGCTCCCATTTGTTGCATTGGCGACATTGTATCATAGGTTGTCCTTTTGCATCGTATTGGATTCGACTTTCACCCATTGTTATTGTTGAATCTATTATTATTCCCTCTCCTATTCTAGTACCTGCTAGGTGATGCATTTTTGTTATTGTTGTTTTGTTGCTTTGGCAGTTTATTTGGTGGGGTAGATTGTTCGCCTTGTGTAAAGAGCACTTGTGTGCTTCTTGTTTTTAAATTATATGAACATTCCTTGATAGAATGTCTTGGAACTTGGTAGATATCACAAAATAATTTCTTAGGACAATGTTTTTAATATGACCCTTATTTTTGCATCCAATGCACCATAGCTACTTATTTTCTTTGGTGGCTTCTTTTTGGAATTTTAATTCTTTCATCATTCTCATGTCTTTCCTTAGGGCTTGGACAATTTTAGATTCATTATCACTATTGTCGTATGAATTCATCTTCTTCTGTCTTCCTTTTCTCTTGGGAGGATGTTTTATCCTTGCTTTCTATGTCCTATGGTCGATTCTAAGAATCGAAATAAGATGAGGGTGGCACTACTTTCATATTTTTACTTAGTGAAGGAAGTAGCCTTTCAATGAACCACTGTTTTGGTGATTTTCCAATTTTATTAGGAGTTCTTTGAGCCTACAATTGTAAGCTCTCGTGTTTTCATGCTTCCCTTGCTTTGTATTGTAGATTTTTGCTACAATCTCATTGTCATTTCAGAGAAGTTTGAATTCTTCTTCGAATGCTTTCCTTAACAAGTCCCATGTAGCTTTGGAAGTTGCTTTGAGCTTTGTGTACCAAAATATTTCTATTTCCCTCAAGGTTGTTGGAAATAATCTTAACCAGTAAGATCTATCATCTTTGCCATTAGCTATCCAAATTGTTTCAAAGTTTTACAATGCCATACAAGATCCTTTGATTTGTTACCTTTGAGTTTCGAGAGTTTTGCTTCTCCACATTTGGACATGCTGGGGGAGTCACCATCTTTCTTCCTTGATGCAACCTTTGTTACTAGAACTTGTTTGGGAAGTTTTGATTCGTATGTTCTGGTGCTTCTCTTGCACTCTCAGCCACATAAGAGTCCTATACTCATCCTATCTCAATGTTCCACATGCTTGGGTTGCCCTCAAAATCTTTCATGTGCTCCCTTTTTCCGAGAGTTTGAGGCTCAGATCCTCTAGTTATTGACTCTTTTGTAAGCAGTAGTTCTTCAATGCAGCAAGTGTTGTTTTCGTATGGTTCTGACCACGAGTTCGTGAACTCTAGCTCCCATTCTTCTTCCTCTGCTCGTGATAGTATTGATGGTTTCTTGGCTTGGTCAGCAAGGTCCACTTATGCTTCATTGAGGGGCCGTAAGCATCTTGGTATTTATTCTCACTCTACCTTTGTGTATTCTCTTGTCGTGGAAGTCTTTCTTTTCTTGACTATGACTTTGATTGATGCTTCGAATTTTACTTCCTTCTCAAGATGGACTCGGACTTTCGGTTAGTAACCCTTTAGTTTCTTCAACTATTCCGCTCAGTCTTCCTCATTACCTTTGTTCCATTATTTTTAGGGACTGTTAGAATTTTTTGTTCTAATGGCTTGTGATCACTGTGTAATCTTTTCCCATCCTTGTTTGGATATAAGGGCATTAATTTTGAGAGGTACGTTGTCAATCAATTCTATGTTCTCGTTGATTCCTTTCTTCGTAGCGTTGGAGTATTTGCTAATGATGTTCTTGTTCTTTTTTTGCATGCAAATTTTGTAAAATTATAAGATGTCATGCAAGGAGTCTTGGAAGACTGTTTAGGAGGTGATCTACTTCATTTACTTGCAAGTTATCCCAAATTGCATCCTATGGGATTTGTCTCCTCACAACTTCCTTCTGTACGTGCTCCTTGATGGATATGTACCGCAAATTTACAAGATCTTGTGTAACGTCGTATTCTCTTTCTTCATTAGATTGCACTAGTTCTTATTTATATGGCCATTTTCACCAACCCGACTTCGTACTCAACTTGACTTCTTGTAGGCAACAATGCCAAATGGTTACTGCCTAATTCAATATGCTTTGAATATAATTGAGTAAACATGATAAGTAAATACCTAAAACTACAAGGAATTCACACTAGTAATTGCATAAAGATATCATAGTGTATCATTCATATGCTTATACAAAATAGTTCCAAGGAAATCTCATAACATGTGGCCCCCTTTCTCAATTACATTAAGAGTATATAGATTAGTCGAATTGTTGAGAACTTCCAGCTGTTGACGCAACTACCAAGAGCAATTGCTTACAACCCATAAAGAAAACTAATCTTGCCGATTGCAATAGAAGCAAAATATAACTAATAGAAAGATTTTCTTTGACTACATAGGTATGATTCTTCATCAAGGCATCGTAGGCATCTAGTCAATTTGCACAAGAGCCTCTCATTTAAGTTTTCCCTTTGCTCTTGAATATTATTGTACTTTAGCCACCTTGAAAAGGACAAAAGAAACAGTAAAATGGACATGCTCATCTAAACCTGCAACCTATTTCCTTTGTTGCTGAGGTCGAGCATTAAATGTATGAATACCATTTTTCTTGCACATCATGAATGGTGGAATAGTACCGATTTGGTTTTTACCACTGGGGGACTCGGGATTCTTGAGGTGAAGCAACCGCATGTTGGGACGAAGACAACTTTAATCTTTGTTGTTTATATTGTAGTGGAGTAAAAATTTATTAGTTGAAGGCTAATGCATTGGTGATTGTGATGGAGTATAAAAAGAAGAGCCCTTATCTTTCAAAGGAACCCCGGTACTAGTTCTTGAATAATCATAGACTTAATGTTGGTTAGAGTACATGTCTCTTAGATTTTTCATTGTAGCCAATAAATAAATATTTGAAGCTTTTAGAATCTAATTTACTCCCTTTACTAGGAACTAACAGATGTAGTAGAACCAAAAACATGAAAACATGTTACCTTAGGTTTGAGCCGAAAGTAAGATTCTTTAGGAGTCACACCCTTCAATGCTTCACATAGATTTCTATTTGGGAGATACAACATCATGTTTACTACTTTACCCCCATTGCCTATACGACATTCCTTTGATGTGCATCAGATAAAGGCTATCTCGATGATTTTCATGGTTCTTCTCCTAACCACCCGATTTTGTTAAGGGGTGTACAGGGCTGTCAATTATTTGAATATTTTCCATCTCACAAGAAGAGTTTCGGAATTGCTTTTAAGTGAACTTGTTCCCATTATTGGATTGTAAAATTTTGACCCGTCTTTTTTTGTGATTCTCAACTACTTTGCGTTTGACAAAGGAACCAAAGCAATCAAAGTCGTTTTTCAAAAATAGACCCACATTTTCTTTGAGCAATCATCAACTAGCAAAAGGAAATACATTGCACCAAGAATTGTGGATTATTTCTAGAATAGTTTGCATAGATCTCCTATAATGGGATCTAAAGCCCCCCTTTGCATGCCATGTTGCAATAGTAGGGATTAGCTTTTTTTTTTTCTTTTAGCCAAACATCCTGCACATATATTACACTTCACATGATAGATGGCAATTTGTGAACCATATTGGATCTACTTAGTTTGGCTAAATACTAAAGGCTGCGGTATCCATATCTCTCATGCCATAAAATGCGACCACTTTCCTCCATAGCCAATGCATTTAAATTAACTATGACATGATCAACTAGCTTCTAGTGCCCACCTTGTTAATGGTTAGTGAAGCCACTATCCCCTGCTTAACATCTATCACAATGTACTTACCACAAAAATTCACAACAATATTAATATTATTAGTAAGCTAATTGATGAATAACAAATTTTTGATCATGTTAGGAAAAAACCTAATATATTGACTGTTAAGAAAAAGTGACATTAACCTTGTAATCCTATGTCATTTATATGTCTCCACGTTCCTTGGAATGTGTTCTACGGGACATGAGCGAAAATCATTAAATTTTAAAGTGAGGGTTTAATTTCGATGGAGGTTACACATCAAAAATGGATAGGGCATCTTTCCTAAGCGTCCATATTTGGAGTTGAAAGGTCTTAGATGGGGCACCTGAGATTGGAGAAGAAAAGGTGTTTGTTGGTGTTCCATTGTCGAGCAAAAAGGTCATCAGAGCAATCAAAAAGTGCAAAGTTGGATAGGCTATGCGTTAGGCATCCATGTTGGAGCATTGTAATTTCCATTTAATAATTTATTGTCTTTTGGTTGTCCAAGAAGGGGGTGTGGGTTTCGCAAGTGGTCTTGTACCTCTTGGTTTGGTTTACCATTTGTGGTTTTACCTCCCACAAGTTTTATAAATTGGAGCCATCAGATGGTAGTTTTATGTCGAGTTCTTGCAAGTAATAGGGTGCTGTTGGGTTGATTATAGATCAGTAATGGAGTGTATTATTGTGTACCCTCATCCGAAGATCAATTATATGCTTGCCCTCTTTTTTCGTGTGGAGTTTTCTCTTTTGAAGGGTTTCTCCACGTAAATTTGGTGTCACATTTTGTTTCCTAATTTTTATATTGTGATGTATGTTGCAATCAAATGTTTAAATCTGATTTGGTAATTTGATTTTCAGATGTGAATTCACTTGCATAAGTTCATATTGTAGTTTTCCTTCACCTTGTTTGTCAACATTTGGTATCAAAGCTAACAGTTCTATTGAGAAGGGGACACCTTTCTCTCAAGTGTTGGAGGTTTTTTGGCTATAGTGGGAGCTTTTGTATTAAAGTATATTGCAGATTTGTGAAGAAGATTGTTTACCATGGCTTCTACCTATTGCTAGGATATTGTGAAATTGAATGGCATAGGCTACAAGACGGGGAAACTGAAGATGGAGGATCTCCATGAAGAGAGAGATCAATGGTTGCTAGTTTCACAAGAGAGTAATCCAGCTGAATGTTTGATGAAGATTGGAAAAAGTTAGACAAGAAGGCACGAGGAACCATACAGTTGTATCTCATGGATTTCCTCCCTTTGCTTGTCTCCATAGAAGACACCACATACAAGTTATGGAAGATGATAGGTGATATTTATCAAACTAAAAGTTTGTCTAGCAAGGTGTATCTCAAAAGACGGTTATATTCTTTAAAAATGAAAGATGGTGATTTTATTGCAGACTATTTAAATGATTTTAATTTGATTATAAGTCAGCATGCATCATGTTGGCGTAATAATTGACACCTCTGGAGTGTAAGTTTGTACGGACAACTATGCACACTACGTGATGAGTGCTCTTCAAATTAGGAGGGGAAGCTCCCTTTTTTGCTGGTATGCGTTCTAAAAGTAAAGTAATTTAAACCTATCTTTTTCAACTCAGTTGGGAGAGGCACAAGGTTAAGGAAACCAAGGACGTTGCAGCTAAGGGTTTTCTCTGGTTTTGCAGGTCTTCACTACAACTAAAATTAAATACTTTAATCTATCCAATTTCCTCAAGAAACTAGAGCACGAGGAAAAACAGTAGGAATGGTTTTACACGATAAACCGGGTACAGATTCACAAAGTGAAGGCAAGGTGGCACAACAATTTGCTTGGCTGAATAGGCTTATTATCACACACATCACACGATAAGCTTTAGGTACAAACTCTCAACATGAAGGCAAGGTGGCACAAAAATTTGCTCAATTTGAATAGGCTTATTGATAACAAAACATAAAGCATAGCCAACTAGGACAGTAAATTGCATAGGTGAGACACGCGTACAATCTACGATCAAACTAGCCACTATATTTAACTAAGTTGAGCATTCACCATAATAATTGAATGAAACCCAAGTGCCATAGCAATTCATTATCATAATAAATACTCATGAACAAATACAAAATAAGCAATATTACAGGAAAGGTGGGCACAACATATATTACTCTCTTGTGCAAAAGTTCTTTACAAATGAGCTGAAAGCTCTTATTTATAGGCATCAAAGGTGTAGACAACCCTAAAATCACCTTGAGTCAACTACAGTCCTGTAGTGCATGCAAGATTTTATTACTAAACCCTAATAATGGAAACTATATAGTTAACTGGCAAGCTACCATCAGTTAACTGAAACATCTAATCTAAGTGGACAATGTGCAAGCATGCACATCCTTATTGAAAGTAAGTTAACTGGAATACTACCATCAGTTAACGTAAAAAGCTAGAAAAGAAACTCCAAGTGAATGTAGATACTTCCAAGATAGACATGCGTGAAATGTGAAACATTGAGTTAGCTGCCGTGTATGAAGTCTATCCCGAAAGGCTGGAACTGAAGTCTACTGGCCTTGATCTTGAGCAATCAACCCATCCACAAGGTCGTTGACTGCGTCACCTTCTGGGGAACTGAAGCTTTAACGAAGTATCCCATGCCTATGTAGCATGTCTTCTCCACCAGTGATCTGACACTGAAACTCGCCTTTAGTCCTGGTTGCCTCATCAAACAATGCTGACATGACTGTAAGCTGATTCATCTTATTGCCAATGGTCTCACCACTAAAAATACCGTGAATGAGTGCTTGGAGCTCTGACTGAATGTTAGCAAGCTCGACATAATCACCACCCACATGCTGATACTAGCATGGTAGTTGAGACACAAAGTTTCTCACATAGCGGAGTGCACTAGTGACATGCTCTCTGCTCTCAACCAACTCTGATGCTATTGTTTCTTCTATCTTAACCTTGAAGATCAATTATGTTCTCCAAGTGTAGACAGCCTCTTTATCTTCTGCATCTGTGACCGATTCATATGACAATCCTAGGTTAGCAATCAGGATCTCATCCCTGGGTGTACTAATAGCCAAGTCACGCTCCTCATCCTGAAGTTGTAGATAGAGCTCGCGTGCATAATACCGCAACTGGTATAACTTTGAAAGTACAAGGCAACCTCTAGTAACAAACTCCTCCCACTTATCTAACCGCTTGCCATATGCAACCAAGTGATCAAGCTGACCTTGTTTTGCTAGCGGTTCTAACATTGGCGGAAGTGCGGTGATAGCATTCCCTATTCTGTGTACAAGGCTAGAAATATATTGGCGAAGCTACTGTATTTCAGCCTTGAGGGCTGACTTATCTTCTCCATCCTTCACCATTCTATCCCTTGCGCTATCTGTAGCAACCTGTAGGAGATCAATCTCCGTCTGGCGAGTACTTCTACCGAAGTTGACTGTGATCACTTCGAAGTCTTGAGCTTCCATCTCGTTCAAACTCTTATCCTCTGGAGGTGCGACCGTCTCAATGACGATCTCCTTACGTGCATTCCTCTCAATGTGAACCTGTTTCTTGATCCTCTTGTTAGGCGCATCTTGATAAGCATGATCGAAATTTGAATGATCAAGCACATAAGATGGCTGTCTCCTCTTTCTTCCCAACTGACTCTCAAGCCAAGATGAATCCCGACTAATCCCACTGGAATGATCTGTACTAGTAATGGGAGGATCCGACGAAAGTGAATGCGTAGAGGTGTCACTGCGAGGTGGTGAGTCCAAGTCCAAATCGATGTGAATTGGAACTGGAGGCTACTTTGGTGTCGGTGACAACATATGTGGCTAAAACTCAGGTTATGGTGAACTTTGAACAACTTCTCTAACAAGCTCTACATGCGAAACAACAAAAGGTGCCTTTCCCTTTGAGTTGTTAGGCACCAGATTCTTCTTAGGAGGATTACTCCTCTTCTTCAGCTTGGGTTTAGATGAGGAAGGTGGTGAAACTTCCATTGGTGGCGGCTCTACTCTAGGCATAGTTACCCTCCTGGTCCTTCTACTTTCTAAATAAAGCATACTATTCTGAATGACTCTGCTCGACCTCTCCTTCATTGATGAGAACTCTTTGGCGTACCAATCAACTGTCGACAGTGGTTGTCCATCAACCTGTTCTCTGTAAAACTGACGAAGTGCATCTTCCTCATCCTTTGACAAGCCTTCCACCTCTTCTGCCAAGAAGACAGATATCTGCGGAAGAGAGAACCTGCTGTAGCTGTGCCTACGTACCTCGAAGTCATCCTCGCAATTCACCCAGTAGTCCTCCATTGTAGGTTTGTGATAAGAGCGACTACCAAGGCGTGTTGCGAAATGTCCCTAAGGATCATATGTGCGTGTATCAACCAAATACTTGAGTTTGCAATTCTCTAACTCCTGTCCTGCAGCTTTAGCATCAACTGCTGTCTTACACCAATATATCCGGAACTGCATAGGAAAGTTGGCAGCCTGTTTACGGTTGTGGCGCAAACGTTTGTGAACCTCATACAGCTGCCTCAAGAACTCCATGAATACTGTCTTATCCGAAGGATAATGTGGTAGCATAGTTTTTTTTCCTGTGTATCCATAAACACGGATGTAGGTGTATGTAGGGAACTGAATGTACCAGTCTACCCAATCTTCCATTGCTGCTCTAGCAACTACTGAGATACGAACGTGCAACTCCCGGTCCAAGTTTCTCACTGTATATGTCAAGAAAGTCTCCTGCACACGTTTGAAATGTCTTTCAGCCTTTGTGAATTCGAGCTGATCATAGTAACGATAGACTTTCTATGCACTGAGTATGCCCATCGTGTTCAACCCTTTAAACTGACCCTGATAGGCGATCAAGTATACGAGGTAGGAACACATATGAAACTAGCACGCAACTAGGAAACCGATGATTTGCTCGTGAATAGCATCGCTGATGAAGGATGCCCAGTCATAATGCTCTTGCCCAGAGATGATTCGACCAATGATATAATACATCCATGGGTGAAATTTATTGGCATTTGCATGACCTGAGACACGATTAAGCAGTGTAATCAGAATTGCATACTCATCTTTGTATTCACCACGACCTACATTGTTTGGCAACTTGGTCTTTTTCTGTTTCAGCCACCTCTCTGTCATCTTACTCTGACACTTATCCAATTCAACATTGAATGCCTGCTCACTCTAACTCATAGAAATGACCAGACCATCTGGATGCTGAGGAATACCCAGACTTCTCTCGATATCCAAGGGTTTGAGACTGCAAATAACACGCCCATCTACTGACTGTATCTCTCGTGCAACAAAATTGTAATGCTTAATACAAGATATTACGAATTTGTTATACCCAAAATGAAATTTTTGGCATTCTGCTTAAATTGAGCTAAACAACGTAAAAATGCCATCTAAAGTATGTTTTAGGTCAAACCAAATATGAAATCCTTGTGGGTTTTTGTCAAGGAACCTATGGTTAAAATTTTAAAAAAACGAAAAATTAGGGTTTTACACCCCTATTTTTGTGGAAACCCTAAAAAATAGGACCTTCCCGGAAATGATTGAAAATAATTCTGATAGGCTTAATTGCCTTCACGATCACACTGATCAAGTCAGAATTATCAAAAAATATGTTTTACTCTGGTGGGTCTATTTCTATTTTTCAGGAACAAAGTTAGGAGCTCCGCAGCCATTAATGGCAGATTGGCCAGTACCAGGTGCTGAAAGCTAAACCTCAAAAGCTTCAACGAAGAAACCATGGCGGAAAAAGATAAAAATGATGACGTTCAACGAAGGAGATTCTCAAAACGGAAAAAGGCCAAAATTTGGCTAAGTCTGGAAGGTGCACGTTTTGTCTACCAAGGCAAAACATAGTCTACAGTGGTTAAAAGCGCCCCTCTTGAAGAAAGGCGCCCTTGAACCTTAGAGGGCAGATCAAAACATCTGGCAGTGTCAAAACAGTCGTCCTCTTCACTTTCATACTAGCTCGACAACGAAACAATCAGCAAGATTATCTGATTCAACAATCATTGACCAACCGTCAGCGAAGTATGGAGGATCCATTGACGACAGAAGTGCCAAATCTGAAAGCTTCAAGGTAAAAGCGCCCTTGCTGGCCAGGGGCGCCCCTCAGTTGCAGACATCAGATGAATCCAAGAGCTGTAGCTTTATACATGATATCTTTCCAGCTTCCTCCCGGCTACGTGATCAATCTAACAGCAAGTCCACAAGACACACCAGACGATCACGAGACGAGATCAAGCAGAAAAAGCCAAATTTGAAAAACTGGAAAGATAAGCCAGAAAATGGCTAAGGCATGGCTAAAAGCGCCCCTCTCAAGGAAAGGCGCCCTTTCCTAAAGGTGTCCAGATTCAGCCGGAATCTTCACTACCTCCCAAGACGACCTTCTCAGCTATGACCTATCTCGTCAGCGAGACTATCAGCAAGAACTTCCGACAAATCAATCGACTGATGAAGAAGGTCAAAGGCTGGCAGTCCACAACCAAGATAAAACTAGGCAAAAGCTAAAAGCGCCCCTGCTGGCCAGGGGCGCCCTTTAGTTTGGAGGCCCAAAACTTGCCAGCTGCCACTGCAAAGTCAGGCATCGTGAACAAGACTGAACCAGCTACCCGACACATCATCAAGCAGAATCATCTGATTCATCAAACATCGGGAACGTCAGATCAAAGCAAAGAGGGTCTGAAAAGGTCAAAACGAAGAACGAGTCAGTGAAAATTGACTAAGGCATTGTCAAAAGCGCCCCTTTCAAGAAAAGGCGCCCTTCTTTCTGGAGGCCTAAACTCAGTTTTCTGAGCTAACCTCTCCCAGGCATATCTAGTCACATTGATCCTGCCTCAACAACAGAACTGTCAGATACTGCTCGAGATCAACTGAGCAACCTGAATCGAAGATCAAACAGGAGCACTTCAGCTTGCAAAATAGGCAAAAAAGATCAAATTCAAGGTTGGACGCCTAAAGGAAAGTCAAACAGAAATGTTGACTTGAGTTAGCAAATTTGGAGCCAAAAAAGAGAAAAACACTCCACAATCAGTGGAAATCATCTTTTGGAACTCCAAATCAGGACTGAATGATGAGTTATCTTCCATACTTTGTGGATCTTAACCCTAATTGCTTTATATTCATGCTAGGCGTCCCTTTTCCTCATTATTCTTTTTGCAGGTTGAAGGATAAAACATCAAGTAGCTCCCAAGAACAAGTTTTCAAGATCTGGCAGGGGTTTTGAACGGATCTTCAATATTTTTGAAGATAATTGGCAGTAAAAGCATTCTTCTCCCAAGATTGTTTCCAGAGACAGATTATTACAAGTGGCAGTTTATAACTTCCAATCCATCTTCTGTCTATTTCCTCTACTTCTGTCTATATTTCTTTTGCATGTCACAGGAAACGACAGATTTTCACAGATCTGACCAACTGGGTATGATCAGCACAGCTTTTTCAACAAAACCCACATGGTAGATTTTTTCAGAAAAAGTAGCCCTGCTGCCCCTATTTTTTAGGGTTTCCGGAAAAAGTCATAATATTGAAAAACGGACAAACTGGGTTTGTTTGGCTCTGAAGCACGAACAAAACCCATGTGTTAGATTTTTTCGAGAAAAATCACTTTCTGGTGCCCTTGCTGCCTCTGCCACCGAAGGGCTCTTGCATGTCAAAGAAAAACTCGTTTTTTCGAATTTCTGACGATCTGGGTCTGTTTAGAAAATCATTCTTAACAAAACCCATGTCTCAGATTTTTTCGTAAAAACTACCCCCGGCGAGGCTATTTTTAGCATTTCCAGAAAAGTGTCAGAACAGGGTCAAGTGCCCAGTCAATATTCAAGGTTTTCAGAATGCAGTACTCTCAGGTACAATACAAGACCAAAACAGTCTTATACCATGATTACCTGAAAACGACTGATACAGACTTATGGCAGAAAAATCCAGAGGTCAGTTCTGAAGACTTGGAGGGCATGAATCAAATCACATTGCAGAACATCGAAGAATCCGGTTTGTTTCAAGCAGCATCTATTCCAATCACCTTACAAAGCATCGAGCTTGTAATTGCTTGCATTAAGCATTACAACCCGACTACAAGAGAGATCCTGTCAGTTGACGGGAGGGTGATTTGCAGCTTGAAGCCAGTAGACATAGAGACTTGTTTTGCAATCCCACCATGCCCTACCAAGAAGGTCATATCAGTGACAGAATGCGAAAAGGCATTCGAGGCTTCAAAAGACAAGTGTTCGCTTATAATGGCTGAACATTGGCTGAAAACAAAGAGGAACAGTTTGCCCAGAGTAGTTGGTAGAGGAGAATTCAAAGACGAGTACGGAGTGCTAATCACCCTACTCAGCAGAGTCACTGGACAAGAGGAGGGAAAATCCTTCCAGCCGTGGATGTTCTACATTATTGGCAAGATAATCAGCAGAAAAGAACGTTACGACTGGGCCTCCCTGATCAGTGACACACTCCACCAACAATTCACCGGATTTCTAGAAGAGCACCGTTTCCACATGTGTTCATACCTGGTCTACCTGATAGCCTTCCAAGGCGATTTCAGAACATTAAACACTGTGGGAACCCTGGGTGTGCAAAAGGTACAAGAATACTTTCCTCGCTTGGAGTTCACTCTAGCGGAAAGACATTTCAAAAGAATAAATGACCTTTTTACTATGCACACCGTGCACGAGCTAGACCATGAGATGCACGTGCGTATTTCACCAGCAGCTAAGGCAGCAATGGTGGACTGGGCGGATTGGTTCATACAATTCCCCACTTTCACCTACATACGCGTGTATGGCTATAATGGCCACCCCGCCATGATGCCACGTTACCCCTCAGATAGGGTAGTGTTCATGGAATTCCTGAGGCAATTGGCCGATGTTCACTCTTACCTTCGCGTAAAGAAAAAGGCTGCAGTGAACTTTCCTCTTCAGATGGGACTCTACAGATGCAGAACAGCAGCTGATGCAAGGTTGATAAGCCAAGAAATAGTGAGATTTAATCTCAAGTACCTCATCGACAGGAGGCCATCCTATGACCCCAGAGGCATCTTCGCAGCTCACCTTGAGCAAAGATCATCACATGAACCTTTCATGGAAGATTTTTGGGTCAACTGCGAAGATGAGTTCGAAGTGAGAAGAAGGAACCATAGCAGATTCAAGCTCTCACAGATTGCAGAATTCATGTCAGAAGACATCGAGGGCTTATCTGAAGACGAAGGAGAAGTTATTCTTTCTTCCTTCTTCACGGGTCTAGTGGATTCACAACCACTCGGCAAGGTAGACTGGTACGCGAAAGAGAGTACGTCTATTGAGGAAAGAACGGGTAGAGTAGTTCGACACAGTCAACTCTACCTGGACAGTAAAAGGACAAGGAAGGTAGTACTTCCCCGATCAGAGCCGCCAGCGGTTCAGTCTACACTACCTTCCACGTCTAGGAGGAAACCCAGACAGAAGAAGATGAGCTTTCCTCCAGAAGGAATGCGGATGTCAGGAAGCACATGGGGGAGAAAAGGAATTGCCAGCACAAGCCGGCAAGAGGTACAGGTGGAGACAGCCACCAATTTGCCTGAGACAGTTGAGACCGCTGCAACTACACAAGAACCAGTGATTGAAATAATCGCTGTAGAGGCGGAAACCATTGTAGAAGAAGTTGTAGCAGAAGCGGTGCCAGTGATAGAAACAGAGCCACCATCTTCACCACCATCACAGAGGTCACAAAGTCCTATTGATTTGGACTCGCCACCACGAGACATTGCCACGGCACAGTCTCGTTCTTCTAGCATTCAGGGGACCTATGTTCCTCCTCCCAGCGATGCTAGCCGAGATTCTATCTGGCTGGAAAGCTCGCTTGGGAGAAAGAGGGAGAGGCCTTCATATCAGCTTGACTTCTCTGAATTCCATCATGCCCCACAAGACATGCCGGTAAAGAAGTTGAAGAAGCAGACACATGTAGAAAAGAATGCAGAGAACGAGGTCATCATAGAGACTGCTGCCCCACCTGAAGACAAAGATATACATAATGTGAGGGTTGAGGATTTCACGCTTTCAAAGGTGAACCTTGGAAAGACCACTCGACAGGTGGAGGCAGACCTTCTTGGAATTGCCTCGGCGAGTGTCAAAGAAAGGATGACAAAAGATGGACAAGACAAAGCAGCCTTGAAGGCTGAAATCCGTCAGCTAAAGTTGTACATTTCTAGTTTGATACATGACACTCCAAACTCCTCGGCTTTGCCTCAAGGACTGTTGGATCTCCCAGCTGAAAGGAACCATCATCAGTTGATTACATACGGTAAACACTTGAGACGTCAAGTGGATGAGTTTGTTGTCAAAGGGCGGTGTGTGTTGACAGAAGCATATCAGCTGAGAGACAGAGCACATGGACTTCGATCAGAAATCCAGAAGTCAGATATAAAGGCAGCTCAAGAGAGGCCGAGAGAGGAGGCGACAGTTGCTGATTTGCAACAAGCATATGAATCAGTTACGACCACAGAAAATAAACACCATCTCTTTGAGTGGAAAGAACAGGTGGCATACAAGGTGAGAGCCTATGATGCCAACTCTGTGGAGCTGATTGACTATAGACGCTTCGTCGCCAATATTATCAACTTCGCAAGAACGTTGGTAATATCCTTCCCGGAGTTAGAATATCAGCGGGAAGGAGGAGAATATGTGGAACTTGAAACCGTGCAGACACGATTCCAGGATGTCATCCGATCTTCATTCCTTGAAGATCCCAATGGCTGCAAATTAGCCAAAATTGCAGCCATGTCTGTCCAGTTAGATGAAGCAGCTGCCCAATGCATAACCTATCATCAGCAGCTTACGACGGGTGAAGAAATGCTTAGACGCCACATGGTCATCTTGAAGAGCATTAATTGCCCGGAGGCCGAAGAGGTCAATGACTGGATAGAGACTTTGTTGACCAGTGGTGAAGAGGTGTAAAGCACCAAGGGAGGACGTCCTACCCTCCAAATAGCATTAATGATGACTGAAGTCAACTTGATGCCCCTTTCCAAGTTGACTCCAGATCTCCACAGATCATGCATGTCAGATCCCACTAATCTAGGATGTCTATTTGACTCCCACGATTTGTGGATCTCAGATTTCCTCAAAAGGTGGATGTCTATTTGGAGACACATTTGTAACATAAGTTCACTTTTAGTTAGGTGTCAGTCAACTGAGGTAGACTTCCAGTTTGACTTTTGTTTAGTTTCAGTTAACTGAAGTAGATTTCCAGTTAACTGTTTGCTCACCTACATTTAGACATAGAATAATATCTTGCTGATTGGCAAGAACTGTTTGTTAACTCAAGGAGATTTTAGGGTTGCCTACTCCTTTGAGTTCCTATAAATAAGAGCCTTAGGTTCTTTATTTGTTTAACCTTTATTTGCTAGCAAAATTGCTGCGCCACTGTTGCCAGAGTTCGCTTGTTTATATCTGTTCACTCTTGGATGAGAGTTCGTTGGTTGATCGCAATTGTGCATGATTTCGTGCCTTTGCTGTCCCGACCTTTGTAATTCTTTGAAGAATCTTAAAGAATAAATCAGATGGTGCAAGCTTGATTGATCTAATTATTTGAGTTATTCAAAGTCTTGTTTTTAAATAGTGCATTGTTTCAATCTCCTCCTTGGACAGGTGTCGTCGCCTCCTTGGATATTTTGTCATCAATCATTATCGTTTGATGTTGTTTAATGATCTTTCTTGCAGCCTAGACTTTGGACAGGTGTCGTCACCTCCTCGGGAATCCTGTTAGAAAGGCCATCGTCCCTTGTTGTTTCCAGTGAGCTGCTTCCAAGCCTATACCTCGGATAGGGGTTCCTCCTCCTTGGCAAGTCTCAGATCCAGTTTACCGTAACGAGTGTTTGCTTGTATCGAGCCCTATCTTGGTATATATCCGAAGGTTCAGAGCCTCGGCCATATTCCATTGAGACGGAGGATTCAAGTGATCCAACCATACCATTTCGCTCCTATGCCCTCATGCTCTGTTTTTCTTGAGGAGGTAGGATAGTTTAGAAGCTTAGTTAGTCGTAGTTAAGATCTGCGGAAACCAGAGAAAAAGCTTAGCTACGGCGCATTGGTTTATGCACCCTTGTGTCCTACCGCTGAGTAAAAAAGATAGGAAATCTTAGTACACCCCTTTTTTACAGTATAAAATCAGCAAAGAGAGATCTTCCTCTCTATAATCCGAAGAGCATGTACTAACACACTTGCAATAGCTGTCCGTTTCCAATAAGCACTCCAGAGGTGCTAATTGAAACGCCAACAGAATTCTACGCAATGAACTGAGAAAGGTATGGAAGCGGCCTCAAGTAACCCGGACTGCTATATGTTCTGGATTATCGAATCTCTTATCTTGAGTGGATCTAAAACTGCTTCTGGAAGCACCTTATGTAGATTCGTATCAATTGTCCCGATGAAGTCATGAGTCAAGACCGACTTGGTCTTGAATTCGAGCTGAGTAAACTGCATTATGAAAAACTCGCCTATTGACTGTGAACATGGCTATATTCTGACAAGTTTTCTAGAGAGCTAAAAATAGCCTGTTGAGGCTCAAAATAGCTTGTCGGAGGTAAATTTTCATGGAAAATTTTGAGATATGGGTTTTGCTCAGAAAATGATTCTAAGACAACCCTGAATATCAGAAATGTTAAAACTCGACTTCTATTCAGCAATGCAAAGGAATTTCAGTTAAGAAAATTAGAGCCTCAAGAATTGATGCTTTGGAACAAATTTTCTTGAAAAATTCTAGCACATGGGTTTGCCTGAGGAAATCGTTTAAATCAATCCAACTGTTTTGTTTTGCCAAAATTTGCCAATTCTTTGAACATGTGAGAATTTTAGACGAGAAAATGGAAGAATTCTAGAAAAGAAGAAAGACGTTTTTTAGTTTTTATAATTGTCTTCTTCTGTCAAAATCGCCACTCTGCCTTAAATTCTGCTGTTGAATCTGGACCTGTACCTGCAAAAGAATGTTTTTGATGCCTTCAAATTTGTTTATCTGATGAAAATTCGCCAATCTCTTGGAGAAATTTGAATTCTCTAAGCTGGATGAATGAGAAATGGTGCCATACTTGCAATAAATAGACAAAATCGTCCCATAAAAGCAAGACTGCAAGCTCTGAAAACCCTAACTCTGAAAGAAAGAATTTGATTGGCTCTCCACCAGCTGAACTGTCATTGACTCTGAGTTCCGGATTAAAATAATATTAAAGTAACCTTCACATGCAAATTTATGAATAAACATTAAAAGAGGCGCCAATAATTAATTCTTTGAAGAAAATCGCCTTTTAATGTTTTGCATGCAAAAATTAAATATTAAAATATTATTTGAATCATTTAGCCAAAAATAGCATCTAGATGTGCTCGACAAACTTCACTAATTTGAGAAAGTCCAAATTTGACCTTCTAGGCGTCCATTTGCAAGATTTATTGAATTTTTGACTCTCTTATTTTATAGCTGACTACACAGTTACATCTGGCCATGTTCAGGTCTGATTTCCGGGTGACTGAGTGAACCTGTGGCTGATCTGAGATATCTACTATGAAGCCTGCATAGCGAGGATGAAATGTCTACTGGGAGCTGCAACTGCTAAAATCAACATTTGACCCCTCAAACAATTAAGCGCCTTTAATTAAATTGATGCAAGGATTCCAGACAACCATTTCTTTGTTTTGCCATCTGACGCTTCAAACTATCATCAGTGGTGAACAATAAGCCCTGCTGACTGGATGATAGGTTCATTACATGGCTGAAAGCACTCTGCATCCAACGACTGTATGTAAGGTATCTAAAAGTTGCATCAAGAACTCCAAAAAGATGGGCACCCCTGGCCTGTGAAGGTGCAGATACCCTTTTGACAAGAGTGACTTTAATCAGAACACCATACTTTGACCCCTGACACCGGGAGCTGGAGTGCTCCGATTCGTGCACCATCTGTCTCTCTGCGTAGCTGGATCAACTTACAAGAGATGTCTTTGGAGGTGACGAAGCAAGAAAACTGCTTCTAAGACCTCAAAGAGAAGGGCGCCTTTTTCAAGGAGATGTGTACTTCCCATACTTAAGCCATTTTTTGGTTGCTTTCACTTTTCATCATCAGCACATTGACCTCGCACGTACGAGTGTCTGCCAAATCTCGGAGGTTGACGGTTGGACTCGTTGGATAGCTGGAGTAATTGCACACAAGTCTTGTGAAGATTGTGAATGCAAATAACCTCATCTGGCAGGCCTAAAGGCTGGGCACCCCTAGCCTACAGATGTGCAACTGTGTATAACTACATTTCTCCATCCTTTGATTTACGTGCTCGGTAGAACCTCTGTCACGGTCGCTTGGAATATCGGATCATCTTGCGAGCTGATGCGTTGCGAAACCAGACTAGATTAGAGAAGATCTCATGAAGAACCTATCTACAAATTCACACATCTGAGAATCCAAATTCAAGGGCGCCCCTGAGCTACAGGGGCGCATAAATCATCAACTTGACAGTCTCTGTAACTTGTACTCTCTTTGTACCTCCAGCTTCTGACCTTGATAATCGGAGTTCTGTACTACATACATCTTCACTTGATAGCTCGTCGAAAAGCTAGGGTAATTCTGAAGAGATTGAATCCATTAGCAAGCACATGCAATGAGATCTAAGCCTTCAAAAAGAAGGGCGTCCCTGGGTTACAGGGGCACAAATCTGTTTTCTATTTGAAATTTACATGTCTTTACTTTGAAATACACCTTTCTTGCCATTGAAATGACCTTGTAGGAGTATAATATGCTCGTGAAATGCTCCTCCATCATTCATGCGCTGCTCTGGATCCTAGGTTTAAGTTCTGACCTCTAGGTACTCACCAATTGTCGTTGATGACTAACATGACACTGACCAAAGTCCATACTTGACCCGCCCAAAAACTTGTATTTTGACATCATTTTAACAACGTTTAGGCCCTTTAAGCAAAATGCCTTAATGAAGCAAAAAATTTGGTTTGGGTACAACACATCAGTAAATGTTAAATTAGAAGATGAAGATAAATGTATCTTGTTTTTTTGTTCTCTGCCCGAATCTTGGGAAAATCGAATTGTTGCCATAAGTAGTGGTAATATAGAGCCAAAGATGGACAATATTGTTTCCATACTTCTTTTAGAGGAGATGAGGAGAAAGACTATGAATGTTGGCTCCCAAGATGCCTTACATGTTCAATGAAGGTCCAAAGAGAAAGGTCCTAAAGGGGATAAAAAGAGGGATAAGTCTAAAGGATGTTCTAAGACCCCTAGAAAGAGTAGAGTGTTGGAATTGTGCCAAAAGAGGGCATGTGAAGGAGTCTAAAAACAAGAAAAAAAATGTTGATAACTCCATGGAAAAGTCCTCCGATGATGATTCTGATGCTTTGTTATTTCATCTAACTCTATTAATGATGATTCTTGGCTTATTGATTCATGTTGCTCCTACCACATGACTTGTCACAAGGAGTGGTTTACTACTACAAATAATATGATGGGGCATATGTTTTCCTTGGTGATAACAACACTAAGAAGATTGTTGGTTAGGGAAAGGTAAAGTTGTGTTTCAGTGATGGTGGATTAAATCTCTCGATGATGTTTTGCATATTCCAGGACTTGCGAGAAATTTACTTTCAGTATCCAAGTTTAATGATTCTAGAATGTATGTGACATTTGACAACCTTGTTTGCATGTTGGTAAGAGAGAGATTGGTGATAGCTAAAGGATTTCAGATAGGGACTTTGTTTAGGCTAAATGCCTCTACCGTATGTAACTCTTCCAATGTAACTAGCATTGAAAATGCATGTATGTTGTGGCACCATAGATTTGGTCACATTGGTGAAAAAGGTCTTAAGACCATTCTTAATAAAAAGTTGGTTGATGGTATTTTTGATTATTCTGTTGGCAAAATGATTTCTGTGAGCATTGTGTGTTTGGTAAATAGAATAGATCTTCATTTCCTAATGGAACTAATAAAGCAAAGAGATTATTAGAGATCATTCATTAGTGGATGTTGACTTTTTGGGTAAATCTTAGTATTATGTCTCTTTCAGTGACGATGACTCAAGATACACTTGGATTTAATTTATGTGTTCTAAATACGAAGTTTTCACTAAGTTTAAGGAATCTAGGGCCTTAGTTGAGAAGCAATAAGATTATAAGATAAAAGTGTTGAGATTCGACAATGGGGGTGAATTTTGTTCCAGGGAATTCAACGAGTTCTTTAAGCATGCAGGTATTGTTTAGTAGAAGACTGCTCCTTATACTTGCCAACAAAATGTGGTAGCAAAAAGAATGAACCAAACCTTGATGAAAAGAGCTAGGAGCATGTTGAGTGGTGCTAAGCTTGATAGTTGCTTGTGGGTAGAAGCGGTTGGTACTAGTTGTTATTTGATTAATAGATCTCCTTGTTCAACTCTTGTTGATAAAACTCCTTATGGAATGTGGATAGGTAGAAAACTTTTTGTTCCACACTTAAGGGTTTTTCGTTGCGAGACTTTTGCTCATGTGCTTTAAGAGAAGCGTTCTAAATTGGATCCAAAAGCTTAGAAATGCATCTTCGTTGGTTATGGTGAGAATGTAAATGTTATAAGCTTTGGAATCCTCTAACTCGTAAAATAATCTTTTCTAGAGATGTGATTTTTAGGGAGTTTAGAGCTTACTTAGGAGAAGAACAACCAAAGGAGAAAAGACAAAGATAGTGCACTTCAAGACAAAGATTGAGAAGCAGGAAGATGTATATAGAAGAACAATTAGATGGATCTGAGGATGGAGAAGAAGAGGGTTCAAAGAGTTTTTAGAGGATGTGCAGGATGAGCACATAGAAGAAGAAGAACAGGAAGAGCCCATTACTCCTACCTTGAGGAGGTCCACAAGGCAATGAAATCCAGTTGACCAGTGTAGCCCATTAGATTATCATTATCTATTTGCTTTGTTTTGTACTGACAATGAACTGAGATCTTCCAGGGAGGCTCTCTCTTCGAAGGAAAGTGAGACTTGGTTGCAAGCCATGTAGGAGGAGATGATGGCTTTGGATAGTTGTGACGGTTGGGATCTTGTTGGTTACAAGTGGGTATTTAAAAAGAAATTTGGAGCAGATGGTCGGTTAGAGCAGTACAAGGCCAGATTGGTGGCTAAGGGCTACTCCTAGAGAGAGGGAGTTGATTTTGGTGAAATTTTCTTTTTTGTTACTAAATTGACTTTTATTAGATTCCTATTATCTGTTGTTGATGCTTATGATTTTAAGGTAGAGAAAATGGATGTTAAAATTGCTTTCTTGCTTGGGGATTTTGAGGAGGAAATTTATATGTGACAACTTGACGATTTTGTTGTAAAAGGAAAATAACAATTGGTTTGCAGGTTGAAAAGATCTTTGTATGGTTTGAAATAGTCACCCTAGATGTGGTACCAAAAGTTTGATGCTTTTGCATTGAAGTTGGATTTTCTTAGGAGTGAGGAGGATCATTGTGTTTATATTAAGGTTATTGATGATTAGATTCTAATTATTGTCTTCTAAGTTGATGATGTTTATTGGTACAACAAGGTGATTATTAGTGAGCTCAAGACAAAACTTTTTGGCACATTTGATATGAAGGATTTGGGGGCTGCAAAATACATTCTTGTGATGGAGATCAACAAAGATCAGGGTCACATAAAGCTTTGGTTAAGTTAGAGAGAGTACGTTGATACCATTTTGCATAGGTTTAATATGCATGATTGTAAGCCAGTTAGTATTCTATTTCTAGATGGTACTAAGTTGAGTTTAGATGTGTCCTAATTTTGATCATAATTTTGAGGGTATGTATAAGGTTCTTTATGCTAGTGCCGTTGGTAGTTTGATGCATGCAATGGTTTGCACTAGACCAGATATAGCCTAAGCAATGAGAGTTCTAAGAAGGTTTATGTCTAACCTTGGTAAAAAGTATAGGACTTGCATGGTACTTTAGATTACCGTTTGGTTTATCATGGTATTGATGATGCGGTCAAGTCATTGGACATATAGGGATTTGTTGATGTAGATTGGGCAGGTGACTTGGATAGTTGAAGGTCCACTAGTGGCTGTGTATTTACTTTATTTGGAGGTGTAGTGAGTTGGATGAGTAAGAGGCAACCTACAATTGCATTTTCCACCATTGAAGCAGAGTATATGGCTGCAACACATGCCTCTAAGGACACGGTATGGTTATAGAGGCTTGGTAATGGCATTGGTTTTGATTGTAGGACAATGAGGATTGGATGTGACAATCAGGGTGCTATTTGTTTGACCAAAAACACTATGTATCATGCTCGTACTAAGCATGTTGATGTTCAGTATCACTTTGTGCGAGAAATGGTTGAGAATGGTAAGATCTTGATTGAAAAGGTTGACACTTTAGATAATGTTGCAGACTCTCTTATGAAGCCAGTAATCACATATAAGTTCTCTTGGTGCAGGAAGGCCATGGGCCTTGATCACTGTACTTGATTTATTATTTGTCTCTCTTGGATGTAATTACAATGTATAGTGTCAAGTGGGAGAATGTTAGGATAAGGTGACATTAACCTTGTAATCCTATGTCATTTATATGCCTCCACGTTTCTTGGAATGTGTAATAGGGGACATGAGAGAAAATCATTAAATTTTGGCATGTTGTAATTATATTTTAAAGGGAGGATTTAATTTTGGCGGAGGTTACACATCAAAATGGATAAGGCATCTTTCCTACACATCCATATTGGGAGTTGAAAGGTCTTGGATGGGGCACCCAAGATTGGAGTAGAAAGGTCATCTTAGCATCCGGAAAGTCGAGAGTTGGATAGGCTATGGGTTAGGCACCCATGTTGGAGCCTTTTAATTTCCATTTAA
Organism: Sequoiadendron giganteum; assembly: GCA_007115665.2. Classification (NCBI taxonomy): domain Eukaryota; kingdom Viridiplantae; phylum Streptophyta; class Pinopsida; order Cupressales; family Cupressaceae; genus Sequoiadendron; species Sequoiadendron giganteum. The sequence continues at coordinate 349,463,066 of CM021108.1, forward strand.
TATTTTGTCTTTTGGCTGTCCAAGAAGGTGGCATGAGTTTTGCAAGTGGTTTTTTACCTCTTGTTTTGGTTTACCATTTGTGGTTTTACCTCCCACAAGTTCTATAAATTGGAGCTATGAGATGGTAGTTTTATGTTGAGTTCTTGCAGGTAGTAGGGTGCTGCCGGATTGATTAGAGGTCAGTAGTGGAGTGTATTATTGTGTACTCTCATTCGAAGATTAATAATATACTTGCTTTGTCTTCTTGTGTGGAGTTTTTCCCGAAAGGGTTTCTCCATGTAAATTTGGTTTCATATTTTGTTTGCTGATTTTTATATTGTGATGTATGTTGCAATCACATGTTTAAATCTGGTTTGGTAATCTGATTTTTAGATGTAAATTCACTTGCATAAGTTCATATTGTAGATTTTCTTCACCTTGTTTTTCAACATTGACAATGAATTTTGTGGAATCACCCAACACAATCCTTATATCTACAATCCCTTCTATTGCATGTAATCTACTATCACCCAGTGAAACATAATTTATAGAATTAGTTGACAATAAATTTGACACACTAGTCTCTATGGCAAGTGAAAGGATGGTATACACTAGAATTAAAGAATCAACTATTTGTGTTGTTGTTGTCTGAAAAAAAATGTCGTAAAAGTAATACACATTTTCTCCATGTTTTGCTTTGCCTCAATTGGTGCCACATTAGCTAGGGCTCGTGGATTTTCATGGAATAGGTTAGATTGATGTTTTTGACATAATTTTTTAAAATGCCCAAATTTATGACAATAATAATACTTAACTTCATGTTTGGAGTGGTATCAAATCTCAAGACTTTCTTTGATATTGCCTAATTAGACTCTTTCATTTGTATTTGTCTCCATTTTTTTGTGATAGATATCAATTAATTTTTTCAAAAGTAAGAGTTTGATTTTTCCAACAGCTAGAGGAACTCCAAAAAGTTTTAAATAAAGGTGTGAACTATTAATTCTAAGAGCAGCCATACCATATTAATCCACCTTTTTGTTGATGGTGGAGTGTTGATCCATTAGGTCTTTCATCCTAAGAAGATCCTTGGAAAGTGACCTACCTTACCCAAATTTGCGGAAATTAATTGATTTTTCAAATTAATTACTTTTTTAGGGATTAGATACTTGTTTTTCAATTTCTCATAGAGATCGATAGTAGATATGACATTTTGGACTTTAAGAATCAAACCATTAGAGATAGATGGTTTCAACAATGTTAGGCTTCCTTGTGACAATTATCAAAATTATTGAAATTTTAGTTGATCTAATTTACATTTTGAGGATAATTTTATTAAAATTCCTCTACTCAACAATGGTGGATATTTTGTGACTTCAGACATTAAGATATTGGCTGGTTAATTTCCAGCCTTTAGGCAAAACAACAATTCGCATATTGGCCATAACGAGGGTTTCAACTTAGGTTTTACAGGCAATTTAAGGCATGAAAACTTCTATAATGTGATTTTGGATTTGGAAAACTTAAATAGTTCAAAATTACCAAAAGAATTGAATAAAATCCAAGACTTGACATCAGAGTTAATGCATGAAACTAACCACTTAAGATTTCCTTCATGCGGCTAGGGTTTGGATTTCTGAAACCCTAAGTTATCGAATCGTTTGAATATACCCCCCGTTTTCGGGTACGGGTTGTTTCTGAATTGGATACTGATTGGAATCACTGCAGAATCAGGTAGGGTTTGGGGATTGTTGGGTGCTGATTTTGTGAATGCATTTGTTTTTAGTTTTGTGATATATGAAACCCTCCACATGATAAAATCCGCAAGAGAAATTCGCAGATAAAATCTCCGTCTATTCATTACTCTAGAGCCTACCGCTCATTACTCCATCTCCTTACCCCGAAGGAAAAAATCCGCAGGAAATGATATGGTCAAATGTGGAAGGCGACTTCTTACTCCCACCGAACCCTAGCATGGGATCTCAATCTCAACCTGTTAGTGGTTGATCTGTGCTTGGAATCAGGAGAACTCGAACTAAAAACCTATCCCGGGCTCTATAATGTTTGCCTTCCTTGGATCTTGCTATGCCTTATTCTATCCGGCTTTGTTTGTGATGCTTACAATTGCCTCCATACCCAACCCCTCCCAAAAAAAATTGATGTACCGGCGTACCGTACCCACATACTCGATTTCGATTTCGATTCCAATTCAACAACTTAGCAGTGAGACCTATAGGGTTTTTTGGCTGGGTTTTTGGAATATACCGGGCCAATTTTTCAATTTTTCCATAGTTCAATTCACCCGTTAACGTTATGAAAAACTCAATCCAACTGAAGGGAACCCTTTCCTCTGATTAACCTAGATCCCAGTGCGGGCAAGGTTGAGAGCATACTCGAAAGGGGATCGTTAGCATTGCTGAAACTTGCTGAAAGAGTAATAGGAAGAAAACACAATCACTTAACCACTTATTCAGCGGGAGCATGTTGACAGCTCAGCCGATCAGCAAAATGAAGAGATAATGCATTGTAGTAATTAAATAGCCGGCAAGCCAGCCTCTTCCACTTCTTCAGTGGGTGATACAAGGAATTGAAACTAACTAAGACTGAAACGTAGCCAGTCCCTTCCACAGTCGTGGGAAATTACAAGAGTTATGTAGGGGTAGAAGAAATGTTGACAGTACTATTGTTCAACTTACAATTTGATAGAGAGCCTGCCAAGCACACATGATTAGAAACCATATAATGCTGCAATAATGTAAATGACTCCCCTATACCCTATTTGACTTCATAGACTCAATCCCACACCTAAGACGAACTCCTGCAAATCTGGTATGACTGATTGAATGACTGAAATTACGCAGACCAGCAACCAGTTTCTCACTAAAATGCTCACGAAATGCTCAAATCTTCACCAAATGTCATGATATCAAATGCTAAAGACTCATGGAGGTATAACGCCCAAATCCCAATGATGAAACTAATGTAAACAAGCCTAAGTATTTCATGCATGAATCCCAATGCAACCCCAAGAAGGTGCGACCCTCAAGGAAGTGCGATTTTGCATTATAAAATCCAAACCTTCATTAAAAATTCTGAAACTCAACACAAAGGGTCGCCCCTAGCAAGGAAACTCAAGGAATCAATACCCAGAATGATATGATTTTTATTCTCAAACTTATGAGTAAAAACATGGATCAGCCATATCAAAACAGCAACAGCAAAAACTGACTTAAAGAATAGAAAACCAATTACAATGCAAAATAGCTTGATTGCAATCAACTTCTCAACTAGTTGCTATCTTTCAAGCAAGAAGCTAAGCCAACTAGGAGGTATGCATTCCTCGAAGCAAGTCTGACACCATTCCGATAGCATAACAATACTGAAAACATGAGATAATGAACCCAAGAGACAACCTCTCCATATATAGCTTTTGAGAAGACTTTCTAGAAGCCTCTAGAAAAGTGCACCCATTCCAAGAGTCAACAAAATTCAAATTTCATGTTGACTTTGCTTCCTCCTCAATAGTGGCGTCCTTTTTCATGAAAGAATTATTTAATGAAATGAAATAATTCTTTTATCCCCAAGTTGGCGTTCCACTTAAGTAAATCACAATCTCAACTTTGGGAAATATTAATCCTACCTCATGATGAGGTGTGCACCCATGGAGACCACTTTTCAAACACAACATTAAGTTATGTTACTAGGCCAAGGTCGATATATTAAAATATAACATTAAAATGACTTATCTCACCAGACGAAGTAACCAAGGGCCAAATCAAACACTGCAACTGACTGCTCGAAGAGGAAAGCCAAAAGTACTGATACCACAGGACCACTGCCAAAAATAGAATTTACTAAAAATAGTAAATTCAGGAAGTTGCTCAAAACAGCATGCCAGCCATACCGTTGGGAAGCTCTCAAAAAACCCAGAAGGAATCCCCAAACAGAACTAAGGAAATCCAAGGGTAAACCTCTGAAAAAGCTAAACAACCTCTGCCTGAGAAGGAAACCCTAATTTTCTCATCCGAGTAGCCTACGGGTCTTAGAAAATAGGCTAACGGTCACCTCCAAGATCACTGTTGAGAGGGGGACATTACAGTTTTTGAAACCTATCTGTTCCCAGCCTTTCCTTCACTATGAGACTACTTCCCTTCTTGTTTTCTGTTTGTATTCTGCCTAGTCGGCCCTCAATCAGCCCTAAAATTGTGCTCTTCTCAGTCCTCAAACTATGCTTTTCTTTGGCACTCAAATTGTTGTCATGTGCGCTTCGGAAGAGTAGAAGAATTAATTGAAGAGTTGTAGCCTTTTTATTTCTTGTAGGCTAAGGGATGGAATAAGAGAATCAATAATATTTGAAGTGGGCCCAATCACTTTATTTTCAAAAGGCAAATTAAATATTATTATAGGGCCTGTTTAATATTTATTAAGTGTTTTAACACTTAATTTATTATGTAATTCAAAAAGTGTTTTTTGTAATTTATAAGGTATTTGTAAATACTTGGAGAAAAAAGTGGATGCCCAAAAGAAAACTATAAAAGAAGGCATTGCTCAAAGCAAATCATCCATTTTCATTTGTTATCAAACCCTTTTCATGAAGATGAAGCACTTGTGTTCATCTTTTTTGCCTGAGGATGAAAACCCTCTTGGCATAGAGATTTGGAGGATGGAGACCCTCTAGATTTCTATTGTTGTGTTGGAGGATGAAAATCTTTGACTCATTTGGAGTAATGCCATCTTAGGATTACCATTGTGCTGAAAGCTTGCAGTTTATTCCAGTTTCAGATTATTATGTGAAGATTTCTAGTGTGCTGAAGATTTCCGGTTTTAATTTGTATTGCAAGAATTTGCAAATTGTGGTGGCATTGCAAGTGAAGTGTCTAAATTCTGTGAAGGGTTTCATCATTGTCATGTTGTTGTGATAACAACAAATATTATTGCTTTATTTGCAATATCATATCAGTTGTACCATTCTTGGTAGAGACTGCCATACACAAATTGTGAAGGAGCTATACTCAGCCCTACCTATTTATTCAGGTCACAGCATAAATGTGGCTGCTGTAACACCTTGACTGCTGTGGTAGCCAGCTGCACCGTCTAGGTGGAGCGTATCATTTCATATCCACTAGGAAGGTTCTTACTAATTGCTAGCCCTCTGTACAACATCTATTTCCAAGAGGCTGCCATAACATTGGAAGCACCAATTGCAACATTTCAAATAAGGTTTGCAGAATATTCTGAAGCTCCCATACAGTGGCCTGCAACACATCGTAAAAGGATGTATAAGTCTTGAAGCTGCTGTTTCATATTAGATAGGAGTCACATCACTTTTCAAAGGTTTATTAATTACTATACTGCCGTACCTTTTCTTGGATGCTGCACATTCAGTTCTGCCATACAGCCTGCAAGGTTGTAAATGTGTAAGTAAACTCAGCTGTCATAATTTATTCAGGCTTTTTGTGGATATTTGGGGTGCTGTGTATTCAATTGTATCATTCGGGTTTTGATTGATATTGGCTGTACTTGATTTTGTCATTATTTAGAAAATGCAATTATGAATTTCAAAGTTTATTTATGGGTTTTAATGCTGCTATTCAGCATTCATAGTTTTTCACTTTGGCTAACATTCAGCATTTGCAAAAGGCGTTTGATATTAATTCTTGATACTGACATTAAAACCTGGAAGGCATTGTTGCAAGGCATATCATCAATTCAGATTTTGTGATTGCATGCTGTGTGGCCTGCTGCCAGCAAGTACCTTTGATTTAATATTAGTGCTAACTGATTCACTGTATGCTATCATACCACCCAATCGGGATCTTGATCATCAAAAGGTGCTGAAATTTATTTATTAATATTAATTGATTAAAAATTTCAGTTTGGGAACATTACATCTGCGCCCTTAGTTGGCTGTCAATTGGTGCTCAAATTATGCTTTGACATAACTGTTGGTCCTTTTGACAGTTATGACCGTCAGCCATACTATGGTAGTTTGCAGTCCCCTTCAGTCCCTCTCCTAGGGCTCTCTCTCTTTGATACCAAATGCTAGAAGAACAAATGCATAGATTTTGATAGAGTTGTATGGCACATGCTCCAATGTGTGTGTGTGTGTGTGTGTTGTATTTAATTTACGGGGAAGTTACATTGGTGGTTGTAACTTACATTGTTTTACTTTTTATACTTAACTGATGTGAGCTAGTACATCATTATCATAAGCGTTAAATACCTGTGTACATAGTATTGTATCTTTATATGATATCTAATAAAACTGGCCATCCTTTCTTTGTTTACAATGTCTTTGTATAAGTAAACAAGAATAATTATATTAAAGATTTCAACTTTCTGCAGTCCATATCTGTTGAAAGAAGAGTTTCTGGATGAAAATTGCATAAAAAATCTTTGATAAATAATAATAAGTTTGTTGCATTCGCCTTCTTACACTCGAGAGATCTGTCTTCTGACATTTCTCACATGTTGCCAAATTTAGGTGTCAATTTATAACAAGTGTATTAGATTCCATATCTTTTTTCTACTCCCTTTGTAGAATTTAAAATTTCAAATCCTTACCATGCTTTATTTCTTCTAATATTTTGTGAATTATTTCAATTCATCTCATAGTGAAAAGGCAACAAGTGAATATGAGCTAGCTCGAAGAAAGGTGGCAAACTTCATCAATGCATCCAGCTCTGAGGAAATTGTATTTACTCGTAACGCGACAGAGGCGATCAATTTGGTTGCATATTCATGGGGTCTTACAAATATGAAGGAAGGAGACGAGGTTTGCTCTCTTCCTCAAAACTATCTTACCCTTGTTGAGCTTACTGTTTAATTATCTGATAGTAGATTTTTTTCTGTAAATCAAGTTAAAACAATTTTAGTTCATTCGCTTCTTTAGAAAGAATTTGAGCATTTTCTTAAGGGAAGTTGTTTAAAACTGCTTTGATGTCTAAATAAATTATGATGCAGAATTTAGTGGTAAGTAGAGATAACAGAAGTGAGCTTTGGATGTGGATATATAATGTTAAAAAAGCGGTTGTGATCTGCAAATAACATGATAGATAGAATGCAACAAGTTTTGGCAAGATGGATAGAATTTTACTTGATAAGATCGATTTTTGAAAAGAAAGGAAAAGCAATACCAAAAAATATGAACACAAATAAGATAATATATAACTTGCAATAAAAGGAAGTTTATGTTGTGTTGGCACTTCAATTAGCACCTCTGGAGTGCTTATTGGAAACCGACAGCTATTGCAAGTGTTTTAGTACTGCTCTTCGGATTATAGAGAGGAAGATCCCTCTTTGCTGATTTGTATTGCGTAAAAAAGGTACAATAAACTAAGGTTCCTTTCTTTTTTACTTAGCTGCAGGACACAAGGGTGCATAAACACAATGCGTTGTAGCTGAGGCTTTCTCTGGTTTCTGCAGATCTCAACTACAACTAAACTAGCTTCTAAACTATCCTATCTCCTCAAAATAAACAGAGCACGAGGGCATAGGAGCATAATGGATTGGTTGGGTCACTTGAATCCACCGTCTCCTTAGAATATGGCCGAGGCTCTGAACTCTCGGATATATGCTGGGATAAGGTTTTATGCAAGTGAACACTCTTTACGGTAAGTTGGATCTAAGACTTGCCAAGGAGGAGGAACCCCTGTCCGAGGTATAGGCTAGGAAACAACTCAGTAGAAACAACAAGGTATGATGACTTGGCTAACAAGATTCCTGAGGAGGTGACGACCCTTGTCCAAAGTATAGGCTAAAAGACAATTCATTAAACAACATCAAATGATAACTATCAATATCAAAATATTCAAGGAGTAGGAACCTCTGTCCAAGGAGGAGATTGAAACAATAAGCTATAAACACAAGATGTTTTGAAGAACTCAAATCTTTAGATCAAAATGCATGCGCCTTTTGATTTCCTTCTTCAAGCTTTTTGAACGAATTACAAAGAATTGGGACAACAAAGGTACAAAATCATACACAATTGCTATCAACCAATTAACTCTCATCCAAGAGTGAACAAATATACACTTTCAAACTTGCTGGCAACAATGGCACAACAATTTTGCATAGTAAATAAAAGTTAAACAAATAATGAGCCCACGACTCTTATTTATAGAAACTCAAAGGAGTAGGCAACCCTAAAATCTCATTGAGTTAACAATCAGTTTTTGCCAATCAACAAGAATTATTCCTGTCTAAAAGTAGGTGAGCAAGTAGTTAACTGGAAATCTACTTGTTGTGACCTTTTCACACATCACCCCATTCAAGATGGGGACCCCCTAATTTTTGCTCCATTCTGGTCTTTTGGCTTGGGTTTTCTCTCTCTCTCTCTCTCTGGTCTTTTTGTCCTTCTGGGGATGTCTCGTCATTTGACCTAGGTTGAAATGTTGGCTAAGTCTGTGAAATTAGGGTTTTCCATCCTTCAGGCTTGTTTGAGGTCAAATAAGGTTATCAAAGTGAAGTCCAAGCACAACAGTACAATCAGAAAGCTCAAGGCAGGATCCCACTGAATTTTCACTGAAATCTGACAACTTACTATTTTTAGTAAGTACCTAATTTGAGGTCTTTTCCTCAGAATTTTGGGATTCTAACTACTTCAGCACATCTAGGTAACTTCAAGGTGCCTGCACGTAAAATTTGAACAGATTATGACAACTTGCTATTTTTAGCAGTTCCGGCTTCAGGAGCCATTTTCAGGGTTTGCACGTATGCTTTTCAAATGCATGTCTGGGGAATGTATCTGGGTTTTTCAAAACCTTCGTGATGATATAACATGCAAGTCAAGATGAGGACTTTCAGCAATTCAGCCTTCAAAGGCTATTTTTAGGGTTTGCATGCGGGCTTTTTTGGTGCATGTTAGGATATTCCTCATGGGTTTTACGAGAGCTTCGCAGTGATGTCACATGCAAGTGGAGTTGATCACTTTTCAGGGACTTACTATTTTTAGCCAGTGCCTGCATGTGGACCAGTTTTCTGGGTTTTTTTGGGTTTTTTGAGATCCTATAGGTACTGTAACATGCAAACTCATCCGACAGTTGGTTGGTCACTTTCCGAGCATTTATTATTTTTAGCAGGTACACTCTGGGCAGCTCCCCGCACTTCAATTTCACGGGCAGAACAATATGCAACAGAAACCAAGTCAGGCAAAGTCGTTCGAAGCGCATGCAAGTCATGATTAGGGTTTCCACCTTTATGCCTAAAAATAGGGGGAATGAAACACAAAAGTTGTCAAAACGAAGTACACCATCATGATCAGGCATCTTTCAAGCTGCCTACTGGCAAAATTTGAGCACAATCCGAGTACTTACTATTTTTAGTAAGTCACTTCATGGCTAAAAATAGCATGTCTGTGTCGAGGGTAGGTGTGAATAGGACACTTAAAACATCAGGATCATGTGGAGCAAATTTTAGGTCAAACGGAGTTGCAGAGGTCAATCAATTTTAGGGTTTGCTAAAAATAGCATGAGGGCTAAAAATAGCAGACAAGTGTGAACAACAGGTATAAACAAGGTAGCAAGGTCACAAGAGGCCTAATCATGCCAACTCCAGTTCAGAACAGGTGAAAATGCATGGAAAGGCACACTTCTCCAAATTTACTAAAAATAGAGTGGCAAGGGATAGCTGAATGGCGTTGAAAATTTCTAAGTGCAATCTGGAAGGAGGATATTAGAAATACGCCCAAGAGTGGAGGAGGCTTGATGAAATTTGCTAAGTATTGGAAATTTCCCCTCATACCTCTAGATGCGCCCAACTTACAAGTCAATGGAGAAGGCCTTGAAATTTGCTAAGTGTTGAAAATTCCTTCACACTACCCCATATGCGCCCTCATATGGAAGTAGCATGTGTCATATGCGCCCAAGGTTGAAAATGGAAATTGACTAGGGCAAATGCGGCCTCAAGTATTGAAATTCCCCCTCATAGGGTGACATGCGCTCAAAGGTTCCCCTAGCACACATGAAATGCGCCTAAGGCGTGGGAATTTCCCTCATCACCTGCTAAATGTGCCCCAAAGTTCCTTCACCACTAGTGAAATGCGCCCAAGGTGGCTACAAGGAAGGCGTGGGTTAAAAGTTTCTAAGTATGGGAGATTTTCTCCTCATACCCTCAAATGCGCCCAAGGCAAGAAGCCTAGTGAAATGCGCCTAAGGTTGAACAAATTCCTCCCCACCATGTCAAATGCGCCCAAAGGAGTTGGGACTTAAAGGAGAAAATTGCTAAGTGTAAGACAAGATTACTAAGGCGTGGAAAGGCAAAGGGGTGAAAATAGAAGTTGATACATGAAAATGCACCCCTCATGGGTAAGTTAATTAAATTGTGAAAATTTCTCTAAGGCATTTTCTAAAGTAAAAAATATGCCTAAGAGAGAGGTGATGTTAAAATTTCTAGAGGCAAGATGAAATGCGCCCATGAACAGGAAGGAACTTCTGCAGGAAAATAAGGAAAAATGCCAAAACATAAAAATGAACACTGCAGGTGTGGAATGCGTCCAGAATGAAAATGAATAAACCTTAGCAAATTTTGTTATTTTTCAAAAATAATAAAAATTAAATGTACCCCTTCGTCCGTATACACATGAAAACGATGAGTTCTGAAGGGAAATTTCTTCTGGGTATTAGACATTTCCCACCAAGAGATGATTTAAACTTGTTCCACACCTCGCTCGTGTAGTTTTGACAATGAATTTTGCCCGACGCTTGTTTTAGTGAATTTCCTAGGCGAAATTAAAATTTCTCTAAGGCAAATGAGATGAATGTTTTTACAAAGTGCTTTGGCCCACGAATTGAGCTGGATGATTGGAATAATTTTGCCAGAGCAGACATGAAATCAAATTCCTTAGCCAGTTGAAATGAAATTGTTTATAAAGAATACTTGATTTAATATTTTAAAATGCAAACATGATGAAGTAGGCCTGTGCAGGGGTGATGAATTTTCAAAGTTCTAGAAGTCAAATATTCCGATGCTTCGAATGACAAGTGTTGCGACTGGCAGAGGAGGGAAAACAAAAATTCAAAAGTTTGCTAAGATTAGCCTCTTCTAGAATTTGACCTGGCTATAAGAATTCAAATTCTTTTCATATTCCTCACCGGTTGCTAAATGCAAAATATTTTCAAAGGCTGAAAGTACGAATTTGAGAAGAGGAGTTTGAGTTGCTGAATGCAAAATATTTTCAAATGCTGAAAGTACGAATGCCAGAGGAAAAGGCTTGAGTTGTTGAGGTGTGCGAATTTGAGAAGAGTGAAGTTGCTGAAGAATGCGAATTTAAGAGAAGTTCCAAGTTGCTGAAAGTGAGTTGCTGCAAGCAAATCTTTCTAAGTGCTGGGGGTTGTGTTGCTACAAGTTAAAAAAACTTCTGATCGTTGAAGTGATAAAGGCGTTGAGGTTTGTAGTTGGAAATGTCGAAGTGTTGTAGCCTTTTTATTTTCGAAAATCTGCTGGCACTCTCAAAATGTTAATTGTTTTATAAAATCTTATTTCCTAATGATTGCCTTTTATTTTTGTAGAATGGCTGAGACAAGCAAAAGAGTTGCAGGAAGAGGAAATCATGCCGAGTCCGGCAGAGCGAGCACATCAAGGCAGGCTGTAATAAAGAAGTTGAGCAAATCCTTCTTGCCAGAATCAAAGTTTTCTTCGAAATTGGGCAAGTTAAGCGACACAAATCTTGGTTCATTCAATTTGGAGACTTTTAAAAGACGAATAATGGGAACTGGAGGTCATCATCCATCAGTCACTTTGCACAACATTGTTAGAAGTGGACTTTATGCAGCTGTTGGTTTTCCACCAGCAATCCGGTGCCTAGAGCTGATTATGGAGTGTGCAAATTGCTACAACACAGAGCAGAGGACTATCACTTCACCGGATGGCAAGTTGTTGGCCAATCTTACGCCTGAAGCAATTGGGGGGGCATTTGGAATCCCAACTCATGAAAAGATAATTTACAAAACGAGGGAGAGGGCTGAAAGAATGTACTCATCCACATTTGATCGATGTGCTGACTTGATAAATTCTAGGTGGATGAACAAGCCCATGCCAACTCGCACAAAGCTGCCGAAGCAGATAATTTCAGAATACTTGAGGCAGGAATTTTGTGACTTAATCATGATGCTGAGCAGAGTTGGACGGTGCCCCCAAGCGTTCATCTTTGAACCTTGGATGTTCTACTATATCAACCTTGTGCTTGAAGGCAAAGAACACGTGGACTGGGCGTTGATGATCAGTGATAATCTACATGAGCAGCTCAAAAGCCTAAGGAGGACAAAAACATTTTACATGAGCTCCTATATTGTCTACATGCTGGCTCGGATGACAAAATATAGAGGGATATCATATAAAGAGCCGATTGGGTGTGGCTCTCGGCAGTTTAAAATTCGTGAGGCTTGTCCGTAGTTACATTTGACAAGTACCTCCAATTACAAGAGAGTCAACGACGCCTTCACAATGCATATAACGAGGACCTTGCAGTAAAAGACTCATCACAGAATATCCAAAGAGGCACAAGAGCTGATTGAAAAGTTCGGATGTTGGTTTATCCAGTTTCTGAAGTTTACTTACATCAGGCTGCAAGGGTTTTCCTCTTACCTATATAGATTGACCCGGTATCCCACGAACAGGATTGTGATGTTGGAAATATCTAGGCAACTCATTGCCTATGATAAGATTCAAAAGAAGAAGAAGAAGGGTGGACTTGGATTCCCTATCACCATGGGGAATTCAGATGAAATTTGTCCATCACTATAGGCAGCAAGGGAGGCAGAGAATGAGCTCCAGTTCTTCCACCTCTCCTACCATACCAGCAGATAGCATTATGACCCCCAGAGGAATATCAGGTGGATATTGTCCGAGGAATTTAGGCATAAGGCACAGATTGGGGACTTCTGGGCGAGTGCAGTGGATGAGGCCGAAGTCAAGAAGAGGATGTTTTCGCGGATACCATTGGAGATGATTAGGGAATGCGAGATTGTCCTAGTGCCAGACTAGATTGAGGAGGATATAAATGTGATACAATCTGATTATGAAACAGTGAGGGATACGCCACTCTCACTCCCAGATTGGTCAGAGCCAGAGATTACAGACTTGGATACACTTTGCATCCCAGTCTTGACATTCACACGGAGTTGGGTGGAGAGGCGTGTAAACCGACTTAAAGGCAGATCAATCCCCCTTACTTACAATTTGATGGGAGATCACAAATCATCGGCTGCTAGGCAGAGAAGGCAGGTTGCTCAGACTCCAAAGCCACGAGGAAAAGACCCAGTCCAGCCTGAACCTCAAAGAATTGAAGAGTCCACACATACACCATCACAAGCACATTCTCCGAGTATGCAGGAAGTTTCACTGTTTGCTGATCAAAGAGAAAAATTGAATGAAGAATAGGTATTGCGAGAGGCAAGTCAGCCACCTCGTAGAGAGTCAGTGGGCCAAAGCATCAACATGCCTAGAGAGGAAAATCAGCAGGAGACAGAGGAAGGAATGGCCATTGATACTCAATTTCAGCATGAGATTGAGGCGGCTCTTGAGGATGATGCTACTTTGGATCAGGAGGCCCAGAGCTCAGGAGATACCGAGCCTTTAGAGATTGATGAGCCTCATCAGCACGAAGGCATAGAAGAAGTTCATGAGGTAGAGGCCAGAGTTGAGCAGCCCTTCGTTATTTCTGACTTACGGCAGGAGGTGCCAGAATGGCTAAGGGACAGGATGGGACATGATCCTGTTGATGAGACTGATCCAGTAGTTGAAATGGAGGAATTGTTGAGTAGGATCAGTGCACCTCCAACGAAGAAGAAGGCCAAAAAGTTCTCTAAAATTTCAACAAATGACGATGGCTCTCGGACATTGCACGTGGTTGTGCCTAGGATATAATGTGATCGGGATGAGGCTGTTTCGGAGAATTATGTGATCACTACTATGGAACTTGGCCGCCCTACAGGAGCACAGGTGGTTGAGGAATGTGACAATTCATATCAGGCACTCAAGGACAAATTGCTCCGTATCGAGGGCAAATACAAAAGATTGAAGGTGGAGCACAAAACATTGATTGGCTACGTACAACACTTGTCCTGTCCTTGTGGGCAAGAAAATCTGGCAATTGAGCTCCCAGCCGAATTTCCTAGAGAGTCAATTAGTGGTCTAGAGGATTTGAAAAGGATGGCACAGGAGGCAGATAAGTGGGTTGTCAGTGTTCGTACTGAGACAAAAAAGTTTATGGAGGATCTTGCACATGCCTATCAGCAGGCCTCCGATATTATGGCACGGATGGAGGCAGTTAACCAAGCTTGGGGTGAGGCTCGTATCTATCAGACGAGAGTTGTTCTTCGCCTAGGAGCTTTGATGCACACACCTCTACAGGCTTTGGTTGAGGGAGGCGTGATTCAGGAAGGTGATAGATATAACTTCGTCGGCTGGTACTCTTCGGTGGTCACGGGCCGAGGATTCTATGATGCATCATAGGCAGATTCGGTCAGGGTTAGAAAGGCCATGACAAATATTTTTGATGGAGTCCTCAATATGCTAGAGGCTATCTTTGCCAGGAGGTTGACTTCTAAGGAGGTGACTGCAGATGGTTTGAAGAGTAGATTGGCACCATTCTTTTCTGAGGTGAAGGCCTTTGTCCAGGATGATTTCGAGAACACCTCCACCTTCTCCAGCATTATTCAAAATACCCAGGATGCTCTAGTTGGCTAGAAGAAATCTTGTGCCCGGCATGGTCAAACAGTTATAGTATTGGAATTTCAGTTGGATTATATCCCTCCCATTTTAGATCAGGAACTTGAGGTTGTGTTGACCAGGTTCATTGATTTTGCAGCCAGGGAAAAGGAGAAAGGAAACGCCCTTCTGGATGATGATCTTCCTAAAGGGGATGATGTGCATTGATTGCTGGTAGTGGTTCCTACAAAGAAGTGGAGAATCTCCGGTGCATTCATTGCCCCACTCCTCTTAGTGGCGGTTTTTAGGGTTGAGACCCTAATCAGGGCATATGTGGATCAATCTGAGCCTTCCATTGTATTTGAGTCTAAGCCGTCCACTGGACTGGGCTTGATATAAAAGGGTCATCCCCCCTCATTTGTAAGATAGTTAGACAGAAAATCAGAGATAGAGTTGAGCTAGAGAGTAGAGAGGGCATTTAGTGAATAGTTAGAAGTTAGCTTAGATTGAAGAGGAAAGAAAACTTTCCCTTTGAAAGTTTTGTAAACGGTTGTTGTGAACACTTTTCATGATATAAAGAGTTTCATTGCTTGGTGATTTCTTCTTTTGTTATGAGTAGCTAGCAAGGCCTTTTCATCTTTCCAATTCGAAATAGATAGAGTAAAGTAGATTTTATTTCATGCGAGTAGTGGTTAGCTGTGGAATACGTGGTTTGGCCCGAGCAAGTCTCCATTCATCCATACCACTAGTGGGCTCGCTAATGGTGAGTTCGCCCTGCGTGGTCAACTGGAATATTTGGCAATTAACTTTGATTGTGATTCATGTGTCTATATGCATTGTTGTGATGGTATGTACATGTTGTGTCATGATTTGAATATCTTTCCCATCCTTTGAAGATTGCACCGATTTTGTAGAAGCTATCTGAAGGGAGGCAAAGCAAAGTTTGGTTTGAAGCTTGTTGAAGTTGATCCTCGTATCCCGCCTTTAGAATTAGACAATAGAATCCCTACCCTTATCTCCTTTTAAATTCAACATTTTCCCGGTTAGTCTAGGAATCAGAGCATCATCGTCAAATCATTCACGTCTTAACTGCTTCAAAGTTGAACAATTGTGTAAGTCCCCTTGAAATACCTAGCAATATCACATCAAACCAACTGAGGCTATCCCCTTGCATAAGGAACCTTGGAGTTGAACGTATGATCTTTCACGCAATCTTAGCATATGGAATACTTTGATCAAGACAAGATAGAGTTACCGTTGGAAACTTTATTCTGTGTTGGTGTGGTCATAAAACACCCGTGAACACTACTTTAGTTAACTGAAACTAAAGAAAGAGTCAACTGGAAAACTGCTTCAGTTGACTGAAACTAAACTACAAGTGAACTTAAATTACAAAATGTGCCTCCAAAATAGAGATCCACAATTAGTGGAGATCTAGAAATAGACATCCATAATTGGTGGGATCTGTCATGCATGATCAGTGGGACATGGAGTTAACTTGGAATGAGGCATCAAGTTAACTCTTGTTACCATTAATGCTATTCTAGAGGATAGGACGTCCTTGTAGGGTGCTTTACACCTCATCAATTCTAGTCATCAATTCTCCCAACCAGTCATTGACTTCTTTATATAGAGATCGTCACATGCCTCAACTGTCAGCGTCAGCAACTTGATGTATGTATCTCCTTCATTCTATTTCCCTTAGGAGGGTTACCCCTTGTCCTTCTGTTTGTGTTTCCGCTTTGACGTGGAAGGTAGTGTAGTATTAACCGGTGGCAGCTCTGTATTGGGAAAGACTACCTTCCATGTTCTTTTGCAGCTTTATGTTTTTGACGTTTTCCTTGATCTTTCTCAATGGAAGAGTGTTGTATGATGAAACCACAAAGTTTGATGATGATGCGAAGTTTGATTGCGAACACTCCAGCTGTGAGAAATGCACATGAACTCGTTGCACACGTAAAATTCCAACAATATCAATCCTCTAAACTAGCCTTGGAAGATTATCAGATATACGAGGTGAAACCCTTATCGAACCTGTGGACTTGTGTCTATGCTTGTCAATCTATCCAAATTGACCTTTCGGTGTGCCCAACGCAGATTGGTGTCAGTTGTTTTCAGAAAGTCATGGAATAAGACCATTTTGGTCTTGTATTCATCTTGGGAGAACTGCATTCAAAAACCTTGAAGATTTACTGTGCACACGACACTATTCGGACAACTTTTTCTGGAACTGCTAAAAATAGCCTTGCCGGGGCAACTTTTTACGAAAAATTATGAGATGTGGGTTTTGTTGAGAATAATTTTGGCAGAGGTAGCGAGGCACCAGAAAATGATATTTCTCCGAAAAATCCAACACATGGGTTTTGTTTGTGCTTCAGAGCCAAACAAACCCAGTTTGTGTGTTTTTCAAAATTGACTTTTTCCGAAACCCTAAAAAATAGGGGCAGCAGGGCTACTTTTTCTAGAAAAATCTAACATGTGGGTTTTGTTGAAAAAGCTTTGCTTATCATAGCCAGTTGGTCAGATCTATGGTTATCTGTTGTTTTCTTGGACATGCAAGAATATCTCAGACAAGAAAAGAGGAAAAAGACAAGAATTTTTTTGGAAGTTATCAACTGCCTCTTTGGATTTGTTGGAAAATTATGCCTATAGATGCAACCTTTGATACACTATCCCTCTGTTGAACTGATCTTCAAAAATATGAAGAACGGTGAAAACCCTTATGTTAGATCTTGAAAATACGTCTTGGAGAAGAAAATATTGTTCTTGGCTCCTCAACCTGCAAAGAAATAATGAAGAATGGATGCCTAGATGCTTTGATATGTCAATTTAGAGTTGCAAGCATCAGTAGGGCGTCCAAAACCTGATTAGGGAGTTAATATGCCTGATCTGGAGTTCCCAACCCTAAGTTTCAATGATTGTGGGACGTTTGGACATGAGGAGCCTTCAAAATCTCTAAGTCAAGTCAACAAATCTAGCTTTGACCTTTTAGGTGTCCTTTTTGAGTTTTGAACATTTTTTTCATGTTAAAGTGCCTCTGTTGGGTCTTCGTTTCTGGTTGCTCCATTGATCTTGAGCTGCGGCTGATAGATTCGCTGTTGAGATAGGACAAACCTGATCAAGTGTGCCTGGGAGCTGCAAAGCTGAAAGATTGAATCTGGTGCCTTCAAATCAAGGGCACCTTTCTTCATTGACTGTTCTTCAATTTTGTTATTTTGACCCTTCGTGCTCTGATCTGAGATCACTGCTGACTGATGAGTTTGATGATCTCACTGTAATGTGGGATAGATAACTAGCTTAGTCTTGGAAAGGATGATTGGTTTCACGGATCTTAAAAGTCAGTTTGAGTCCTTCACAAGCATGGGCACCTTTCTTCAGTAGGGGTGCCTTTGGCTTTTGCACTCATGATTTTCATGTTATAGACCTTCAAGAATGATCTTAGTTTGATCTCTGTTGTTAGGTGACTGATTTGTCTATTGTCTTCACTGATGATGCTGTTGTTGAGATTGATCAGAATGGAGGTCATGCTCGAGGTCTCTCAACTTGCAGATAACATCTGCCTGCACAAAAATATGGGCGCCTTTCTCCAACAGGGGCACTTTTCCTCAACACTTAGCCATTTCTTCATGTTCTTCATTCAGTTTTCACCTTTTTGGTGTCTCCTACTTGATCGCTGCTTCTGATTGCGTGACAGGTCCTAAAGACGTGCAGCTAGATTGATCAAGAAGTTGAGAGGGAGCTGAACAGATGCTCTGTAGAAAGTAGCTGTTGAAAACTTCATCAGGTGGCTTAGATTAAGGTCACCTTTCTTCAACAGGGGCGCCTTTGCGGTGCAAGTTCATCATTTGCCTTGAAAAACTTCATCTCTTCATGTCTCGAGTTCGTCATGCATCATGACTTTGTTGAGCATTGTTGTTGACGGTGCGTGCATCATAGCAAACACTTCCTGCATGCTGCATGTACGGGTGTTGGAAAAAAGGCTAAGACATGAACCACACAACCTCCTTGGTAGAAAGGTGTGCATTTTCCAGACAGCCAATTTTCAACTTTCTTCACTTTTGAAAATCCCCTCCATTGCAGAACATCTTTTCAAGCCTTTTTTGCCATGGATTCACTATTGAAGCTTAGCTTTCAGCACCTGGTACTGGCCAATTTGCCATTAATGGCTGCGGAGGTCCTAGCTTTCTTCCTAAAAAATGAAAATAGACCCACCAGAGTAAAACAATGTTTTTGGTGATTTTGACTTGACCAGTGTGATCGTGGAGTCAAATTATCCTATCAAAATCATTTTCAATGAATTTTGGAAAGGTCCTATTTTTTAGGGTTTTCCTAAAAACGGGGGTTTGAAACCCTAATTTTCATATTTTCAGAAATTTTCAAGTATCTTCCTTGACATAAACCCACAAAAACCCTACGTTTGGTTTGACCTAAAACATACTTTTGACAACATTTTTACACGAGTTAGCTCAATTTAAGAAAAATGACAAAAAATTATTTTGGGTACAACATGTTGCAAGACTCATTGCCTTGGAATGCATAGAAGTTGCAAAGCATAATGATGATGGAGTTGTATGTTTTCATGAAGACATATTAATGTATTTTATAGCTGGAAATTGTATTTTTAAACTGAAGATTGGAAGCCTGCTAGCTTATTTTGAATGGAGCACAAGTAGGGCTGATATTCTAGCACATTAAGAAAGCCTTTAAAAATGTTCATCCTAACATCAATATTGTTCAATTTTTTATAAAAGTCAATCCTTTTATTGAATTTAAATAAATTTCCTGACTCAGTCAAAAAGTCATTACTATTTTCATTTGCTAATTAAGATGTTTTCACAAATGCTTATTGACTATCAAGAATGTTGTTGGCTTGGTTAATGATTGTAGACAACCAAGAAGGTAGGCCCTTGTAATGTCTCCAATCAGACAACCTTAGGAAATAGATGAATTTTCAAACACATGCAAGCTGAAATAATGAATCAATGTCAAACGTAGGTGCCAAACTCTACTGAAATTAATGATGATCAGTGACAATACAATTTGCAAATCCTGGTTAATCAAAATACTCAACGCCAAACAATGGATACCCCACAAGCTTATAGGAACTTTGGTAAAAACCCTCAAAAAGTAATCAACTATTACAGCAAATCTGACCTATCTATGGGCGTAACAATTCTGAAACCCTCATACATTCAATCATGTATAGCAGATCTGATTACTATGATAAATGACAGTGCAAAATAATCGGAAATTAATCACTTTCAGTGGCAATAAACCTTGGATCAGCAATGACTTAATAGATTCATATGCTACCACATTGTTGAAGTTACCCAAGGACCCCACTGCACAAAGTTCACAACACATAGAGAGTTCATGGACAACTTGAGTAAGAAGAAGGCAAAAGAGTACTTAGAGAAAACAAAGGGAAAATTGCACGAGAAGTGGGGTATTCCAAAACCTTCACCATCTGAAAGGTTGAATGTGGGATCCCCGGGATTCCAAATAAGAGACCCCAAACAATAGGAAGAACAAGGGGTTGTGGAGAAAACAAAATGGAAGTTGCCAACAACCTTGCCTAAGGATGTGACACAAGAGGAACCCACAATCGAGGAAGCCACCAAAGCACTTATACAACTTAGTGCAAAGAAGAGAAGGAACAAACAAAATGAGGAAAGAAACAAAAACCAATCCATGTATTAGATTCAGAGTCCGATAAGGAGGAACAGAAAGAACAGAGTCATAAAGGGAAAGAACCACAGAGAAAGAAGACAAAAGATGGCAAATAAGCATCACAACCACTGGAGAAAGGAGCAGAGATATAATATCTTATGAATGTTGCCCTCTTAAATAATGCACTACATATGAAAGGAATGCTACAGAAAACAACATAAATGCATAACCAAGTCTGCCTAGAAAACCAAGCAATAATTGAAGAATCAATAATTAAACACATTGTGGCTTCTTTTGCCACCCTAGATAGCATAATCGAGAACTTTCCGGAACAGCTAGTTGCATCCATAAGACATAAAAGAGAGAAAGCAGTAGTGATTGATGAGGAAATGGGGAGACAAGCATTGGAAGAAGTAAAGTTTGTTTGCTGAACAAAAATAAAAGCTAGCACAGCTGCAGGCAAAGGAACTCAGATCCAAACAAATGGTAGATATACTAATGACACAAAGCCAAGAAACTAAGGATAAGATTCAGCAAGAAACCATTATGCTTACAAAACAAGCTTATGCGGTACTAATAGAGGAAGAGAAAAAAGCCTAAGAAGGAAAAGATAAAGAATCCATAAATCTTTTCAAGGAAGAAGAACAACAAGAGGTTCAAGATCCATAAAAAGAACTATCCATATCACCGGATAGGGCTACAATATCAACTTCCACCTCATTTATGCAACACATAAAAGATTTCTTGGCTCAACAAAAACAAATAAAACCAATAGCCACATTGCAGCTACTGCAATTAACTTTCTTTGGAACACAAATAGACCTATCAAATATATCCCACATACAAAAGTTCTACATGGGGACGTATTCCACACTTGGATCAGCACTAAATTCTTGACTTTGAAGTTGGAAATCAAATTCCCTTATTGATTTGCACACTTCACAATGTAATTTGAGAGTTGTTGTACCCAAACCAAAATTTTTGCTTCATTAAGGCATTTTGCTTAAAATGGTCTAAACCTTGTGAAAGTGGGGTCAAAACTCAGTTTTTGGGCAAATAAAGTATGGGCTTTTAGTCAGTGTGATGCCAGGAAGATACTGGCAAAATTTGAAAATTTTGAAAATTAGGGTTTCTGAAGTCTATTTTTAGCCCGAAACCCTAAAAAATAAGAACTTGTCAGAATTGGCTGAAATTAATTTTGATTGGCTTATTTCACATCACGATCACAGTGGTGAAGTCAGTTTCAGTTAAAAGTCAGTTTAAGGCTGGTGGGTAGTTATAACTTTTTCAGGAGAAAAGTTAGGACCTCTGAGGTCATTAATGGCAGTTGGCCAGTACCAGGTGTTAATATCTAAGCCTGAAACTCAAAGAAGAACACTCTACGATGAAAGATGTTGAAAATTATGCTTTTTGACAGAGGAGATTTTCAACGAGGTAAAAGTACTGTGAAATTGGCTAAGTCTAGATTGAAAATATTCCAAGTCTGGAGGTCAAAAGCGCCACTTTCAGCTAGGGGCGCCCATCATTATGGAAGCTGTATTCAACTTTTTGTGAGATTTTCTACCAAGATGATTTCTTCAGTTTCCTGATAGCTTCGCAATGAGCTAGCCAGCCAGTCCGACGGAGGAGTAAAACGCCTGAAAACGAAAATTCAATACAGAACGAGGGAAATGCAAAGTAGATGACTTTGAAGAGAAAAAGCGCCCCTGGCGCCCATCTTTTTGAAGATTCAAATAAAGTCTTTTGATCAAGTGACACCCAGGAAGTTTGTTTCTATTTTTGGTCCAGCTCCGCGACGCATCTGTCAGCAGGTGAATCTGAGTTGCCGAGTTGCCGCCATCAATGGTCAAACTTGAGGTTCCAGACTTGATCAGAAACTATTCAGAAAGGACAAAAGCGCCCCTGGAGGTCAGGGGCGCCCAAGGTTTTAAGACCTTAAATGAAATCTGTTTGATGATTTCAGATGTTCGTCTCGTTCGTGTTAGCGTCAGCTTTCCGTTCCCTGTCTCAGCCAGTTCAGAAGATGTCTTGGCAATCCGCAGTCGGAAGTTGAGTAATTTTTGCCAGTTGAAGTAAGGGATGACAGTGGTTGGGAAAAGCGCCCCTGGAGGCCAGGGGCGCCCATGATTTAGGAAGATTTAAAGATGTTTTTAGAAAAGTGTTCATCAGGAGCCTTTGCTCAGAATTCAGTCTGCTCCGCAGTGAGCCAGTCGGCACATTCTAAAGTTTTGTCGAATATTGGGAAACGTCAAGTGAAATATGGTCAAGTTATCAGTGAAAATGATGAAAATGCCTGAAAATATTCTAACACTGAGGTCAAAAGCGCCCCTGGAGGCCAGGGGCGCCTATCTTTTTGAAACCTCAGATGGTTGAATTTTGAATTGCCACCTCAAGGAATCTTCTTGTCAGATTTGGTCCTGCTCTTCATCGAGATTGTCAGCCAGTTGATCCGACGTGACAGTCAACCAGAATCAGTGATCGAACATGAGCTTCGTTTGAGGTTTTAGATTCTAAATTTTCAAAAAATGTCTAAGTAAGGAAGGACGCCTAAAGTCAAAGGTTGACTTTTTTGAAATTCAAAAGTAGAAGTGCGCATGAAGAGAGTTTTCAATTTACCAAATTTAGATCTTTAGTTAAACTCTTTGCATGTCGACTTCTATTTTACCTATTTTTAGTCATAGCTGGCAAAAACTAGTTTGCATGCATCAGTTAACTGAGTTTGAAGCCAAATATAGGCCATGTGTGAGTTTTGAAGCACCAGTTGCATTTCAAGCGCCATTTCCAATGCTTGACATGCATTTCACACGCCTTAGAAGATATTTTGCTATATATTTTGCTAATGGCGTTCATTATTCTTCATCAGAGTTGACAAGAAACATCTTTCTTGAGCATAAAATTGATCTGCAGGTGCTACAGGTGTCAGATTTCAGTATTCTTCGTAGCTACAGATTCAGATTGTTCAAGGGAAGATCATTTCAGACTTGGTTTCTATTTTGCATGTAGGTGTTATCAGTTCTACTTCAAGCATAGGCGAATTTTTTACAGAAGAAGAGAGAAAACAAACAAAAAAATAAAACTTCTATTCTTCTGTCTTACTTTCTTCTATTCTCGTCTTAGGTTTTCTTCGCATGTCAAAGAAAACGACAGATTTTTCAGAAAAGCATCATCTGGGTTCGAATATTTCAGCATCAACAACAATACCCATGTCTTAGATTATTTTGTGAAAATTGCCCCACTGCCTCTTTTCTAGAAGCACTGTGCTTTTTTCCAGAATTCTCTTTGCATGTGAGCCTAAATCACGTTTTTTCGCAAATCTGTTGATCTGGGTTGTTTTAGGATCCATTTCTACACAAAACCCATGTTCCAGATTTTCGCGGGAAAAATTGCCCCCAGTGCCCCTAACTGCCAGTTCAAATCTCAACCGAAAACCTTTTGCATGCAAGCCTAAATCCCATTTTTTCGAAATTCTGACATTCTGGGTTGCATTAGAATTTGATTCTGCACAAAACCCATATCTTAGAATTTGTTCGAAAAAATTCACTTCCCTTTGCTATTTTTAGCCTATCCTCAAGCTTTTTCAGTTTTTCCAAAGTTGTCCAAACATACCCGACTTTACAGTCAAAAGTCTAGTTTTTCAGAATGCAGTATAATCCCATAGATTATAAGGCCAAACAGGTCTTTCTTCATAACTTTCTGAAAACTACCGATACCGACTTAAGTCATGTTTTTCCCATCGTCAATCTGAACTCATTGGAGGGTATCAGCAGTACTACAATCAAAAATCTTGAACGTTCAGGGATATTTGCAGCGGCGTCCATTCCTATCTCAGTCTTTGATCTTGAGTTCGTACTTGCTTGTGTCAAGCATTATGACTCGTCTACCAGACAAATCAGATCGACAGATGGAAGGATTATTTGTACCCTTAAGCCGAGGGATATAGAAAAATGTTTTTCTATTCCTCCACGTTCAGATCATTTCGCTGTATCCATTTCAGATTGTGACAGAATATGGGAGGAGGACAAGGATAGATCACAAAAGAAAGTAGCTCAACGGTGGTTGAAAATTCAAAAAACCAACATGCCAAGGAAGATTGCACGTGGGGATTTCAAGGACGAGATTGTTGTTTTGATAACTTTCCTTAACCAGTTAGCAGGTTCTGAAGACGCAAGTGTTTTCCGAACATGGATGTTCTACCTCATCTCACGAGTTATTGATAAAAAAGAAACATTTGACTGGGCCATGTTTATCAGCGAGTGTCTTCACCAGCAGATTACAGAGTTCCTAAAGATTCACGAATTCCATATGGTAACTTTTCTGGTTTACTTAGTTGCATTTCAAGGCAGCTTTAAATTATTAAAGACCGATGGAGTTCTGGGTGTTCAGCGAGTGTACGAATACTACCCTCAGTTGGAGTTTTCGAAAGCTGAACAGGACTTTACAGCAGTGAATGATCACTTTCTTATGAGAACAGTCAGAAATTTAGATAACGAGATGCATGTGAGGATTTCTACAGAGGCACAATCAGCAATGGAAAGTTGGGCAGATTGGTTTATCCAATTTCCTACTTTCACATATATTCGTGTATATGGATATACAGGAGAGCCTCTGATGCTACCGAGGTACCCATCGGATAAGGTTCTTTTCATGGAGTTCATGAGACAGGCACATGAGGTTCACACTTTTCTTCGCAATCGACATAAGCCAGCTTTCACCTTTCCGTTTGAGTTAGGTATTTACAAATGCAAAACAGCTGCTGATTGCAAGTTAATGGCACACGAGTTAGAGAAACTTCAGCTTGGGTGTTTTCCTCAGAAGCGTGCCTATGATCCGTTGGGTCATTATTCAGCAAGGTTGGAGCGAAATGTTTCACATTCGGCAGCGCTTGAGGACTTTTGGGTCAATTGTGAGGATGAATTTGAGGTGCGCCGTCGTCATTATTGTAGGCTTACTGTTCCACAGATTGCTGATTTCTTGTCAGAGGATGTGGAAGGTTTGTCTGATGATGATGGCGAGATACTACTTCATTCATTCATTAGAGACCAAGTTGCTCGCCAGCCACTTCGCCAACCTGATTGGTATGTTCCATTGAACACTTCAGTGAAAGACTTATCCAGGTCTGTTATCAAAACCACCATGTACTTCCTTGAGAGCAAGCGGAAGCGAAGGGTGATCCCAGTTACAGAGCCGCCAGCAGTGGTAGTTTCTTCTTTACCTTCTACTTCTAGAGCTAAACCTCGAGTCAAGGTTACTATGAGGCCGCCTGAAGGGGTTAAGATGGGAATTAATTCAAAAGGAAAAAACATCACCAAAAGGAAACAGGTTGAGAAGGAGCCAACACTTCCAGTTGAGAAGGAGCCAACACTTCAAGTTACAGAGACAGTACTTCTAGAGCCAGTTATTTCATCGGAACCAGTTATTCAGACTGAGGCCGGGTTGTCATCTCCAGGTTCACCTTTTTCAGCGCACTCATCTCCCATAGATATTGATTCGGAGCCTGAGATTTCGATACATGAGACCTGCATACCAGTGGATTTGCCAGCAGCTAATACAGTAGAAACGACTCCACCTCGAGAGGACAGTATTCCTTATTCATCTTGGCTTGAGAAGTCATTGGAGAGGGAGAGGCGTATGCCTTCATATAATCTTGATTTGTCTGAGTTTGGTGAGCCCTATCAGAACAGGTTGAATAAGAGGGCCAGAAAGCAGATAAATATTGAGAAGAATCTTGAGGCAGAGATCGTCATAGAGGTTGCTACTCCTCCAAAAGACAAATACTTGGATGAAGTTGATGTTGGTGATTTTACCTTCGTCAAAACTAATCTGGGTAAGAATACTCGACACACCGACGTGAATCTATTCAGAGTCGTCGCGAGTAATCTAGAGGAGCGCGTCTCATGAAAGATGGTGAGGATAAGGCAGTTCTCAAGGCTGAAATCAGACAACTTCGCAGGTAGATCTCGGGTTTGCTTCATGGCAACGAGGGGCAAGCACCTTTACTTCCACAACTTCGAGAAACCGCCGGAGAACAACAAAAGATTCAACACTTGGTTAATCGAGGAAAGCTACTGGATACCTGGATTGAAGACTTTATCATTGCTGGTCGACACCTCCTCATAGAGCTATATCAGTTGAGGGTTGACGCACATAGTCTTCGCCAGAGAATTCAGGAGCTCGAGATTTGCATAGCCGAGTGTAAGCCGAAGGACCTGATTTTGATATCACAGCTTGCAGGAATCTATGACGCCATTGAAGCAGATGGAGATCAGAAGAAGGTCTTCACTTGGAGAGAGTTATATCTTTGCAGGGTGGAGACATATGACAGGATTTTTGCTAAGATGAGTATGATTCAGGAAAAGGTTGTTGCAGCTCTTCGTTTCATCAGTGAGTACATCACTCAGATCCCATGTCATTATCGGCATGAGGATGGTACTTATGCCGAGTTAGAGGCAGTTCAAGCTGAGTTCGAAGAGTTAGTTCGTGATAACCTATGTGGAGGGCCAGAGGCGTCCAAGATGGAGGAGTTTACAATGCTGACTATCAGTTTCAAAAAGGTGACCACAGAGGTTAGAGATAGTCAGAGGGAGATCCGAGATGGAGACAAAGAGTTGGACAAGCAGTTAATCATCGTGGACAGCGTCAAAGTGCCAGATGATGATACTATTGATAAATTCCTGGAGGAGATGATAAACTTGGAGTAGACGTTCAGTTAGACCATGCAGTTGCTTACAATGATGAGTCATCAGAAGTAGTTAACTCGAGGCTTCTTTCCGAGTTAACTTGCTGTTATACATTGCATGCATGTCTTTCTTGGAAACATCTACATATACTTGGAGATTAGATTAGATTTTTCAGTTGACTGATGATAGCATTCCAGTTGACTTGCTTTCAATAAGGACGTGCATGTTGCACCTTGTCCATTTAGATTAGATGTTTCAGTTAACTGATGATAGTTTCCCAGTTAACTGTATAGTTTCATTCAATTAGGGTTTAGGAATAAGATCTTGCATGCATTGCAAGACTTTAGTTGACTCAAGGTGATTTTAGGGTTGCCTACACCTTGAAGTCTATAAATAAGAGCTTTAAGCTCATTTGTAATTTAACTTTTGCTTGATAGCATACATGCTGCGCCTACCTTGCCTGTAGTATTGCTATTATTGTATCTGTTCAAAGAGTAATTGTTGTTATAATAAATTGCTGCGCCTACCTTGCCTTCATGTTATTGTCATGGTGTTTATTCGACCTTAGTTAAATGGGGTTGCTGGTTTGATCGTTATTGCATGCGTGTTGCGTCTATACAATCTACTGTCCCAGTTGCTTACCTTTTGTTTTGTTTATTATAAGCCTATTCAGAAGAGCAAATAGTTGCGCCTACCTTGCCTTCATGTTGCGAAACTGTACTTAAAGCTTATCGTTTGATGTGTGTTATAGTAGACTCATTCAGTCAAGCAGATAGTTGCGCCTACCTTGCCTTCATGTTGTGAAGCTGTACCAGGTTTACCGTTCATTTTTATTTGTTTTAATAAACTTCTTCCCGGATTAGCAAATAGTTGCGCCTACCTTGCCTTTATGTTGTGAGCCCGCACCTGGAGTTTATCGTACAATACATTCCTGCTCCATTCCCTCATGCTCTGTTTCTTGAGGAAATTGGATAGATATTAAAAAAGTTAGCTTAGTTGTAGTTACATGATCTGCGAAACCAGAAAATACTTAGCTGCAACGTTCTAGGTTTTCTTAACCTTGTGCCTCTACCAGCTGAGAACAAAAAGATAGGACATTAATTTAGTTTTCTATTTTATGCATTCCAGCACAACGAGGGAGCTTCCCCTCCTAATTTGAAGAGCACTCATTACGTAGTGTGCATAGCTGTCCGTACAAACTCACACTCCAGAGGTGTTAGTTCTTACGCCAACAAGAGTCTGATTTTTAAAACTTATTTCCTTCATATAGGTGCACACTTATGTATGGAAACCCAAAAGTAATCTTGAGTGTTCTTTTTCCATTGTTATTTGCGCACCTGATAATGCAATTCTAATTCAAACTTTGAGTGGTCATTTTCCCTTTGTTAGGTGTTCAATTGACAATGCAATTTTGCCTTTTGAAAAATCAAAGTCATTCCTCCTTATATAGTTGCACATTTGTTAGTGGTAATCAATCCTTATTTCAAATCAACCTAATTCTGTTTTATCATGTGTACACCTAATAGTGGAGATTTTGGACTTTAAGAGTTTTAAAATCTACTTCCTTCACAAAGGTGTGCCCCTGACAAAGGGATTTTGACCTGTTCTTTGAAACTGTCTCCTTCACGTAGCTGTGCACTTGATCTTCTGGCTTAACATTTTTCTCTTCACAAAAACCTATCTTTCTTTTGGCAAGGTACACCCCCTTGATCAGGAATACATTCAACATTGGGTTTGCATTTTGAATTTGACATTCAGTTTGTCTTCATTTAACCTCTATTCTTTTCCTTGGTGAACTTCCATCATCTCGTCATGGATTGATCTTCATTCTTGCCTTTCTGAAAGCATTTGAAGGTTATTTCCATTTTCCTTGCGTTAAGACATAGAAAAAGATGAGACAAACAACATAGACCAATGTGACAAATTTTTAAACATGACTCAGGCTTTGACAGAATTTCATGGGGTTTTAGCTTGAAATTTGTCAGCATACAAAAATTTGTATGGGTCCACATAGAAAAAGATGAGACAAACAACATAGACCAATGTGACAAATTTTGAAACATGACTCAGGCTTTGACAGAATTTCATGGGGTTTTAGCTTGAAATTTGTCAGCATACAAAAATTTGTATGGGTCCAAACAATGTCCTGCCTTGCTGCAATAGTAACAAGCTTTCTTTCCATCCTTCTGTTTCTTTTTCAGTCATTATCACCACCTTTGCCTTGGTTGTCATCGCCTTGATATTCCATCTTGTTTCCATCATGGCTACCTTGTCAATTTTTCCTTGGATGCTAGTAAGTACCACAATTAACCTAAAATAATGCTTGCTTTTGGCTTAGTTATATGAGTATTAACTTCTAAGTCAAACCAAGGCGACCCAACTTCATTAACTCCTGTTTTGCAGTCAATATTGAACAAAACCCATTAAAAGTAACAAAGGTGCTATCTTTGATCATGGCTATAGTGTAAAAGAAAGTGGTAAGAATCACATCATTTGGCACTTTAGGCTTTCTAGAATGATCGCCACCACTTGATTGCCCTTCTTGAACTCCTCACTGTATTCTGTTCATGTAGAATATGCTTCCCTTTGGGTAGAAGTCCTTACTGCAATAAAAATTCAATCATTACAAAATGATAATTCTCAATCCAATTTGATAAACTGTGACTCATCTGCCTTGCTGTACACTAGATGAACTCATATTTCCTTTTTAGTGTTCTTCCTTTGGAAAGGAAATGAAGCTCGGTTGCAAAATATTCCATGGTAGTTGCCTTTGTGTGATCTGATCTTCTTCTTTTTGTATGTATTCCTCTTCTTTATAGCTGTAGGAACAGTTTCATTTCCCTTAGGAAATGCTACATCTCTTTCCCCACCAAATTCATCTCCAATGCTGTCTTGCAAGTTTTGTAATTCTGCTTCATCAAGCACCCTTGAAATCAACCTTATACTATGGCTAAACCAAAATCAAGTTATATGCCTTTGAATTTAACATGATACAGCATCACTGCGTATAGCATAAAAAAACCTTTTTGATGCTTGAAGTAGGAGATCAGAAGGAGTTTGTATCCAATGGTTTGCCTTTAGGAAGATCAAACCTTACATTTGCCTTGTGGTAGTCAAATGTCTCCATCTCATAAAACTTGCAAGAATCCTAGATCTCCCACTAAACAACTTCCTTTGCTCCACTAACTTCTCAATTCTCTCTTGTCTTGAGAAAACCAATTTCTACAAAATGCCAAAATGAGACCAAACATCTTGTGCTACTTTCATGCCCACTCAACAAGTAGTTAAAACAAACCCAGACATGTGGGGTCTTAAGCACTGACTCTTGTACCATTTGAGAATCAAGTGCAAAGTCCTATGATTGAAATATTCTCTCTCAATTTTTTTGATTTTTAAACCCAACAATTACAATAGAATCATTCACCCGTTAAGGTTAGCATAACCAAAACGTACAGTAAAGAACTCTAACCAAGAATGCGCCCTAAAACCACTTAAGGAGGAGGGGCGAGCATATGGTTAGAGGATCCCTAGGATCCACTGGATCAACAAGTACAAGATTCTATTGAAAGAGAAGTATTTTAAACTTGACACCAAGAATGTGCACTCAAGATCCCATTTCGGGTGAGGTGCTAACATATGGTGGAGTACTACTACTGAAATGAAATAACAATAATCAAACTTCTTTTGCTGTGGCAGGCATCCACTGAAACGTGGGGATTCTCCACTTGAAGTGGGTATGAAAGTGTTACAACAGATTTTCCTCATTGGCGGTAAACCATCGAGGGGTGCTAGTGTGAAATTAATTAAATGAAGCAGCAATAATAAAACTGAAAACAGTACTACTGTTAGTAGCTTGTACAAAGAGAAGGCTGCAATCTTACAATGCCAATTTCACCAGTATTCAAGCACCATGTCATACATTATCTCTCTATCATAATATAACGAGAAAAGGAGAAGAAAGATAGAAAACAACAATTGTTTTCAATTCTGATCAGCGAACTGTAATTCTGGAAATGTATATCAGCAACTACAGAAAATATGAAAATTGCTCACAACTCAATTAAAGTACCTCCGATAGGCGTGAAATCGAAGCATAGTTCATTTGGGAGTTAGGCGCCCCTGTTGAGACACCAAAAACAGCTCCAAATACTTGCAGTGATTAATGGCACAATTCCCAATGCAAAGCTGAAAGGTACGGCCCATGAGGGGCGATTTTTCATTATAAAATTGCACACTCCAATATAAAATCTGAAAATGGTTGGAGATGGTCGCCTAGACCTTAGAAGTGTTATTATCAATTGCCCAGAACAATACAAAATTCGTACAATTAATCATGAGCAAAAACAACGTTCAGCTGTAGGCAAACAACAACTGTAAAATTGGAAAATACATCAATAATTCACATTGAAAACTCAATCTGCTAGTCTGTACGAGAAGTAGCAATAATTCAACTAGGTGTTGTCTTGCAAACACGAAATTGAATGAAGAACTAGGAGGTCAGTATTCCTCGAAGTAGAAAATGATAAATCATTCTGACAGCATAACTTTAGCAAAATAATGGATAGCCAATACTGAAGCCAAGCCTTACTTTTAAAGGACAAAAGGAAACTGTTCAAGTCCCCCAAGAAGGTATGCCAATAGTCAAGACTCTTCATATTTCCAAAGGAGAAGCCACTCTTCAAAAATACGCCCCACTTGAGAAATGAGGAATTAATCAAAAATAAAACCTTTTGACTTCTTCATGTGGCGCCACCCTCAAAGACCCCTTTTTCAAAACAACTTAAGTTCATTCCTTAGGCCATGGGGGTCAACTGCAAATTAGAATTAATTGCTCAATTAATGAAACATTTCATTAATATTAATATTTTAATGGCCAAGGCTTAATGCTGACAACTGCTTCCCATGCTGTGATGATCTTGAAGGCTAACAACAGCTTACTGCCAGAAGTAGTATTTACTATAAATAGTAAATAATGAGAAAGAACCACAAAACCTCCAAGACTGGAATCCTTTGAAACACCTTAACGAGCCTACAGGATTCCGGAATAGACTAATGAGCTAATAACAGGATCATTGCCAAAAGGGGAACATTACAATGATCAACAAAAAAAAATCCATACACGCAATAGTTCAACTCAAGAACACCATCATATAGAGAGTGCCTTTTAGAGCACACTAACACATTAATACTCAATGGTAGAGAAAAAAAAGAATGTGATCCTTAATGGTTTACAGAAATAGGTGGAGGTGTAGCCCCCTCTTTCTGTACCTATTCTTAAGATGATGTGGGATATTCAAGACTTTATGGCTTGCATTACTAATAGGTTACCCAAGGGTGTACCAGAAGATTGATAACTCAACGGGCCTGATAAGTTGGTTTTTATATACTCTGAACACCTGGTTCCCTTTTTGAACATTTGCTAGAGATTATGGGCAATTTCTTTTGAATTATGGTTCATGATGAATTAATTCTGCATTTTTTGTCCATCTAGAGGATTTATTTCATTGTCTTCAGTTTCTGGTCAATTGCATGTGTTATCGTTATCAATTTTGGTTCAAGGAAAATGATTTTTTTCTTGTAATTAGTATGAAGGAACTCTTTTTTTTTTTTGTACATGTTTTACTTGAGTGCAATTCCTATATTTACCTGATATTTTCCTCCAACAATCATTTAGAAATATGAATTTCATTGGTAGTTTAGAATACATTTTTCTCATTTATGGTGTCTGTGCAACTCCTATGTTTATTTGATATTTTCATCCTTCAATCATTTAGAAATGTGAATTTCATTGGTAGTTGGGAACACGGTTTTCTCATTTATAGTGGGTTCCCTTTTGAGAATTGAACTTTCTTAGATCCAGTGTATTTACTTTAAATTCATAAAAGTTATTTTATAAGAAAAATTATAGATATAAGAGCATTTGTCTTGGGCACTCATCCTAAGAGTTTGAATGGAGCTGTGGAATCTATTACCATTCTTGAAGATAAGCTCTCATAATGCTAAGCCATACTTGCCAGACTACAATTTTTTTTTTTGGATCTGCTGCTTCTACATGGACTTAACAAGACTGAAACTTGGGTGGGTAGGCTGTAATCTTTCAGATATGATAGTGCTTTTGAATATTATAATAGTAGTAACTAGTACTCCCATCTTCTTTTTCTGCAGGGTAGGCAAGTACTAGCTTTTTCTGTCTCTCTTAATCTAATGTTTTTAACAGTGGATTTATTATATTAGGGGTTTCATGAAATATCAATTGAATTTATTATTCACTATCCTTTCTTCAGGCATAAATGTATTGTTGTGTTCTGATATTTTTGTATGACAATAATGGAATGGTTTTTTTCATTAAATCTTTCCTGGAAGCATCGCTCTGCAGATTTTGATGTCAATTGCTGAACATCACAGTGCAATAGTTCCATGGCAATTTGTTGCTGAGAAGACAGGAGCTGTTTTAAAATTTGTGAATTTAAGTCAAGAGGAAGTCCCAGATATAGAACAATTAAAGCAGCTCATATGCAAGAAGACAAAACTTGTGGTCATACATCAAGTGTCTAATACTCTTGGTAAGCATTAAGTAAAGTTATAATAGTATTTGATTTAGAGAGAAAGAATCAGCTTGCCTCTATAAATTGCTCTTCTAGAATTTTTGTATTTCTATCTGATAGAATTAAAGCTTGAATCTTCTTCCCACATATTATGTTGACAATTTGTAGACTTGATCAAACTTCAGTTTTTTGTGAAAATATCCAAATCTTCTCACAAACAGTTACCTGCACAGTTAAATCTTTGTAGCCGGAGAAATTAGAAAAACATGCAATCTCTTACATAGAGGTGTATTGTAGACCATGGTAGTTAGCAGGAGATATTGGTTGGATTCCTTTTATTGTGTCCCACGATTTTAACATGTTATTGGTAACACTTTAAACATACAAACACAGGGCTCAACAAAACGTGTTCTAATTATTTATGATATAAGGTGTATAAAGTTTAAACATACAACTTACGGTACCTTATCAACCACTAATGGTATGTATGCAATTTCATAAGAAATTGTTATATTTACTAGTTTGCCAACTCACAAAAAATGGACTTATTTTCACGATCTGCCTTTGGTCTACCCAAGATGGTCTATAATTAGCACAGATATTCCATAGCTATTTCACCAACCCAAATTCTTATTTGGTTCCTCAGAAATACTTAGTTGATTGTATGAATGTTTTTGACTTTTGACTTTGTGTAAGAAACAATAAATTTGCAGGGGTACACAGGGACGTGTCCCTTGAGGTTTTAGCCCTCGTTCTCGTCCTAGGGACGTTCCGAGAACGTGGGATGCCTTGGGGTTTTGGATTAGAACATCACATTTGGAGCAAATGACTTGGGAGCATGTTGAATTCATGGGAGTTATGAAACTAAGTGAGAATATTAACAAAGATTGGGCATAATGGAGCCAAATGGCTATGAGATCTAGCCCTTCATTGATAACCTACAAATTTGGAGTATAGGGGAGCATGTTCATGATGAGAATGGGCAGCACGTGGAGGACTCAAGTCACCAACGACAAGCCAGAATGGAGAAAGAGTAGAGGGTTCATGAGTTGGAGCCACACATAGAGGGGACATAGGTGGAGATCAAGAAGTACCCACATCAAATGGTATTTATGTAGATTCTTTCAATAGGGAGGATGATGGAGAGCTTGGTGCATATACATGGATTCCTATATAAGAATGGTTGGTGAAATCTCCCACAAGGCTTTTGAATGAGTTAAAGGCCACATTTTTTTGACATGTATAGAGATCAACTAGTTTTGTATTATCATAAAAAAATTCAGAGTTATATTATAGGGTAGATTCAGAGAACCAAAGTATAAGATAATTTGTCACTACAAGGAGTACACCTTCGTGTGGTGGGATGTGTACACTGTATTTATAAGGTTGATTGGTGGTAATATATCAGCCAATCTAATGAAGATTACCCACCACTAGACTATATTTGTTGAATTTTGGCCGATGTGTCTAGGCATGTAAAATAGCACATGATCATGACCCAGAAAAACTAGGAATTGGAGTAGGAAAAGAGACTGAAAGAAAAGGATAATGAGTGAAAAGAAAAATTAAAATATTTAGAATGAGAATGTGAAAACCACAATTAGTGAAAATGTGAAATTATAGAAGCTATTGAAGAAGTTGAGAGAAAGAGTGCTTTGTACTCTTTCTTCTCGGCCTCACGATGACTCAAGATCACCACCCACCTCATCAACTAGATGAGATGCTGCTTTCACTTGATCGATTGGGAACTATAACTATGGTAGCCCATTCCACACTATTAACAAAGATGCCATTTTCTAATCAATTTTTGGGATCACACTGCATGATTCATCATTAAGAAGAGGATAACAATGAGAATAGATTATAGAGAATGATCCTTGTAAAGAGAGGTGAAGTGATGACACAAACACCAGGAACTAGTTGGAGGAAAGATAGAAATGTGAAAGGCCTAACTTTTTATACATGTACATTATAGAAGATAAACCAATATAGTAAATTTTTTATAAAGGATAAAAAAGGTAAAATGGAAGTGAAAAATGAACTTGATAAATAAAAAAAATAACAAACAAAGAGAAAAATACAATGAGAAACAACAATGGAGATAAAAAAAGGACCACAAACGAAACAAAAAAGTGGGTAAAAGACCAAAAAAATTATGAAACAAGGAAGAGAAGATGAAGAAAATATAGATATAACAAGAAAGAACATTTAAGGTACACAATCAAGACATACTACAAAAGGACTACCACATAAGAACAAACAAAAGGAGATTCGGGAGACACTAAAGATGGGCTAAAAAAAGGGACAGGATGGGTGGAACAAGGTACGCTAGGTTGGCAAGGAAGAGTGGGGAGAGAGAAGAGATGGGCAAGATAGTCTTTTACTTGATTCTTTGTTTTGTTTGTGGTCTTTTTGTGATCTCCGTTGTTATTTCTTTTTGCTTATTAATTTTTTAGTTACCAGTTTGTTTTTCCCTCGCATCTTTCCTTTTTATCCTTTATAAAATTTTTACTATATCGATTTATCTTTTGTAATTTACATGTATTTAATTTCTTTTTATTTGTCAGGCACTTTATTTTTCCACTTTATTTTTCCATCTTTCCTCTAACTAGCTCTTGGTCTCTCTCTTTATAAGGACCATTATCTGCAATCTATTCTCATTATTATCCTCTTCTTAATGATGGATCACAAAGTCTGATATGAAATGTCAATGAGAAAATCACTACTGTAATGTCCCCTTCTAGTTAGACATTGATTCATCAGCATGATTAGCCTATCAGTGGTCCTCGTAGGCTAATAGGGCATGTTTAGAGGGTCCTCTTGGCAGTTACCTTGTTGGAAGTTGGCTTCTTTCGAGATTCAGTTTACATATGGAGGTGTTCTAATGATTTCTTGATATGTTTCTATTTTTAGAAAACCTCATGTTATAAGGTGATGTTATGTTTGCACTTTATGTTATGAATAATTATTTAATTATAAAGTGCAAATGTAAATTATAAAATAATATTATAATATTCCTTCTAGAAGTTGACTTGGGAAAGTTCTAGAAGGAGGCCAACCTTTGGGGGAAAATGAATAAATAGGCATGCGGAGCTCATTGCCAATCATCCAGATTTGACATTGATATTTGCGTGTATGCTTGTGGAGCCAAGGGTTTCTGCAGATAATCGATTTGTCATTGGGAATGTCAACTCCCATTGATAGCATAACTGAGGGAGTGAGATATCTCCTAAAGGGTTGCACTAGTGGAGGAGTCATTTTCAGATTTCTCATTGGAGCTTCATTGTGGCTAAGGCCAATTTTGCTTATATCGAATTAGGAGCATTGCTGGAGGCATTTTTGCAGGGAGGCCTCATCGATTTACATGTAGGAGGTTGGATTGCATTTATATCTATCATTACAGCATTCTATTTTGGTTATCAGACATCATTACCAGCTTGTGGAAACCACGATTGTGTTTGTTATTCCCTCATCTTGGTTCGATTCTCCTTTCTATCTTGGGCGCATTTCATAGGAGGGGTTGGAGATGAATATGGAGGCGTTTTAGAGGACATAGAAGTTGGGAATTATTTTATAAAAATTAATTCATATCAGAACAGGGGCGGCTGGGTCTGAGGTTCGATTTGGCATCAAGAGGTCATCATCATTCAAGATATTGCTTGCTTCTTCATCACAGCTTCAAGGCGACTTCATGTTCTAGGTTCCTTTTGATTTGTACAAGCTTTATGATCATTTAGATGCATTTCATGGTAGCTGCTGTAGGTGAACATTTTGTATCAGATCTGATTGAAATCATTATATGAGTTGTAAGCCAATAGTCTTGGCATTTGCATGGTCATCATCGTTGAAAGATTGCATTTCCAATAATATATCAGTAGTTGGGAGTTATCACTTGTTGTTTGAACATTGAATATTGATCTGAGGATGTATGCCAACTGTTTGACATAATGTCAATGGCTGTAGATGCATTATAATCATCTAGTTCCTTATTCATATGCATTTGAAAATATCAAAAAAAGATTGCATTACATTTAGAAGCTTGTTAAACTTCATAGAGATCTTTTGCAAACATCTTCGGTGCATATTTTATCAAAACAACAGCTATATCAGACTGAAAATAATCAGACCAGCAGACAACAACATTGCACATCAACTGTTCGATAATATTCCTTGAGGTGTTAAATATATCAGATTGACAAGGAATTTTACAACTACACATTTTAAGCTAGAAGTACAAGCTTACACTACTATGGATTGTGTAACGTCTCGATTTTTTTGAACTTAAAAACAAATAAGATGTCTCAATCAAACTAGAGTAATTTTTTTTTTTTTGAAAAGAAACATAGTAAGATGCTAACCATTAGCTGCTGTAATAAAAACTAAGATAGTATTCTATTTTAAAGAACATGAGCAAAGCTGAATTCATAAATTCAAGTACTATAACAAGAATTACAGAGGTAAGAGATTAGAAGTCCTCATTTGGATACTGCATCTTCCAAGACTCAACTCGCCATCTGTATGAAAAAGAAAGCATCATCGGAGTGCTTTTCCGCAAACCACAGACTCATGCGGTCCCTTGCACACCTTCCTA
This sequence comes from Sequoiadendron giganteum, assembly GCA_007115665.2. Taxonomy (NCBI): domain Eukaryota; kingdom Viridiplantae; phylum Streptophyta; class Pinopsida; order Cupressales; family Cupressaceae; genus Sequoiadendron; species Sequoiadendron giganteum. The sequence continues at coordinate 349,501,171 of CM021108.1, forward strand.
ACTGGAAGGGGCCCTTCCCTTCTTACGAAAGACAATGTTGGAAACCCTCTAAAAATGCCATCTGAGCTTTGGTGGTAAACCCTACCTATCTAACTCTGCCATGCTACTAAGGATACCTTCCTACTAAGCTGGCATCTTTGGTTAGTTAGGTATCTGGGTTGCTGTGAGTACTAAAGTGCTGTCAGTGGCACCTGCACCTACTATGGCCATAGTTTTGTACTTCTGTACAGACTCACCCACCCTGCTCGACTTGGAAAACTTTTCTAACCTAGGGCATTCAAGAGACTTTCTCTTCGCCCTTTACTCTTACAATAGACACCTGTCCTAGGGCAAACCTTCTTGACCTAATTTAGGTTTTTCAAATAATACATTCTCTTACTTGGCTACTTGCCATGTATGACCATTATATATAAAACTAGGGTTTTTATGAAACCCTTCATGACTTCCATGGCTAACAGCTCAGCTTGGGATAAACACTCCTAGTCAGGGTTTTCATACTAAGAAGGGAAAACAGTAACCTTATAAAACCCTCAAGACAAATCTTGTGCTCAAATTGCACTTATACATACTGACCATCAAATAGGCATGCATGGTTAGGTACTTATCAGCAAGCAAACAAAACCAGAAATTCTTTCTTTCTTCATGAAGCAACAATACGTTTTCTCAATCAGAAAATTTCTTTCATTTATTGTCTTAATGTCTGCATGTTCATTCTTGTAAATATAATTCTAATTTCTTGCCATTCTTTTATATCTTTGTTTTTGGTTAAGCTCCATTCTAGCCTTCCAGATTTTTTTTATCATTTCTTGCTAGGAAAACAATGGCATTTCAATGCATGCTACAGGTTCGGCCTATAGATGCTTTTTCCAAAATAACCAATAAGATGGTTTGGGCGCTAAGAGCTGAAGCTAATGACTCCGTCTATCAAAAGCATAGTAAACCATTTTGATACTTCAAGCATATCATATTCACATTGTACAGAACAGTTCATAACAAGAACAACTATATTGATTTCTGGAAATGAAATAATATGCTGCAAAAGTCTCATGGAATATCTTTAAGCAAGAAAGCACGTATTCCCAAAATAATAAACTCAAAGAGTAGTACGTGCTTGATATGAAACTATGGGTCTGAAAATTCTAAGAGTGAGCAAAATGAAAACAAGAATCTTTGAGTTTCTCCTACTTAACCCAGCCCCTGCTGCTAACGCCTGTCTGCTTCCTCTTTTTAAAAGAAAATTCGTGGCTTAAGTTAGTTCTTCTATTCCTAGCATTTGCTATTCTCTTCTTCCCAAAACAAAACCTTTGAATCCCTTCTTTTAGCCAAAAATATGAGTTTGTTTTTCAAAAGAATTCACTACTAATACAGGTCGAATGGTTACAAGGTGGTTATGATAACCTCCCCTAAAACTTCTCTAACTCTCTCCTCAAAAGAAATCGAACTTTTGATATATAGCAAAAATGAAATCAAATGATAAGTTCATAAGTGACGGATTTAGCCAGCCAACATCTTCCTAAAGGCTGTGTCATTTTCTTGTGGCTAAAAACAAGGAACCACCTTTGCAAAGATTTTAGCCATACGCCCAAGAAATGTGGTAATATTAGTTTTAATAAAATCAATAAAGATATAACACATTTCACCAACTCAAGGTGGCCCCACTTCTTCGTTTCAAATGTGTGGGTTATAAATATATTTTAAATATTTAAATCTTTATCTCTATCAATTTGGCGGCAAGCCAAATATAACTTCCTCTTTTAGACTTAAAAAAATATCCACTTTTGAAAATATAAATCACTCAAATACTTATGTATTTAAAGCGTTGGTCTTTCAAACCTTAAGAAGGTATTCAAGTATTTAATCAAATGCCTCCAGGCAATATCATGCATCATTATTATACTTTGCTTGTAGAAGTACAAATAATGGCAGTATATATTTAGTAAGGCCAACTAGAACAATTATCAGACTCAAAAGGTAGTAATACCTTATCGATGAGTTCAAAGTGTTAAAATAGGTTTCTTGTTAGGAAAGGAAATAAATTGAACTGAGTAGTCGTTTATACACACGTATTAGGCTGTATGCGTCAGTATGCATATGCGCATATGCATGCATATGCACGATCACAGGTTCGTAAATTCACCTATCATCATGCACCTGCGTCTATATGCGTATACTCGCAGTGATGTATGCAAGTTCGCAAATGTGCATATACACTTGCTTGGCTTAATTTTTGACTGTTAGAAAGTAGAAAATTGGTATAGAAACCCTAATTCCACTTACGACAAAACCACATCCAACGGATCACACAAGACTTACCTCAACATAAGACTCCTATTACACCCTTCTAGGGTTCCTAGATCCTTCTGACCTAGTCCCGACTTAGATGGAAATTTCCAGATCATCCCAACACTACCTCTCTACTGAGATGATACTTTCCCTCCTTCGGAGGTTGTGGTACTGTTATACCCAAAATGAAATTTTTGGCATTCTGCTTAAATTGAGCTAAACAATGAAAAAATGCCATCAAAAGTATGTTTTAGGTCAAAACAAATATGGAGTCTTTGTGGGTTTCTGTCCAGGAACCTATGGTTAAAATTCTAAAAAAATGAAAATTAGGGTTTTACGCCCCTATTTTTAAGGAAACCCTAAAAAAAATAGGACCTTTCCGGAAATGAATGAAAATAATTCTGATAGGGTTAATTGCCTTCACGATCACATTGATCAAATTAGAATTATCAAAATACATGTTTTACTCTGGTGGGTCTATTTCTATTTTTCATGAACAAAGTTAGGAGCTCCGCAGCCATTAATGGCAGATTGGCCAGTACCAGGTGCTGAAAGCTAAACCTCAAAAGCTCCAACGAAGAAGCTATGGCGGAAAAGGATGAAAAAGATGTTTCAACGAAGGAGATTCTCAAAACGGAAAAGGCCAAAATTTGGCTAACTCTGGAAGATGGATGTTTTGTCTACCAAGGCAAAACAAAGTCTACAGTTGAAAAAGGCGCCCCTCTTGAAGAAAGGCGCCCTTGGATCTCAGAGGACAAATGTAATCATTCGGCATCTTCAACTCAGTCATCCTCTTCACTTTCATGCTGGCTCGACAACGAAACAATCAGCAAAATCATCTGATTCAGGGATCATTGACCAACCGTCAACAAAGTATGGAGGATCCATCAAAGACAAAGATGCCAAATCAGAGAGCTTCAAGGCAAAAGCGCCCTTGCTTGCCAGGGGCGCCCCTCAGTTGCAGGCACCAAATGAATCCATAAGCAGCAGCGCCCCTCAGTTGCAGGCACCAGATGAATCCATAAGCAGCAGCTCTATACATGATATCTTTCCTGCTTCCTCCCAGCTATGTTATCAATCTAACAGCAAGTCCATGAGACACACCAAACGATCACAAGTTGAGATCAGGCAGAAAAAGCCAAAATTGAAGAATTGGAAAGACAAGCCAGAAATTGGCTAAGGCATGATCAAAAGCGCACCTCTTGAAGAAAGGCGCCCTTTCTTGAAGGCATCCAGATTCAACCAGAATCTTTACTGCCTCCCAGGATGACCTTCTCAACTATGACCTGTCTCGTCAGTAAGACTATCAGCAAGAACTTCCGACAAATCAATCATCTGATGGAGGAGGTCAAAGATTGGCAATTCACAACACGAAGTAAAAGCAAGCAAAAGCTAAAAGCGCCCCTGTTGACCAGGGGCGCCCTTTAGTTTGAAGGAGCTAAACCTGCCAGCTTCAACTGAGAAGTCAGTCATCCTGAATAGGACCAAGCTGGCTACCCAATGCATCGTCAAGCAGAGTCATCTGACTCATCCATCAACGAGAATGCCAGATCAAAGCACAAAGGGTCTGAAAAGGCCAAAACGAAGAACAGTCAATGAAAATTGACTAAGGCACAGCCAAAAGCGCCCCTCTTGAAGAAAGGCGCTCTTCATTCTAAAGGTCCAAACTCAGTTTTCTGAGTTAAATCTCTCCCAGGCATATCTCATCAAGCTGATCCCATCTCAACAACGGATCCGTCAGCAACTGCTGAAGATCAACTGAGCAGCTAGGATCGAAGATCAAACAGAGGCACTTCAGCTTGCAAAAATGATCAAAACTCCAAAAGGGAAGCCTAAGAAAGTCAAAAGCAAATGTTGACTTGAGTTAAGAAATTTTGGAGGCAAAAAGAGGCCAAACACTCCACAATCAGTGGAAATCACCTTTTTGAACTCCAAATCAGGCTCAATCATGAGTTGGATGCCCAATTGATGCTTGCAACTCCAAATTGACATATCAAAGCATCTAGGCATCCATTATTCATTATTTCTTTGCAGGTTGAGGAGCTCAAGAACGGATATTTTTCTTCTCCAAATTTTTTTAAGATCTGATAGAGGGGTTTTCACCGTTCTTCATATTTTTGAAGATCTATTGCACAGAGGGATTATTTATCAGAGTTTGCATCAAAAGGCATAATTCTTGCAAAGTGGTAGTTTATAACTTCCAATCCATCTTCTGTCTACTTCCTCTATTTCTGTCTATATTTCTTTGCATGTCACAGGAAACGACAGATAATCACAGATCTGGCCAACTGGGTATTGATCAGCACAGCTTTTTCAACAAAACCCACATGTTGGATTTTTCCAAAAAAAGTAGCCCTACTGCCCCCTATTTTTTAGGGTTTTCGGAAAAAGTCATAATTTTGAAAATCAAACAAACTGGGTTTGTTCAGCTTTGGAGCACAAACAAAACCCATGTGTTGGATTTTTCTGAGAAAAATCACTTTCTGGTGCCATGCTGCCTCTGCCACTGAAGGGCTCTTGCATGTCATAGAAAAACACGTTTTTTCGAATTTCTGACGATCTAGGTTTGTTTAGAGAATTATTCTCAACAAAACCCATGTCTCAGAATTTTTCGTAAAAATTACCCCCGGCAAGGCTATTTTTAGCAGTTCCAGAAAAAGTTGTCTGAGCAGCATCGTGTGCATAGTCAATCTTCAAGGTTTTCAGAACGCAGCTCTCCCAAGACGAATACAAGACCAAATTGGTCTTACTCCATGATTTTCTGAAAACGACCGGCACTGATCTGCGTCGGGCACACAAGCATAGAAACAAGTCCATAGGTTCCATAATGGTTTCACCTCGTATATTTGATCGCCTTCCAAGGCCAGTTTAGAGGATTGTAACCGTTGGAATTTTACACATGTAGCAAGTTCATGTGCATTTCTCACGGTTGGAGTGATCGTGGTCAAACTTCACGGTTTCATCATCAAGCTTCGCGGTTTCATCATACAACATTCTTCCATTGAGAAAGATCAAGGAAAATGTCAAAGCTGCAAAAGAACGCGGAAGGTAGTCATTCCCAACACAGAGCCGCCATCGGTTAGTACTACACTACCTTCCACGTCAAAGTGGAAACACAGACAAAAAGAAAAGGAGTAACCCTCCTAAGGGAAGCAGAATGAAGGAGATGCATACATCAAGTTGCTGACAAGCGGTAAGCTGACGATTGACAGGCATGTAATGGTCTCCGTATGAAGAAGTCAACGAATGAACAAAAGCATCGTTGACCAATGGTGATGAGGTGTCAAACACCTCAAGAAGGACGTCCTACCCTCCAAAGTAGCAATAAATATGACTGAAGTCAACTTGATGTCCCTTTCCAAGTTGACTCCAGATCTCCACAGATCATGCATGTCAGATCCCACTGATCTAGGATGTCTAATTGACTCCCACGATTTGTGGATCTCAGATCTCCTTTAAAGGTGGATGTCTATTTTGGAGACATATTTGTAATTTAAGTTCACTTTAGTTAAGTGTCAGTCAACTGAGGTAGACTTCCAGTTTGACTTTTGTTTAGTTTCAGTTAACTGAAGTAGATTTCTAGTTAACTGTTTGCTCACCTACTTTTAGACATAGAAATAAATCTTGCCGATTGGCAAGAACTGTTTGATAACTCAAGGAGATTTTAGGGTTGCCTACTTCTTTGAGTTTCTATAAATAAGAGCCTTAGGTTCTTTATTTGTTTTTAACCTTTATTTGCTAGCAAAATTGCTGCGCCATTGTTGCCAGAGTTAGCTTGTTTATATCTGTTCACTCTTGGATGAGAGTTCGTTGGTTGATCGTAATTGTGCATGATTTCGTGCCTTTGCTGTCCCAACCTTTGTAATTCTTTGGAGAGGCTTGAAGAAATAAATTAGATGGCGCATGCTTGCTTGATCTAAATAATTGAGTCCATTCAAAGTCTTGTTTTTAAATAGTGCATTGTTTCAATCTCCTCCTTGGACAGGTGTCGTCGCCTCCTTGGATATTTTGTCATTGATCATTATCGTTTGATGTTGTTTAATGTTTTGTCTTGCAGCCTACACTTTGGACAGGTGTCGTCACCTCCTCGGGAATCCTGCTAGACAGCCATCGTTCCTTGTTGTTTCCAGTGAACTGTTTCCAAGCCTACACCTCGGACAGGGGTTCCTCCTCCTTGGCAAGTCTCAGATCCAGTTTACTGTAAGAGAGTGTTCGCTTGTATCGAGCCCTATCTTGGTATATATCTGAAGGTTCAGAGCCTCGGCCATATTCCATTGAGACAGAGGATTCAAGTGATCCAACCAATCCATTTCACTCCTACGCCCTCATGCTCTATTTATCTTGGGGAGGTAGGATAGTTTAGAAGCTTAGTTAGTCGTAGTTAAGATCTGCGGAAACCAGAGAAAAAGGCTTAGCTACGGTGCATTGGTTTATGCACCCTTATGTCCTGCTGCTGAGTAAAAAAGATAGGAATCTTAGTACACCCCTTTTTTACAGTAGAAAATCAGCAAAGAGAGATCTTCCTCTCTATAATCCGAAGAGCATGTACTAACACACTTGCAATAGCTGTCCGTTTCCAATAAGCACTCCAGAGGTGCTAATTGAAACGCCAACAGGTACATGCTACCCTGCATGAAACTCCAAACAAATGGAAGTTAGTCTGACATCTATATATCATAAAATCACTATTGCATATTCTCTATCTATGCATTTAATGAAAATCAACTTTTCTTTTTCTAGGGCGTCATAAACACAATTTATTTGTACTGAAATAAATCATAGCTCATATCATAATGGCATAATTCTTTATTGAACAAAACTCAATAACAAAAGATCTCAACATGTCACACAATATTCAATCAAAATTTGCATCATTCATTTGTCATAATTGCAAAAAGTAAAAGTGTTTTTAAGCATCTAGGGTGGGATGTAACAGATTGTGGAAATACTAAATCTCTTAAAGATGTGATTATTTCAACTTTGGTTATTTTTTTAGATTATTTTTTTTTAAGTCTAGATCAAGGTGCCGCAAAAGCAAAGGCAACGTCCATAAATGACTAGAACATTGGCACCACAATCAATCATGTCGCTAGTGACATGGATGTTGTTTTCTCAGGGGGTTAGACGTATAACCTCAAGTTATACTTAGTTATTAAAGAGTAATAAATGAAGTGGTTGAAGCTGTAAATTTATTGTGCATTGTTATAAGCAAGGAAAATTTAGGTTAAGAGGATTTATTTTAATTTTTGGGTACATAGGTGGTGGTTTTAAATTACACATCTGCCCCCTCATTCCTATTTAAGGCAATATTAAGTACATTTCTCTAAGTAATAATCATCCAACATCCATATAAGAGTGTTGTTGTGATCATACAATATAATGTGATGTAATTAGTGTTGTCTTAATATAATGCAGTTCTCTTTAGCATGTAGTGTTCTCCTATTATGTTATGTCATGTCATGTGTGTGTGTGTGTGTATACACCATAGTTACGAGACTCAGACTTGGCTAGGGTGACTTGACTTGGGACTCGAGACTCGGCAAAATGTTAAAACCCTAGAATTTTAGAGATTTTTAAGGATTTAAAACTTGTTTCAAGCACCCTTTATTAAATAAACCTTAAAGACACAATAACATCATTAAATAGAAGCAATTTTGATCACATACACAAGTATACATCAATCACATAAGTATAAAGTACGCAAATTGTAGCTGAGCTACTGAAGGAAATAGCACACTTAGATATATAAATATAGTCAAATGTATACAAAACTCATGGAATATGAAATCCATGACATCAAATGTTCCAAACAAATATGAAAAATCAAAACAATAACTGCAACTCAAAGTAGCTTGCATCCTTCCTACTAAGGCATCTAAGGTGGGTCCTAGATGATGTAGCAGTTGCAGCCATAGTCTTTGCTTGTGACTCCATGCCACCCTCACCAACATCAGTTGTGGATGTGTTTGCTCATGCTCTAGCTTCCTCCTCTGCCATGGCTACAGCCTCAGGCTCTCTATCTGCCCGATCAACCCAATCGAGGTCCTCGTCACTAACACGAGTATACATTGATCATATAAGTATAAACACAAATTGTAGCTGAGCTGCTAAAGGAAATAGCACACTTAGATATATAGTCAAAGACTCAAATGTATACAAAACTCATGGAATATGAAATCCATGACATCAAATGTTCCAAACAAATATGAAATATCAAAAGATTCAAAACAATAACTAGAAGTCTATGGCTCAAAGGAGCCTGCATCCTTCCTACAAATGTGTCTAAGATAGGTCCTGGATGATGCAACAACCATAATCTCAAGTTTTAGTGCAATTGCCCTAATGGGGTTGAGGGGCAGTGCCCTTTATGGGGGTCGAGGGGTAGTGCCCCTCGCGGGGTTTGGGGGCATTGCCCCCAACGGGGTCAAGGGGCAGCGCCCCTTGTGGGGGTTTGGGGCAGTGCCCCCAATGGGGTCAAGGGGCAACGTCCCTTGTGGGGGTTTGGGGGCAGCGCCCCTTGTAGGGGTCTAGTGGTAGTGCCCCCAGTGGGGTCAAGGTGTAACCTACCTGCCTACCGAGTCTTGCTGACGAGACTCGCCTGGACTCGGCGAGTCTGGCGAGTACGCCAGACTTAGTAGGACTTGACCGAGTTCGAGTCCGAGCCCCCAGGACTCGGCCAGGGTGACTCGACTTGTGACTTACCGAGTCCTGTTTCTGTGGTATACACACATGCCTGACTAGTATATATAATCTTATTTAGAGTTTTCCCCTCTACAAAGTAGATTTATTCTCAAGTTCTCATTTATTATTGACTTACTTGCATATGCAACTGATTTGCATGTGATTAATTCTTTCATACTTGGCAGCTTATCTAATTGTTTGTTCAGCTATCTTTATTCTGAACCAAATACCTTCAATCTCTTCTTGTTATATTTGCATCTCATGTAAAGCTTAGTCAACTACTTTGTGAAAGAATGCTTTTAGTTCTTTCTTAGTTTATCATTTTTACCTAAACAGAAAAATTCTATGATGCAATTTTTTTTATCTAACACATGTATAAATTGTGCCTATTGTATGCCTTTCCAGTTACACTTTGTTGTAAAATAGTTAATAAAGGGAATACTCCCCTCAAAATGGGAAAACAATTTATGTTCTAATTACTGTCAGTCTGTCACCATGTCATTTGCCCGTTGACAAATTTCTTTGCCACCAAAACTGACACAAGGAGAATGTAACTACAGATTTCGTGAATATTGTTGTTGACACTGGTGAGCTGAGTTTTGCAACTTTTTGTCCACTGCCTTAGGAAGTGCTATGGGGATTTGAAAATATTCCAATGTACTGAATAACGGTCAACTAATGCACTTGTTGATTTATAAATACAATATTTAATGATGTCAATTTTGATTGATGTCACACAAATCAACCTACTCATAAATAAATTTAACTGTAGAAAATTTAATGCAGGTCAGCCAGGCGAGGCAAATGAGTTTTGAGCCAGTTTGACTAATTTTGACTTGATAATGTCATTAAATTTAGTTACTGTGAAAATGAGTGTAATTATATTTCATGATCATATAATGCTATGGATGAATAGGTGATGTCATAACAATATCATCTTTCTCTTTTGTGTCTTGACTTTGAACAACTTTCCTGGATTCTGTTTTGAGTATGTCTTCCACACCTTGAAGGTGCTAGTAATGGGTTTGTTTAGAGAAAAGAGGATTACTTTATCAAATATAATTTGAAGTCATGCAAGATAATCTTCATGTTGATAAGTAAGAGTAAACTTATTCCCTTTTTCATTTTAATGAACATATATGGAAAATGAGAAACTCTATGATTAAAAATAATAATAGAAAGTTGTTTTTTAATTTCTATTCTAACATTTCTCATACCTTCGGACCATAGTGTTTGTGATCTACGTATTTGCTGGGCAGTTTATCTCAACCTTTCAAGAAGTGAATAAGTGGTTTGATGTATTGTAGTTTTGTTTATTTATGGTGTTTTATATTACCTCTAATGATGTGTGTCAGTCATTTTGATTAGCAAAACATCAACATTGATTGAGGTTGGAAATTATAGATGTTGATGAAGGGCTATGTAGTTGCTATTCTTTCTTAGTATAATCACAATTTTTATTGTTGATATTTGGTTATGAAATTCCTTACAGAAGCGACACATTATATAATAAAATTGTCATACTCAGCTGGATGCTATCTCTTTTATGTGCAGGATGTATTAATCCTATTCAAGAAATTGTTCAATGGACACAGAACTGTGGGGCAAAGGTGCTTGTTGATGCTTGCCAGAGTGTCCCACACATGGCAGTCGATGTTCAAAATCTAGGAGTAGACTTCCTTGTTGCATCTTCACATAAGGTTAGCAATTAGCTCCACAATGGATCTTTTGACATTAGGGTTTTGTTTTTGTGATGTAGTCTTGACTGCAGACTGGAGACATCGAGTTAAACAGTAATAGGTACAAGTGACTGTTTTTTTAACAAGAAGATTATTTTCCTTGGTAATTTTTACTTCCCTTCAAACTAAAAAGCAAACATGTTTCAGATGTGTGGGCCTACAGGCATTGGATTTTTGTATGGGAAAAGCAAACTTTTGGCATCGATGCCTCCATTTTTAGGTGGGCTTCTTTCTTAGCTGAATTGAGTATAGTTTATATCTATATCTTTACTTCTGTGGAGAAGGAGAAAACTTGAATTAGTTGGTGACTCTATTAGTTAGTTCCCAATTTCACTTTTGACACATGCACATCTACTTCAATCAGAGTGGTGTACATACGATCATTTTGTTCAAGGCATAATATTGTTATGCACACAGGCATCATTTTCATAGTTTTGAGTTGTTTTAGGATTATCTTTTGAATATATTATTTCAGAATCTACAACAGACAAATTTTCAGGTGACTTGTCTCCACCACTGCGGTATTAAAGAAAGCCCATCAATGCATATTAGCAATTTCTTCTTTGGGAAGAAAATGAAAATTCTTCCATGTTTGGGTGAAGCCTGTCTTGTATTTAGATGATGGTATCTGTTACAAGATGTCATGTGTCTCCAAAGAAATTAACTAATAGAAATTAGATTTTTTGTTCATTCTGAATAAAATTGGCAAGGACAGAGATGTACTGCAATATTATCATTCAACAAAATATAGTGGAGGCATTGGAATCTAATACATAGATGTTCTTGAATCTCTCATCCTTTTTTTGAATTTTCTGGAACACATAGCATGTTATATGCTTTTTCTTTCAAACCTTTTTTATTTGTGTTAGCTTCAAATACAGAGGACATAAATCTCTATATCAAACTTTGTATTTGAGATGTAGCCACGGTGGAGGATTGAATAGAAGATATTTTTCAAAATGTTTCTATTAATATTATTCTAATCATGTTTATTGGATGGCTGTTTATTTTCTATAGCTCTTTTGTTGCAGGTGGAGGAGAAATGATTGCAGATGTATACATGGATCATTCTACATATGCAGAACCTCCTTCCAGGTGAGAGCATTGGTTCTTTCTGTGAAACGAATACTGCCTGGAAAACTAGTTTAATTTCAAATATCTGTTTTCTTTGAATTGAATCTTCATTATATTTTCCCTGATGGTAAAAAGTATACTTCAAAGGACTATGTCAGATACAGTAAAATTATATTGTAATTAAATGTCTAGAAAACAAACACTTCCATCTCCAAAACTTATCCTTGAGCACATTCATATTTCATTGTTGTTTAGTTCATCAGTGATTGGATGTAACTTCCCTGCTGTCTTGTATGAACTAGAGATTATAGGCATTCTTTCTGGGAATTTAGTTCTCTTAATTTAAGATTAAAATTCCAAGGATGATGTTAATCACATCAATATTTATATCATTCTTGTTACATATATGGTGGTGGCAGCGGCTGTACTGAATTTTGGTCCTTAAAAGTCTACAATACTTAAGTGAGCTGCTTCTTTTGTTGCTATAGGTTTGAAGCTGGCACTCCTGCGATTGGTGAGGCTATAGGACTTGGGATGGCAATAGACTATTTGTCAGGCATTGGCATGCAGAGGATTCATGAGTATGAGGTTAGTTGTATATTTTGTTTGGATTTGTGGAAAATTGAACACCCGTTCTTTGCATGTATGTGTGTAATACTTAGGCAATTCCAGTGAAAGGTCCAATCTGGCATAGTGATTTGAGTTTTTTTCTTGTTAAATTTCATATAAAATATTCTGTATCAACAATTGAAATAACTTTTATTTTTGTTTGTGAATCTGACATGGCAAATGTAGACGAATATGATATTTATTAGAAATATTATACAATGCTTAGACCTTTTCATTCTGTGAACCGAAAATGCAAGACTGCATTTACAAGGTTTAATTGTCTTTTGACCTGATTTCAAGTCTGCAAAAAAAAATTACAACAATTTGTAAGCTTCATTCACAATCCTATGTCCTAGAAAAATTCTAGGAGCAGAGGCTATATAAATTTCAATCAATGAATTGTAAATGCTTTCCAATCTTGAAAACTGTTACACATCATAAATATGAGTGAACTTGATAGTTTCTTTAACTGTGAATATTTTTCATTTATTTGCAATCATTGTAATTGTATGTTTCCGCACAAAATTCTTCTTTCCATATATAATTTTCCCAAGATACCTACCCACATCACAATCTACAAAGAAACACTGGACTAAAATAGCACTTATTGCAAACCACGCACCATTAGTAACTAAAATGGAATATTTGTAGGAAGGTAACTGGTATTCCTTGGAAGACTATTGAAAATTGACATTACTAATTTAAGAAAAATTGACATTACTAATTTAAGACTCCAACTTGTCTTCACTTTTTTAGCCCCAATAATTGATACTATAAACACTCATATGCATAGATAAAAGACTCACTGAGTAATTGCCTAACTTCAGAGTTATTTTTGCAGCCAAGTAAATTGCCTATAAACTGACCTAACTCAGTTTTTGATGAGTTTTGTTAAAGTTTTTGGTGTTTTACTCAGTTTTTGGTGAGTTTTGTTTAGTTTTTGGTGTGTTTTACTGAGTTTTTGATGAGTCTTGATGACTTCTGCTCAGCTAATGACTTTAATTTTTTTTTTTTTTTGAGCATAATAAATTTTTTGTTTCTACTAATCAAGGGGCTTGTAGCCAAAGTTACAGAGGCAGAAGTCAACAAGACAAAAGAGCAGAAAGCAGAGGGGATTAAAAATCAACTGTTTTTCTTAGATCCATCACTAGATTTTGCATCAAGGGGACAAGAATTATTTTTGGTGCAACTGTCCCCATGGAAAACCCAGTGATGAATTTGACGGGTTAGTCCCTGTACCTCCTATATCATGATATAGATGTTAGTTTTATGATCAGAAATGAAAGCAATCAGAAAATGCAACTCATAAGACAATGAACACCACAAGATACCTTGGGAAAACCCTCCAACTCGAGGGGAAAAACCCAGCAAATATATCGCTTATATATTCAGGAATAAGAGCAGAAATCTGCTTACAACTTAGGCCCAACACAAGGCAGAATTTGATACAATGAATAATAGCACCTCTTCTAGATGCATAGATACAGAAATGAACATGTTTCTCCTTGAAATCAATCTGTTGTCACAATATGATGATTTGCTGATCAAGATAATGATCTTCTGCACAAGTGCGAACTTCACAATATGACGATCTGCTGCTCAAGATGATAATCTGCTGCACAAGTGCGAACTTCTTCTAGGAGTGCGAATATGAAAATGAAATGAACTTTATGATCAAATGAGGTGATCATCACCTTGTATTTATACAAAACAATGTGACTCTTCATGAGGTCGGCCTCATAGCAATAATAAAGAAATAAATAGTATTTCTTTAATGAAGTCAGCCCCATTTAATTATTCACAATAATTAAATATTATATTAGATGCCAAGTGAAGCGCCTCTTCACTTTAATAAATGCAATAAATGAATAGCTGTTAGGCTATATGAATTTACTGTTCAACAATCAAGGCGGAAGTATGTAGCCCGAAGCTACAACATCAACACTGCCTTTTAGCTAGGGAGGAATACTTCCGATACACAAGGTCATGAATCTCTCAACATGACACCCACAATGGCTACTCCCATATGTGGAAGGAGCTCATCACGGATTCACTCAATTGTGATATCAACCATCATGGCTACTCCCATGTATGGTAAAGCATATGTGCACAAGTGCCCATCACGGAATCACTCAACGTGTTGTCGTCATCTCAACATGACGTTCACCATGGCTACATCCAGAGGGTGAATAAACACAAGTACAAGAAAATAATCACGGACTCTCTCACGTGATGTTGTCATGGAGTCACTCAACATGACATCCACGATGGCTACTCGCAGAGGCTGGAAACAAGGGCTCTCACCTCAAATTTTTCTCATAGAGAAAGATGCATTAACAAGGGCTTACACCTCAAATTTCTCTATCACAGAGAAAGATGCATTAAAGCAAATCACAAAAGATCATTGATGCTGAGTCTCTCTCTCAGCTAGGGCTTCATTCTCCACAATACCAAGCTTGTCTCGAAAGTACACAAACTTTACTCTGGAGCGAGGCTTGGTGAGAATATCGGCCGTCTGCTCATCAGTGCTAATGTATCTCAACTGGATAGCTTTCCTCAATACCATATCTTTGATATAGTGGTATTTGATCTCAACATGTTTAGTCATAAAACATTGGATTGACAAAAAGCTTTACACTGCTTTGATTATCACAATGAATGACAGTCGGCTCCAATGATTGTCCAAACAATCCTGCAAGGAGCTTCTGAAGCTACACTGCTTCTCAAGTTGCCACACATGCTGCAATGTACTCGACCTCTGCAGTGCTCAGTGCCACTGAAGACTGCTTCCTGCTACACTAGGAGATCATCGCAGACCTCAAACTGAAACAACATCTAGAGGTTCTCTTCCGATCAACAACACACCCTGCCCAATCGAAATCAGTATAACCATGCAGCTTCAAGTCCACACCAGAAGAATATCTCAAGCCATACCCAACTGTGCCACGCAAGTATCTTAGGATATGCTACGCTATAACTAGATGTATTTGCCTTGGTTCACACATGAACTGACTAGGCGCACTCATTGCATGGCAAATATCTGGTCTAGTATTGACTAGATACATGAATGATCCAATCAACTACCTATACATAGTGGGATCCACCAAATCCGAACTAGCTGCAGACTTACTCAACTTCTTCAAAATTGGTTTCCATAGGTGTAGACATGGATTTGCAAACCATCATATCAAATCTCTTCAAGATGTCTATTGTATACTTCCCTTGACTTAGAATGATCTCATTAGGCCTTTGCCATACTTCTAAACCAAGGAAGTAATGCATGTACTTAAGATCCTTCATTTCAAATTCAGAAGCTAACTCCTTGCATTTGATAATGCGATGTTCTTCTTTAGTAAGAAATAGATCATCAACATAAAGAACCAAGATTAATGCCTCACCATTAACTACCTTGAAGTACAGGTTAGAATCAACATCATTCTTGGAGAAACCCAAGCTCATCAGGTATCGATCAATCCTCTCATAACAAGCACGAGGAGCCTGCTTAAGTCCATACAAAAGCCTTCTTCAATTTGCAAACATGAGACTCCTTCCCATGAACCTCAAATCCATCAAGTTGCTCAATGTATACCTCTCTTTCAATTACACCATTTAGAAATGCTGTCTTCGCGTCCATTTGGTGTAACTTCCATCCTTTAGCCGTTGCAATGGCAATGATAGTCTTGATGGAGGTATAATGAGCAACTGGAGCAAAGGTTTCCTCATAGTCTATTCCCTCTTTCCACCCACAAATCTAGCCTTGTACTTCTCAATGCTTCCATCAACCGCATGCTTGATCTTGAAAAGCCACTTAGAAGATACAATAGATTTGCCTTTTGGTCTAGGTACAATGTCGCAAACATCATTTTTGAGGATAGATTGATATTCTTCAGTCATAGCATCTGTCCATACTTGCTGACTTGAAGCTTCCTCAACACTGGAAGGTTCATACTCAATGATTTGACTCATCAATGTAACATAACTTGGAACCTACTGTTGTCTTTTGCTTTCTAGGAGCTGCAAACCTTTCTGCGTCCTGCATTGTTTGCCTAGCTCATAGAGGTCTCTTTCGACCTATGACAATATCTTTTGGCCATTAGTATGTTCCAAAAGGCTCAACTGGATCATCATCCTCTTTTGGTTCAATAGACTCCCTCTGAATCTCCAAGTTCTTTCATCAACCTCCTGACCTCCTTGTCCAAGGTTGCCTCTATTGGTTTGACAAACTCCCTCTGAAGGTTAATTCCTCTTCTTCGAAGAAACTGATCACAATGACAACTTGAATAGGTTCTTCCTCTTCAAGAGATGTCTTCAGCCACTAACTCAGTCCCATGGTTGCAAGCCGTGTCTCCATTCTCTGGCCTACAGGATGCATCAAACTTTTCTTCTCTTGAAAGCAATCTCTTACGCTTCTTGTTCCGTCCTGAAAGCATTAAGGAGAGATTACTAATAGTTCATAGAACTCAACTATTCCGAAGAGAAATACCAATGCTAGAAGCATACATGATTTACTATCTCAATGTTATAGCATGAATTAATAATTGCATAAAAAAATTCATGAACATTATTCAACCATGAAATACTTATCTCATTGAAATGAGAATCCTGTACGCAAAAAATGAGGGATCGATATCCTCAAACAATGATCACAATATCTGCTCTCTCCGCCCATTTTAGTGGTGTCGATCGCTGCTTCTCTCAATGCAAACTCTTGACTCCCGACTTGAAGCTGCTACGATAAACTCTAGTAGAAAGATCACCTAGAATAATTGATTCTCAAATGTGATGCGCCCAGGTGTCTTGGTTCAATAACCATGACATGTTGTGTCAGTGACAAAGAGGACAAAATTGATGGATGATATTCGATGACCAAGCAACATCTCTGATTAGACTTATTAAGAATCCCGGTATGTTTAAGTCTTCCAAATATTGCGTCAAGCTCTAAGAGGATTTTAAATCACCTTTGCTTCTTCTTTCGAACCAACCATTTGATTCGCTTCTCCTGTAGAAGATTCAGACCATTTCTCATTTCCCATACTCTGCTCAGCGTATATGATTGTGAAAAGGAGCGATTACCTTCTACACACTGCCTTATCTCTCACACTCTACTTCATAATGCTTAAACAAATCTGAACGATCTTTTCTAGACCCACTCTGATTCCATGTTAGTTTTATCATCAGAAATGAAAGCAATCAGAAAATGCAACTCATAAGACAATGAACACCACAAGGTACCTTGTGAAAACCCTCCAACTCAAGGGGAAAAACCCAACAAATATATCGCTTATATATTCAAGAATAAGAGCAGAAATCTGTTTACAACTTAGGCCCAACACAAGGCAGAATTTGATACAATGAATAATAGCACCTCTCCTAGATGCGTAGATACAAAAATGAACATGTTTCTCCTTGAAATCAATCTGCTGTCACAATATGATGATCTGCTGATCAAGATAATGATCTTTTGCACAAGTGCGAACTTCACAATATGACGATCTGCTGCTCAAGATGATAATCTGCTGCACAAGTGCGAACTTCTTCTAGGAGTGTGAATATGAAAATGAAATGAACTTTATGATCAAATGAGGTGATCATCACCTTGTATTTATACTAAACAATGTGACTCTTCATGAGGGCGGCCTCATAGCAATAATAAAGAAATAAATATTATTTCTTTAATGAAGTTGGCCCCATTTAATTATTCACAATATTTAAATATTATATTAGATGCCAAGTGAAGCGCCTCTTCACTTTAATAAATGCAACAAGTGAATAGATGTTAGGCTATATAAATTTATTGTTCAACAATCAAGGTGGAAGTATGTAGCCCGAAGCTACAACATCAACAATAGAGACTCTCATAGACATCTTCCACGTCACAAATGTTGGTGTTGATAGTGTTTAACATATCTGCTTGATCTTCCAAAATGTATCTTCTGCAATTTGTATTAATCTGGATTTAGAACAAATTGTTATTATTGTTATCAATA
The DNA here is from genome assembly GCA_007115665.2 of Sequoiadendron giganteum. NCBI lineage: Eukaryota > Viridiplantae > Streptophyta > Pinopsida > Cupressales > Cupressaceae > Sequoiadendron > Sequoiadendron giganteum. The sequence goes on from CM021108.1 coordinate 349,519,544, forward strand.
AGAGCTTGGAAAGATGAATAAAGTTGGGTATTTATCCAATCATTTCTAAGTTCATGAAGTAAATTTAGTGCATAGGTATGGCATTCGTTTGGTGGTTACTTGTTGATGGCTGCAAACTACTAGAACTAGCTGCCACGAGAATAGGAGTCAAATCTGGAATGGCATGGGGTTTCTTACAAGGAGAATCATCCAGAAAAGAAGCTTTGTGCTTTCATATGGATAGAATCTGAGGACAACTCATATCATGTTCCACCTAAAGGGAGGATGGGGGGAGAATCTTAATACCCTTGCAATGAAAGTGTGTGCCATGTGGCACTAGTGAAGGATCCTTATTTTCTGGAGAAGGAGCAATTCTATTATGAGGAGGAGAATCCACATTGGTAGGTGCCAAAGAATGCAGATTGATGCCACCCTAGATACCATTTGATGTAGACAAAAGATCATTTGAAGTGAGTCTCATACGGTATGCCATCCAAATGCAAAGTTGGGATGGCATAGACCACATGGTGAAGCATCAAACATACTAAGAACCAAGAGGCCACCATCTGCAGAACAAAAAACCAGAAAGGAGTCAGCATAATTTATGGGATTTACAAATGGACCAGAAGTATAACAAGGGGGTAGTAAACATAATACAATGAACAGGTGGCCTCTAAAGGAAGCACAACCACACAAACTCAAAGACAGTCCAAAAAAGGCACTAAAAAAAGCTAAGTTACCGATTCGCCCAGAAAAGGTCTCGGATACGATTTGATTCTTCGGATTCAAGATTCGATACAGATTCAAGATTCGATACGGATTCGATTCAAATTCGGGCAGGATATGAGTTTACGACTGTGGATACGGGTAGGGTACGAAACCCACCCTATGCGTATGGAAATTTCGTACTTGGTACGTACCCAAACAAAATCCGACTGTTTGAATGCGCAGGCCGCAAAATATTCAACGTTTTTGACATTTTTTTTTTTTTTTTTTGAATTTTAGTTTACTTTTTAATAATAAAATATTGCCTCCAACCCTAATCTTTGCCTCCTAACACATCAAATAGGTAAAAACATACTCATTTAACAATTTGTGAATGAAAACAAGTTTTTTTGCCTCCATTGCTGAACTTGCTCTCTTGCTTGCACAAGCTTGAATAGACTATGAGCCTGAAGCAGCTGCTTGTTAGATTTAGGATCAGAAATGAAAGCATTCAGGAAATGCAACACATAAGACAATGAACACAACAAGATACCCTTGGAAAACCCTCCTACTTGAGGGAGAAAAAACCCAGCAAATATATCTCTTATATATTGAAGGAAGAAGAGCAGAAATCTGCTTACAACTCAGGCTTAACACAATGCCAAATTTGATACAATGAATAGTAGCACCTCTCCTAGATGCAAAGATACAAATGAATATGTTTCTCCTTGAAATCGATCTGCTGCTACAAGATGACGATCTAGTGCTCAAGTATGAACTTCTTCTATGAATGCGAATTATGATGAATGAACTTGATGATCAAATGAATGATCATCACCTTGTATTTATACAAAACTAGGCGACTCTTCATTTGGGTTGGCCTCTTTTAAGAAACAAGTTGACTCTTTGTTAAATTTTGATCAAATCTATCAGATTATCTACTGAAACTGAACTAGAAATATATAGGTTGATGTCAAGTTATTCTTAATGTATCAATGGAATGCTAAGTCTGAAATTCTGTTGTAGATGTTCGATCTTCAAGAGCAGATTAATTTATTGATTTCGATTATCTGCTTTGAGGATCGGATCTCCCATAAATATGGGTGAGGAAGGCACGTCCAAGATAGGAAGGCATGACTTAGGGAGACGCGTCTCATGGAGACACGTCTTCATGAGCGACATGTCTCATGAGCGGACGCGTCTCCACAGAGTGGAGACACGTCCACTCATGGGACGTGTCTATTGTTTATTAATCCCTTCGTCTAACACAACCGACGATTAGCCTCATGATAATAATCAAACATATTTTATCTTTAAGAATTCGATTTGAATATATATTATTTTTATCTTTCAATGTAGATCAAAAACCTCTTAGCTAGGGATGATAACTCCAAACAAGTATAGAGTGATATCACCTTACTCGTGATATCGGAAGATACGGTATACTAAAAGTGTCAAGTCACATGACATTCTTCCTAACACATTTTTATTATGGTATGTGCACTGACATCAAGTCACATGATGTCTACCATAATAAATCATGGCATGTCCACGGATATATATACATATCCACCATGAATAGGGATCATAATGATCCTCACATTTGATATCAAGTCTCATGATATCTATCAAAATGTCCACAAGATACTATCATGACATGTCCACAAATATCAAGTCACATGATATCTATCATGATAGTCCAACAAATCATTGTAGAGTTGTCACTTTACAATGTCAAGTACAAGTGTTCATTATTAGAAAGATCGTCACCTTTCAATAATGTACATAGGGGGAGAGAGGGCCCATAAAGTCATGGAGTCACACACATGACAAAAGAGTTTACACATTAAACATCTTTTAAATATATTAGTACAAAATAAACAATTTGAATCTCAATCTTAATAACAAATTACATTTCAACCATACCAAGTTTCTTCCTGAAGTGTTCAACTTTAACTTTGGAGAGAGGCTTGGTGAGAATGTTTGCTGTTTGATCATTTGTACTAATATACTCCAACTGGATCACATTCCTTTCTACCATGTCTCTCACATAGTGGTAAGGGATCTCTATATGCTTAGATCTATCATGGAATACTAGATTTACTGAAAGCTTAGTGCAACTCTGATTATCACAATGGATAATAGTAGGATTCAGGGGCTCACCAAATAATCCCACAAGCAATTTCCGGAGCCATATTGCTTCTCTTACCCCCATAGAGGCTGCAATTTATTCAACTTTTGTTGAGCTTTGTGCCACTGAAGATTGTTTTCTGCTGATCCATGAAATCATAGCCGATCCTAAACTGAAGCAACATCCTAATGTGCTTTTCCGTTCGGTTACACTTCCAGCCCAATCTGAATCAGAGTATCCATGTAAATCTAGTTGGACATTTCTGTATTTAAGACCATATCCAATAGTATCTTGAAGGTATCTCAATATGTGTTTCACAGCAACAAGGTGAATTTCTTTTGGTTCACACATGAACAGGCTTAGGGCATTCACTACATAGCGAATGCCAAGTCTGGTGTTAACCAAGTACATTAATGATCCAATTATTTGTCTATAGAGAGTAGGATCTGCAAATTTTGATTCTGCTGCTGCTTCTTTCAATTTGTGTAAGTTGGTTTCCATAGGTGTAGACATGGGTCAACAGTCCAACATCCCAAATCTCTTCAAAATATCAATAGTGTACTTTCCTTGATTTAGGATGATGCCATTTGATTTTTGCCAGACTTCTAACTGTTGATGTTATAGCAACTTAGGGCTGCATTTCCATTGCATGAATTCCAAGAAGAAAGAATAAATTAAATGAGTAGCCATTCGGCTATTTAATTTATGACATTAACATTTAATAAATGCAGAGGGCCGACCCTCTATGGTTCGCATGCTTTAGTTATTACTTGGGCCGACCTTATTTGTAATTGTCATTTATTATGTTTCTTTTAGAGGGCCGACCTATCTCTAAGAGGCGCCTCACTTGTATATATACAAGGTCTTACTTGTCATTGTATTCATTCAATTCCATCAAGTTAAGTTCGCATTTCCTCAAGCAAGTTCGCACCTAGGCAGCAGATTATCATCTTGTAGCAGCAGACCTAATTCAAGGTATTTTATATTCGCACTTAGGAGAAGTGCTATTGTATCAAATTCGCCTATGTGCTAGGCCTGAGTTGTAAGCAGATTTCTGCTCTTGTTCTACTTTATATAAGAGATTCATTTGCTGGGTTTTTCTCCCTCAAGAGGAGGGTTTTCCCAGGGTATCTTGCTGTGTTTATTGTCTTATGTGTTGCAACATTATTAAGTGCTTTCATTGTTTAATCTGATCTAAGAAACACTAACATGGTATCAGAGCGGGTGTGAAAAAGATCGTGATCAGATTTAGTTTGCAACACTCATCTTAATCTTTTTTAAATTTCAAGATGGTGAATGGTCTGAAAATCGAGGATAGACTCGAAGGGATTTCAAACTACACATCATGGAGGTTCAGGATCATGCTCACATTGGAAGAGAATGATTTGGCTGAGTTTGTGAAAACAAAAGTTCCCGAACCTGAGGAGGAAGAAGAGAAGTTGCAGTGGAGGAAGAAAGATACTAGGGCAAAGAAAGTGTTGGTTGATTCCGTCAAGGATCATGTTGTACCGATTGTCTTCAAGTTGGATACAGCAAGAGAGATGTTTACAACCTTGGAAGAGATGTATGAAATCAACAACACCAGTCGAGCACTTGCACTGAAGCAACAACTGCATCATGTGAAAATGTCAAAAGGAGAATTTGTAGTCACTTCATGAGGATTTCAGAGATAAGAGATTAGCTCTCCACAATTGGTCACATGATTGATGACAAAGACTTGACTATGCTTGCTCTCAATGGCCTTCCGCTTTCATGGGAATCGTTTATTCAAGGAATCAGTGCAAGATCTAAACTTCCCAAGTTTGATCGATTGAGAATTGACTGCATTCAAGAGGAGTCGAGACTAACGGCTAGGGGCATTGGTCAAAGTTCAAAGAATGAAGAAATACAAGTTCTTGCCTCTCATTCGTCGAAGAAAGAAAAAGGCTTTAAGAAAGGGTTCTTCAAGAGGAATCGAGAAAATGGAAATGATGGTGCTCTTGCCTTCAAAAGGAAACGAGACATGTCCAAGATTCAATGTTTTTGTTGTGATAAGTATGGTCACTTTGCGAAGGATTGTCCTACCAGACCTAAGCAGCAGGTTGCCATTGCAAATGTTGAAGAAGTTGCTTCGCAGAAGGACTCCAGTGATTATCTGTTCTATTCAGCCTTGTCAAGCAATTTATCTACTGACGCCAACACTTGGCTGATTAATAGTGGTGCTTCTAGGCACATCACCGGTTTCGGGGGTCACCTTTCAAACTTAGTGGAAAGTAACTCTAGTGAACAAGTCGTCATTCGAGACGATGCTAGATATTCTGTGAAAGGAGTTGGAAACTCCACTCTTCACCTGGATTCCGGGATTTCATTGGAGTTGAATGATGTACTGTTCGTTCCAGGGATAAAGAGGAATCTTGTCTCAATTTCGGCATTAGAAGACAAGGGTTATCAAGTTGCCTTTTTTAAAAGCAAAGTTCTTATATGGGCAAAGAACTCCAGCTTCAAAACTGCTCAAGTGATTGGAGTTAGACATGAATGTCTCTATAGGCTATGCACTCGCCCCCTTCAAGCACTTGTGCATAACAGTTCCAGCATGTGCGATCTCTGGCATCGAAGATTGGTTCACATTCACTTTCGTGCACTACCTATCATGGAGAAGATGGTCACCGGTCTTCTGAAATTCAATCAAGAACATGAAGGTACATGCAAAGGACGCGCCCTAGGCAAGAACACAAAAGGTACATTTCATTCTAGTGAAATTAGATCTAAATGTATTCTTGATCTCATTCATTCTGATTTATGTGGTCCAATGTCTATTGCATCTTCTAGTGGTTTCTTGTATTATATTATTTTTATTGATGATTACTCTAGAAAGACTTGGATTTATTTCTTGAGATCTAAAGAATCTGAAGAAGTAATAGAAAGATTCAGAGAATTCAAGGCGCAGGTTGAAAACCTGTCTGGGAAAAGGATCAAAGTATTGAGATTCGATAATGGTGGAGAATACACCTCTGGCACCTTTCGAGATTTTTGTATTGAAGCAAGGATTAAGAGGGAGTTCAGTGTTCCCTATAATCCACAACAAAATGGTATTGCTGAAAGAAAGAATAGGTCTATTGTGGAAGCAGTGAAAGCTATGATCCATGATCAAGATCTGCAAATCTCTCTTTGGGCTGAGGCATCAAGGACTGCCGTCTATGTTCAAAACAAGAGTCCCCACAGGATCTTGGAGAATAAAACTCCTGAAGAAGCATTCTCAGGGGTGAAGCCAGAAGTTAGTCATTTGAGGATCTTTGGTTGTCTAGTCTATGTTCATATTCCAAAGGAAAAGAGAACAAAGCTAGAACCTTCTCGGAAGAAAGGAATTCTTGTAGGTTACAGTGAGACATCAAAAGCCTATAGAATATACATACCAGGACAAAAGTATATTGAGATTAGTAGAGATGTCACATTTGAGGAAGATGTTGCTTTCAGAAAGTCCCAGGGCACTCCTTTGGAGATCGATGAAGAAGAACCTCCTCAAGATATGGAAGTTGACCATATTCCAGAGAACCTGAAGGAGGTTCCAGAACCTAAAGAAGATGTTGATCCAGTTGAACCCTTGGATCCCACTGATGGGCCTCTAGATATTGTGATTGGAAAGAAAAGACCTCTTTGGGCTCGTAGGACAATGCAGGAGGCAGAAAGTTTTGCAGCCCCAAGAGGAGCTTTCAGAGAAAGCAAGAGACCTCACAAGTTCTCTAGTTATGTCGCCTTGATGAGTCAGATTATTGAGTCAGAGCCTTCAAGTGTCGAAGAAGCTTCTAGTCAACAAGTATGGAAAGATGCTATGACTGAGGAGTATCAGTCCATACTTAAGAATGATGTTTGGGATATTATATTTAGACCCAAGGACAAATCTGTGGTGTCTTCTAAGTGGCTCTTCAAAATCAAGCATGCAGTTGATGGGAGCATTGAGAAGCACAAGGCAAGATTCGTGGCTAGAAGGTTCTCACAAAAAGAGGGAGTTGACTATGAAGAAACATTTGCTCCTGTGGCTTGATATACGTTTGTCAAAACCATCATTGCCATAGCTGCATCTAGAGGATGGAAGATTCATCAAATGGATGTAAAGATAGCCTTTCTGAATGGTGTAATAGAAGAAGAAGTTTACATTGAGCAACCCGAAGGATTTGAGGTGCATGGGAAGGAGTCTCATGTTTGCAAACTGAAGAAGGCCTTGTATGGTCTTAAGCAAGCTCCTCGTGCTTGGTACGAAAGGATTGATCAGTATCTATTAAGTCTGGGTTTCTCAAAGAATGATGCAGATTCTAACCTCTACTTCAAGGTAGTAAATGGTGAAGCTTTGATTTTAGTTTTATATGTTGATGTTGTGATTATCACTGGTGAAGAACATCTAATTCTAAAATGCAAGGAGGAGTTAGCTTCAGAGTTTGAGATGAAGAATCTAGGTCTCATGCATTACTTTCTTGGCTTAGAAGTTTGGCAAAAGCCAGATGAGATGATTCTAAGTCAAGGCAAGTATATTGTTGACATTCTCAAAATGTTTGGTATGATTGACTGCAAACCTATGTCTACACCCATGGAGACTAATCTAGATAAGTTGAAAGAGGCTGCAACTAGTTCAGAACCAGTGGATTCTACGATGTATAGACAGTTGATTGGTTCATTGATGTATCTGCTATGCAGTAAGTGCACTTAGCTAGTTTATGTGTGAACCAAGACAAATACATCTTGTAGCAGCTAAACATATCCTGAGATATTTATGTGGCACAATTGGATATGGGTTGAGATATTCTTCAGGTGTGGATTTAGAGCTACATGGTTTTACTGATTCTGATTGGGCAGAATGTGTCTCAGATCGGAAGAGTACCTCTGGTTGTTGCTTCAGTTTGGGTACTGCTATGATTTCTTGGTGTAGCAGGAAACAGTCTTCAGTGGCTTTGAGTACAACCGAGGCAGAGTACATAGCAGCTTGTGTGGCAGCTCGTGAGGGAGTGTGGCTTCGTAAGCTCCTTGCAGGATTGTTTGGACAATCAATGGAGCCTACCATTATACACTGTGATAACCAGAGCTGTGTAAAGCTCTCTGTCAATCCCGTGTTTCATGACAGAACAAAGCATGTTGAGATCAAGTACCATTATATTAGAGATATGGTACTAAGGAAAGCTATATAGTTGAGGTATATCAGCACTGATGAGCAAATGACAGACATTCTCACCAAGCCTCTCTCCAGGATCAAGTTTGTGTACTTTCGAGATAAGCTTGGTATGGTGGAGAATGCAGCCTTGATTGAGAAAGAGTCTCAGTATCAGTGATCCGTAAATTGGTAATTCATTTCTCTATTGAGAGAGATTTGAGGTGCAAGCCCTTGGTAATGCATTTCTCTATTAAGAGAGATTTGAGGTGCAAATCCTTGATAAGTGCATTTCTCTTTTGAGATTTGAGGTGAAAGCCCTTGTTTCCACCCTTTGGGAGAGCCATGGTGGATGTCATGTGTGTGACTCCATGACAAGCATCACGTGAGGGAATCCGTGATGATTTATTTGTGCTTGTGTATCACCCTCTGGAGGAGCCATGGTGAAAGTCACATTGAGGTGACAACATCACATTAAGTGATGAGCACTTGTACATACCATCTATGGAGGTAGCCATAATGGTTGATATCACGATGAGGTGATATTCTATTTTGTTTTCATTCTGATATGATGTGTCTTGTGCAGGTGGAAGTATCATCCCTAGCTGAGAGGGAGTGTTGATTTTATAGCAGCTTAAGGCCGCACTTCCATTGCACGAATTCCAATAAGAAAGAATAAATTAAATGAGTAGCCATTCAGCTATTTAATTTATGACATTAACATTTAATAAATGCAGAGGGCTGACCCTATATGGTTCGCATGCTTTAGTTATTACTTGGGCCAACCTTATTTGTAATTGTCATTTATTATGTTTCTTTTAGAGGGCTGACCTATCTTGAAGAGGCGCCTCACTTGTATATATACAAAGTCTTACTTGTCATTGTATTCATTCAATTCCATCAAGTTAAGTTCGCATTTCCTCAAGCAAGTTCGCACCTAGGCAGCAGATTATCATCTTGTAGCAGCAGACCTAATTCAAGGTATTTTATATTCGTACTTAGGAGAAGTGCTATTGTATCAAATTCGCCTATGTGCTAGGCCTGAGTTGTAAGCAGATTTCTGCTCTTGTTCTACTTTATATAAGAGATTCATTTGCTGGGTTTTTCTCCCTCAAGAGGAGGGTTTTCCCAGGGTATCTTGCTGTGTTTATTGTCTTATGTGTTGCAACATTATTAAGTGCTTTCATTGTTTAATCTGATCTAAGAAACACTAACATGGTATCAGAGCGGGTGTGAAAAAGATCGTGATCAGATTTAGTTTGCAACACTCATCTTAATCTTTTTTAAATTTCAAGATGGTGAATGGTCTGAAAATCGAGGATAGACTCGAAGGGATTTCAAACTACACATCATGGAAATACAGCCCTCTTCCCATATTTTGTTACAATCTGAAATGGATACAGCGAAATGATCTGAACGTGGAGGAATAGAAAAACATTTTTCTATATCCCTTGGCTTAAGGCTACAAATAATCCTTCCATCTGTCGACCTGATTTGTTTGGTAGACGAGTCATAATGCTTGACACAAGTAAGTACGAACTTGAGATTGAAGACTGAGATAGGAATGGATGCCGCTATAAGTATCTCTGAACGTTCAAGATTTCTAATTGTAGTACTGCTGACACCCTCCAATGAATTCAAATTAATGATGGGAAAAACATGACTTAAGTCGATATCGGTAGTTTTCAGAAAGTTATGAAGAAAAACCTGTTTGGCCTTATAGTCTATGGGATTAGACTGCATTCTGAAAAACTAGACTTTTGACTGTAAAGTCGGGTATGTTTGGACAACTTTGGAAAAACTGAAAAAGCTCGGGGATAGGCTAAAAATAGCAAGGGGAAGTGAATTTTTTCGGACAAATTCTAAGATATGGGTTTTGTGTAGAATCAAACTCTAATACAACCCAAAATGTTAGAATTGCGAAAAAATGGGATTTAGGCTTGCATGCAAAAGGTTTTCGGTTGAGATTTGAACTGGCAGTTAGGGGCATTGTGGGCAATTTTTCCCGCGAAAATCTAGAACATGGGTTTTGTGTAGAAATGAATCCTAAAACCACCCAAATCAACATATTTGCGAAAAAATGTGATTTAGGCCCACATGCAAAGAGAATTTTGGAAAAAAGCACAGTGCTTCTAGAAAAGAGGTAGCGGGGCAATTTTCACAAAATAATCTAAGACATGGGTATTGTTGTTGATGCTGAAATACTCGAACCCAGACGATGCTTTTCTGAAAAATTTGTCGTTTTCTTTGACATATGAAGAAAATCTAAGACGAGGATAGAAGAAAATAAGACGGAAGAATAGAAGTTTTATTTGTTTGTTTTCTCTCTTCTTCTGTGAAAATTCGCCTATGCTTGAAGTAGAACTGATAAAACCTGCATGCAAATGGAAAACGAAGTCTGAAATAACTTCCCTTGAACAATCTGAATCTGTAGCTACGAAGAACACTGAAATTTGACACTTGTAGCACCTGCAGATCAATTCTATGCTCAAGAAAAGATGTTTCTTGTCAACTCTGATGAAGAATAATGGACGCCATTAGCAAAATATATAGAAAAATATCTTCTAAGGCATGTGAAATGCATGCTAAGCATTGGAAATGGCGCTTGAAGTACAACTGGTGCTTCAAAACTCACGCATGGCCTATATTTGGCTTGAAACTCAGTTAACTGGCTGTACCATAAACCCTAATTAGGTGCCACTTTGAAAAACTCAGTTAACTGATTCATGCAAACTAATCTTAGCCAGTTATGACCAAGAATAGTTTTATTAGAAGTCGACTTGAAAAGAGTTCAACTGAAGATCTAAATTTAGTAAATTGAAAACTCCTCCCATGCACACTTCTATTTTTGAAATTTAAAAAGTCAACTTTTGACTTTTAGGCGTCTTTCCATACTTAGACATTTTTTGAAAATCTGAATCTAGAAACCTCAAATGAAGCTCACGTTCGATCACTGATTCTGATTGACTGTCGCGTCAGATCAACTGGTTGATAGTTCCGTCAAAGAGCAGGACCAAATCTAACAAGAAGATTCCTTGAGGTGATAATCCAAAATTCATAAATCTGAGGCTTCAAAAAGATGGGCGCCCCTAGCCTCTAGGGGCGCTTTTGACCTCAGAGTTAGAATATTTTTTAGGCATTTTCATTATTTCATTGATAACTTGACCATATTTCACTTGACGTTTCCCGGCATTTGACAAAACTTCAGAACGTGCTGATTGGCTCACTGCGGAGCAGGCTGAGTTCTGAGCAAAGGCTCCTAGAGAGCACTTTGTATATAAACATCATTTAACCTTCCTAAATCATGGGCGCCCCTAGCCTCCAGGGGCGCTTTTCCCAACAGTGTTAGCCATTTCTGTAACTAACCAAAAACTACTAAATTTCCAGCTACAGATTGCCAAGACATCTTCTGACCCGGCTGATATAGGCAACGGAAAGCTGGAGCTGACACGAACGAGATGAACATCTGAAATCATCAAACAGATTTCATTAAAGGCTTGAAAACTGTGGGCGCCCCTGGCCTCTAGGGGCGCTTTTGTCCTTTCTGAACAATCCTTGATCAAGTCTGAAACCTCAAATTTGACCACTGATGATGGCAACACAGCAACTCAGATTCACCTGCTGATAGATGCGTCGTGGAGCTGGACCAAAAATGGAAACAAACTTCCTGGGTGTCACTTGATCAAAAGACTTTATTTGAAGTCTCAAAAAGATGGGCGCCTCTGGTCTCCAGGGGCACTTTTTCCAACCAATGTCAATCATTTTTACATTTCCCACGTTCTGCATTGAATCTCCGGTTTCGGGCGATTTACTTCTCCGTTGGATTGGCTGGTTGGCTCATTGCGAAGCTATCGGGAATCTGGAGAAGTCATCTTGGTAGAGACAAGTCACAAAAAGTTGAATAAGGCTTCCAGAATGATGGGCGCCCCTAGCTCAAAGTGGCGTTTTTTCAATCTAGACTTATTAGCCAATTTTACAGTATTTTACCTCGTTGAAAATCTCCTCCGAGACGAAGTAATTTTTTGGACGAAACTTGCCATAGAAACATCACCGAAGCATTTTGAGTTTAGCTGTCGACACTTGGTACTTGGCCATCTGCCAATGATGAATTTAGAAAACCTAACTTCTCACTTGAAAAATGAAAACTACCCACCAGGCTTAAACTGAGTCTTAACTGAAATTGACTTCACCACTGTGATCATGAAGCAAAATAAACCAATCAAAACAAATTTCAGTCAATTCTGACAAGTTTCAATTTTTTAGGGTTTTGACCTAAAAATAGAGTTTTGAAACCCTAATTTTCAATTTTTTCAAATTTTGCTAGTATCTCCGTGGCATGACATTGACTCAAAGCCCATACTTGAATTGCCCAAAAATTACATTGACATCATTTTAACAAGGTTTAGACCATTTTAAGCAAAATGCCTTAATGAAGCAAATTTTTTGGTTTGGGTACAACAAACAGGGCAACCAAAGATCCTTAAGTGACTAATGTCAGGTTTTATACCAGTAAATGCTTCTTCAGAAGTTTTGTTATCTAGATGTGAGTGGCGACATCTATTTTGGATGTATACAGCTGTCCTAGAGGCTTCTGCCCAAAATGGGGTTTCAATGTTTTGGTCAAACAACATTGCTCTAGCGGCTTCTACAATAGTTCTATTTTTTCTCTCAGCAACACCAATTTGTTGAGGGTTATAGGCTACAGTAAACTCCCTCTTAATCCCAACATTTACACAAAATTCCTTAAAGATTTCTGAGGTGTATTCCTTCCCATTATTTGTTCTTAGGATTTTAATTTTCTTCCCGGAGAAGTTTTCTGTAAGTGTTTTGAACTCCTTAAGCCTTTTAAGGATTTCTATTGACTCTTTACACTTAAGGAAATATATCCAGGTATTCCTAGAGAAGTCATCTACAAATATTACATAATATCATAGTTGCCAGGAGATGTGTCTCCCCCCCTCTGAGACGCATCTCGGAGATAGAGACACGTCTCCGACTCCACACCAGTACCCAGAGACTTCATTTGGAGCCCAGAAACTTTTCAAACGTCTCCCGCCGTCTCCTACGTCTTCGGATCAAAAAAATCACGTCTCCTGTGAAGTCTCCCGCGTGTAAAGGCAAAAACATTAAAAAAAACAACTCAAACGCATTTTTTAAAGTGTCTCCCGTCATTTAGCACGCGACTGAGAGGCGACTGGAGAGGGCGACGACATTGGTAAGTAATATTTAAAATTTATTATTTGATTTTTGAATTTTTTAAACTCTCTCGTGCTTATCCCGTTTGCGACTCCACTCTCCAACTCTCCTGTACTTACAAATTACGCCCAAGGTACTTACACGAAGGTGAGGGCTCATTTTCTTCACATACCTGGAAAAGGTGTTGATCCTTGTATAAATGAGGTGGACCGATACGAGGCTGTGAGGGATCAAGAAAGGGTTGATGGTAAAGTTTCTAATATGAGCTCTCACACTTCAACAATAGGGGCAATAGGGGCAACTGCTGCAAATCAAACTCAAATTAGAGAAGCAGAGGTGGATGTGTCTTCAAGAGATGTAGCAGGAGAAAGTTATCAGACTCACAAGAGGCCACACATTGGTAGCTCAAACCCCATTGGCAGATTATTTGATGTGCAAGGTCGAGAAGCAGTTGATGCAGTAGTTGCATGCTTCTTTTATGCCAATGGAATACCGTTTAATGTTGCTCGATCACCTTTCTATATAGAGATGGTCCAAGCAATTAGCAATGCACCAGTTGGATATAGACCACCTATGTATGAAAAGCTTCGCACTACTCTAGTTGATAAAGAAAAAATTCGATTAGAGCAACAAACTGCACCATTGAAAAGACTGTGGGCTTCAGAAGGATGCAACATTGTGATGGATGGGTGGACGGATACTAGAAACTGTCCACTACTTAATATCATTGTAACATGCAGCAAAGGGCCTTATTTTTTGAAGGCATTAGATTGTTCGGGGCAAGAAAAAAATGCAGAGTATCTTTTTAACCAGCTATGTGATGACATTAAGGAGGTAGGGGCATCACATGTAGTCCAAATTGTTAGAGATGCTGCCTCTGTTTGTAAAGCAGCAGGCATGTTGGTGCAAAAGAAATACAAGCATATATTTTGGACACCATGTTGTGTGCATTCGTTGAATAATGCACTCAAAGATATTGGCAAGTTTGAGTGGGTTTCAGCTCTCATAGAAAAGGGCAGAAAAATTCAAATGTTTATATACAACCATCACCAAACACAAGCTATTTATCGAAAATTTGCCAAGGTGGAGCTTCTCAAACCAGCTAATACAAGGTTTGCTTCTTATTTTATTCTTCTTCACCGTCTTTGTGAAGTGAAAGGTGCTTTGTGTTCCACGGTTGTTAGTGATGCATGGGCAGCTTGGAGGCAATCTACATCAAATGATGCAGTTGAGGTGAGAGGTATGATACTTGATGACCATTTTTGGGCTGATGTTAGATTTGTTGTGGACTTTATTCAGCCCATATGTGAGGTGATCAAATTTGCAGATTCAGACAAGCCATGTTTGGGGGAAATTTATGAAGAAATAGATTCCATGTGTGAAAGAATTAAGAACATAACAGATGCAAAAGATCCTTCACTATAACCTTTGATGAACAAACTTAACACACCCCTTCATTGTGCTGTCTATGCCTTAGATCCTAAATGGCATAATATACAAGAGACCAATAAGAGGGCTCCATATGAGGATAGAGAGGTAATGAAGGGGTTTTGGGCTGCAATAAAAAAGATATATGGCCGAGGTGAGGAAGCATCAGTTATGAGGAGTCAATGGAATAAGTTTTCACGTGGGCATAGTGACTTTTCTTCCGTGGAAGCTTTATATGATATGCGAGCAAAGAAAGACCCTATAGAGTGGTGGTGGAACCATGGAGGTGAAACACCTAAATTGCAATCATTTGCTATAAGATTACACTCACAAGTAGCTAGCTCTTCATCTTGTGAGAGAAATTGGAGTACTAATGGTTTTATTCATTCACTAAAGAGGAACCGATTGGGGTCAAAGAAAGCAGAGAACCTGGTGTACATTCATAGCTCACTTTGCCTTCTCTCTCGTGTAGATCCTGCATACAATGAGGGTCTTTCAGCAAAATGGGACCAAATTTCACCTGATGAAGATGTTGCAGCCATAGTGGATGAAGTGGTTGAACTAGATGGCCTTATTGATTTACCCCCAGTTCTACTACTAGCAGAGGAACCTGAGTTAGAGAGTGATGAGTATTTGGAGAGCCTCATAACTGAGGACCTTGACATGGATGATATTGATGTGGTGTAGATGATATGAGATATCAGATAGATTTCTGATTTTTGTTTTTTGTTTGCATATCAGCCAATCGAACTATAAATATTTCTGATTTCAATATGTAATCGAATATGTAATGTCAAATGTGAACTTAGAAGTTAAAACTATGATTATGGAATTTGAAGTATGAACTCTTTGGCTCTTTGACACAATGTGACAATGACATTTAGATTTGAATTTTGACATTTTGTGTATTTAAAGTTAATGTTCATTCTTAAACTTTACTACTACTACTGTTTTGAAAGTTCAATGCCATTATATTTTCAGATTTTCTATATATTATAAATTTTTAATTTTTTATATTAAAAAAAAAATGGCGTCTCCAAGTACCCCTGTCTCCTATTTTCAAAAAAATGTCGTATCGGTACCCGTATCAGTCTCCCGTACCAGTACTAGTATCAGTACCAGTCTCGCGGAAACTATGCATAATATAAGAATCCCGCCATGGAGGGTACAGACATGGGTCCACATGAGTTAGAGTGTACTAGTTCTAACACATTTTTGGTTTTACTCAAACTATTTTGGAAGGTTCCCTTTGTATTCTTTCCTAGGGCACACCCTCTGCATGCTCCTTCATGGATTTGATTTAGTTTGGGCAATCCTATTACTAATTTTTCTACAAAAGGTAGGGCGCAGAAGTGAAGACGTCCTAATCTTCGATGCCAAATTTCATTTGAGTCTAAGGTCTCATGAATAAGAGCTTGTTTAGAATCTGTGCACAGTTTGTAGAGATATCCTTGTCTTACTTCTATAGTTTGTGCTTTCTTTATATTTGAGTTCTTTGGCCATGCCAGAACTTTTCCATCCATAAAAGTAACCCTATATCCGTTGTCTTCAAGAGCAGAAATGGATATTAGGTTCCTTTTTATTCCTGGTACAAACAATACTCTGGTAAGTTGTAGAGAGAGGCCAGACTTCAAATTTATGGTGCAAGTCCCAATCCCTCTTACTGGATGTGCAGAATAATCCCCAATAGTCACTTCTTTGTCAGATTTTTCTTTCATAGTATCTAGATGTTCTCTGAACCCTGTGATGTGCCTAGATGAACCACTATCAATTACCTAGTTGTTGACTTGGTTTGATACTTGACTTGATAGTGTTGAGTAGAAGACAAATTTCTCAGAGTCATAGTCTGTATTTGTTTTTCCAACTTTACCAAAGGATGCTTGTTATTTTGTTCTATCAGGGCACTTCATTGCATAGTGTCCATATTGATCGCATCTGAATTATTGTATTTGAGAGATATCTTTTCTCTTCTTGAATGATCCTTTTCCATAAGAATTCCTTTTTCTTTTGAATGACCCTTTCCCATAAGAATTCTTCTTACCCCTTTTATGAGAATTTGTGTTTAGCACATGAATATCCTCATCTATGGGTTTATGATTGTTTCCTTTAGTTAAGAGTCTTGTTTCTTCTTGTAAGCAATCAGTTCTCAGCCTATCAAATTTAGGGAGTTTAGATCTCGCACTTATTCCTTGAACAAATGACTCCCATGAGTTTGGTAGGCCTCCTAGAGCTATTAGTGTTAACTCCTGTTACTCCTTGCTATCAATTTGATATCCAATTGTTGACAGTTGATCTCTTAGTTTAGTGATCCTCATGAAGTATGCATTAGTAGACTCTCCTTTGTTTATTTGAACATGGTTAAGTTGCCTTTTTAAAGCAAGGGTCCTACTGGTGTTGTTTATTTCAAAGGTGCTCTCAAGGGATTTAAATATTAGGTATGCAGTCTCATGTTTCGACAGAATAGGTACTATATGATCCCTGACTGCATCTACTAAAATTTTCATAGCTTTCTCATTGTTCTCAATCCATTGAGTTTTCTCTGGATCATCCTCTAGTTCTCTCTTGTTTTCTTTCACAAATGAGTAACTTATTTTCTTTTAGAATCATCATGATTCTGAATTTCCATGATGTAAAGTTGTTTGCACCTTCAAGACGATCCTCAAATCTGATCACACTTGACATTATGAAGAATGGAATGTGTTTATTATTTCAAGAGAATACGATTTTAAATAATTGGATATTTTTTAATCGGATCTTCCTAACGTGGCTCTGATACCATGTTAAATTTTGATCAAATCTATCAGATTATCTACTAAAACTGAACTAGAAATATATAGGTTGATGTCAAGTTATTCTTAATGTTTCAATGGAATGCTAAGTCTGAAATTATGTTGTAGATGTTCGATCTTCAAGAGCAGATTAATTTATTGATTTCGATTATCTGCTTTGAGGATTGGATCTCCCATAAATATGGGTGAGGAAGGCACGTCCAAGATAGGGAGGCATGACTTAGGGAGACGCATCTCATGGAGACATGTCTTCATGAGCGACATGTCTCATGAGTGGACGCATCTCCACAGAGTGGAGACACGTCCGCTCATGGGAGATGTCTATTGTTTATTAATCCCTTCGTCTAAAACAATCGACGATTAGCCTCATGATAATAATCAAACATATTTTATCTTTAAGAATTCAATCTGAATATATATTATTTATATCTTTCAATGCAGATCAAAAACCTCTACTTACGATTTGGAGAGTTTGATATAAATGATGATGCATAAATGCAATCATCATTTATATCTGACCGAAGCTATCTATTTTCAACACTCTTCATAAAATTATTATATATAGCAAGTCCGACTTGCCTTGGTATTATTTATCCATCATTTTTAAATTTGAGAGAAAGATATCTCCCACTGCTATAACATCAACACTGCTGAGCATGAGAGTGGTAGTGTTAGTGCTAGTGACAGTGCCTATGCGAGTGCCACTGATGCTATTTGTGGTTCTACACAAAATGTAGCATCTAATGATGCCGATGATTCTCTTTTTGATGACCCATATGATTCAGATTGATCAATGATCAATAATGGCTGATTGTAAACACTTGACATTTTTATGTTTGAACTGTAATTTATAATTTTATATAATGACATTTGAGTATCACTAATATTTTAATATTTGACTATGAAAGTGGTGGTGTATTTTTGCTATGTTATTTGACTATTAATATGGTGGTGTATTTTGAACTTAATTACTACTGCAAATATGTATATATTTCTAATTTTTATATGTTTTTGTATTAACGTACCCAAAATGTACCCAACCCCCAAATTTTTTTTGACCGAATCCCATACCGGATTCTAGTACCTGTACCTGTACCCAAACCCAAAAACGAATCGGTAACTTAGAAAAAAAGGATAACCTGCTAAACAAGGAACCAAGAAAGAAGAGGGAACATAACTGAAAAAAGAAGAAAGTGGGATAAGAGGAAGGAAGCAAAATGGATTTACGAAAATGTGAGTAAAAATGTCCAAATGGACTCAGAAAAATCCCAGGAAAAAACAAGGCAAGGTGGAAGGCAAGTGTACAAAGAGAGAGCCCAAGAAACAGGGCAGAGAAAAGAGAAGGAAACAAGATAAGATAGCTCTTCCTAAAAAGGGAACAATGCCAAAAGCTCGCAGGATAGAACAATGAAGGGAAAACAGAGAGACAGACTAGAATGAAATTTGTCTTCATTAGCAATAATGAGAAAACTTGGGAAGTTTCTTCTTTTTCAAATACCTTGCCTACATGAGAGAAGAAATGGAAATTCTTATTAAGGCCAAGATTAGCGAACCGATCCACTGCCCTATTTTTTTCTCTGCAAGTGTGCAAGAATCTAAAGTTTTCAAACATGCATAACAAACACTTAGCTTCCGAGAGAATCTCCTTTAGTCACCAATTGAAGATGTGTCCACTTTGCATCCCATTGATCAGTTTTAGCATTTTAATTTGTCTCTGTCAAGATATCTTGAAACAAAACCACACATTAGGATAAACCACTCTTCAAATTAGCCAGGGAAGCTCCTTGAAAACTAAGCACTACCTAAGTGCTAAGCTATGAACAAAATTTATAGTTATGCACATTTTACAATATCATCGAAGGGGTTTTGCATAAATGAAATAACTAAAAATAAACATTGCCCTATCCTTTTGGTTCTTAGAAGATGAGCACAGGACTTGAAAGGTTCTTTTCTCACAATCAGAGTTTTTTATGAATAAAACCTGCAATTGAAAATAAAGTAAACTAAATCTTCCCACTTGGCTGAAAAGGGAGACCACTAGATCCATATACACAAGAAAGGATTTGACAAAACTAATTCTAAAACCAGACCACAATGCAATATTTCAGAAAGATGAAACTCTGAGAAGCACACAGAATTACTTGTTATGATGAATAGCAGCATTGATACAAAGCTCAACATTATTCTTCAATTTAATGCACTTATAAAACCTCACAAAAGCAACTTGAAAATGAAATCAGTAAGCGAATGATAATTATTAATTTCTGCAACATAAGCTTTTCATCAATTATAATTTATATCTTGTCCCCAAGGCACTTCTTTATAGGTTGCAATGAATATGATTTTGTGGATTTGAAAATAGTAATTGATTATTCCGAAAAAGTCAAAGTTTTAAAGCAACCTCTAAAAACCACACAAAAAGTTGGAAAGAACAATACTTTAAAGCATATCTACTCTAAAAAATAAAAGAATAAAACAACCTAAACATAGGTTCTCCTCATTAGCCCCAAAATAGGAAATGAGTAAAAATGGAAGCAACCACAAATGGCTAATTTGAAACCTACTCAACATATGAATCTAAGCTGGAAGAATTTGAAAAAATCTAGCAAAGTTGGTGTTGGGGTTCCATCCTTCTCAATTGCTAGTTGAACCTTCTCAACTAACTCTTTGGCTATGGGAGAAGACTTGGGAATCATTTTCTCCTTTTCTAGTTGTCGATGAACAATGCTCTTGTTGTTGCCAACCAATGATCGAATTTCTAGTACCTTGATTTCAAGTGCTGCAACTTTCATTCCAATTGTCTTCAATTCATCCATTTTGTTAAGTATTGAATGAATTTCCCATCTGTGTTTTTACCAATTTCCCAAAGCCAACTTTGACCTCTTCCAAGGTGTCAATGATGATCGCACAAGAAACAAAAGTATTGAAAGTAATGATGTCTTGCTTAGCAATTTGTATTTTCTTGATATTTCTTTGTTAATTTTCAAGGTAGGTGTATGAATTGCTAAAAACAACTATAGATTCACCATCCATTCCAAAGCATGATAATCCTCAAGGTCACATATGACCCCCTATCTAACTAACTCATCCATGCCCTTGAATTCGAGGAGGTTCCAAATGAGTCAATTCTATTGCAAGAAAAATATTGGTGGTCAATGGACACTCCATGTCTAGTGACTAAAGCAATAATTCTTTGACCACCTTGAGCAAAACAAACAATGCCTCAAGAAACTTCAAACCACTATCAAAAAGCCTTGCGAGCCATTGCTAAGTCTCTTTGCCACATGAGACTAGCTTATCTGTCTTTTTTGTCCACCTTCCTCGATCCTCTGAGGTGATGTTGTGCTTGATTGAGCCAAAGGATTGATCAAATGTGCAATGTAGGGCTTAACTCTCTATTCTCAACTTTCAAGGCTACCTTAGCCTCCCCATCCTTTTTTGACATCCCCTTGGTGCCATTTGTTGTAGACTGCAAAAAATGTATATTGCTTCATGTATTCACAAGCCCCAAACTAGTCAATTCAATATGAAATTTAGAAGTCCACTTCTCTTGAATGCTCTTTCTTGATGATACAATGGTCATTTGTACAATGATGTGCCCTTATTGTCTTTTTTGAGCCCTATTTTCTTCTTCACATTCTTTGTTTTGTGTATTCCAAATAAGGAAAATACAACACTTAAATTGAGAGATTGTGGAACAACTAATTGCCTCTTTCACATCAAGGATGTTTGCAACCAATCCGAAGCACTCTCATAAAGTTTCTTGGATTGTTCATCCATGGTTGCAATCGCTTCCACAAACTAAATTGATGGAAGAGAAGGAGAATGAGGACGAAAAATTGGGGATGTAGAAGTTGAAAAATTATCCTTTGGCTAAATAGAAGTTGATGATGGAAGAATAGATACAATTGTATAAGAAATCAGAGTAGCAACCATCTAAACATGGGGAGGTGACTTTGCCCTCTTCTTTCTGACCAATTTCAATTTGCTAGGTCTTGTAGTCTCATTTACCTTGTTAGAAGCTTACAACTTTCTAAATCTTCTTCAATTCTTTCACCTTTTCCTAGATTTTTCTCACCAATTGTTTGCACTTAGGCACCAAGGATTGCTCACTTCTCAAGAACACCTTGACTTTGATTTGGAAGTCTTGACCTTAACCCTCTTGGTATTGTCATTGCCTGCTTTGTTAGCATTCTTTTGTAAATCCTCTTGTTCTATTGTTCTCTCCATTATTACTTTGTTCATACAGTCCTCAAAATTGTTGTCTTTGATTGCCACATTAACTGAT
The DNA here is from genome assembly GCA_007115665.2 of Sequoiadendron giganteum. Lineage (NCBI taxonomy): Eukaryota > Viridiplantae > Streptophyta > Pinopsida > Cupressales > Cupressaceae > Sequoiadendron > Sequoiadendron giganteum. Next base: position 349,541,176 of record CM021108.1, read on the forward strand.
GATAGGCCTCAAATCTACCTTTATTCAAAAAAGTGAGGAAACAAAATGTATTCTCTTCAATCTTCTAAATCTTGTGGTACTAGTTATGAGGTTAAACATCATAACTTCTCCAAGGTTGTATGGTTGCATTTCCTTATTCAAGTTTCATGGCGATCAACACACTTGATGCAATCTTCAATATTAGATGCAAACCATATTTCACTCCAAGTATTTCTACCATAATATCCTTTGAATCAAAACACTTGTCTTCATGGTGGAATTTAAGATTAAAATTGGAAGATTCTACACCCATATTTTTAGCATCCAGGGAATTGGCACACCTATATAGACCAATTTGTATGAAAAAACTTGCTCCCAAATTTTTTCTTTTCATGCAAAAATCATGAGTCACTATTTGTTGCTTACAATACTCCATCAATATAACTTGATCACTTGGATACTAGGGTAGCTTATATGAATATGAATATGAATCAAAAGCGCAAACGTTGATATAGGTGAAAGTGGCAAATTGTATAAACCAATCAACCTACTCTGAAATCACTATCCTAGCTTGCTTTGAAATGTGGACATGGTTTTCATTCTCTAAATCTTTGATATCAACATCAAGTAGGCTTCATTTACCCCTTTGAAGTGCTTCATGGCTTCCTTGTACTTCAATTGTGGGTATCTCCTAAAAAAGTGGCCTTTGGTTCATATCTTATCCAACCTTGTGAAAACCTTTGTTTGAATAAGTGAGTAGACTAGATAAGACACTATATGAAAGGATTTGTACTAGAGAAATTCATTAAATGAATGCTTTAATGATGGGATGCCTCCAATCAGTGTGTCTTTTCCCCTTAGTGATGACACTTATAATATAGAACATCTAATTCTTGAATGTTTGAGCTTCTAGCTGCCTTGTTACCCTATTCAGAATGCTATCATTAAGCCAAGCTCTTCTTTGGAATAATTTCAAAACAAGATCTTCTACAACCCATTATGTTTTTTTTTTTTACTCAAGCAACCACTTTCATGCGAGCTTCTTGTTGGAGTTGATTCCTTAAATCTACAGGTCCCAAGGATCTCTTTTTTGACTCAAGCAACCACTTGTATGTGTGCGTCTTGTTGGAGTTGATTCCTCAACCCTACAACTCCCAAGGATCGCCTACAATCAAACACCCATCATATGAAGAGAGAAAACAAAGAAATTGCTATGGAGGCCAAAGATACTATTGATCCAAAAAAGCATGAATCATTATGAATGTGCATTTTGTGCATTGATACAATAATGAATCCTTATAATAATGAAAAAACAAAAAGAAAAAAGCAACCCTAGATGAAACCTTAGGTGAGATAAACTTAAATCATGACATGGGTCCTCATTCTATGATGAGAAAAAAAACCACGACCTAATTAAGCTTAAGCAGCTAGTGTGAAACATTGAAAAGGAACCTAATTAATTAAATAATTAGTTAAGAAAATGCTTTTTTACTCTAACACCCCCCCTTAAGTGCAACTTAGGGAAAAACTAAAACCTCTAATGAAGAATGCATAAAAAGAAAAAGGTGGATCCCAACAACTAGGCTTGACGAGGTATCCATGTACAAATGAAAAAGATTTCTCATAACCAAAGGAAAAGGAGAAAACCTCATTGGAAAAACTCCTCTCCAAAAGAGAAAAAGACATGGAGGACTAAGAAGTCTCCAAAACAATGTCCCAAAAAGAGTAGAGATATGAAGAACACCATTGAAGTAGGAAAAAGCTCCAAACAACTGTCAAAAAATGACTACCATAGTGCTAAAACTGAAAAATGTCCTCTAAAATCAAGATGAATACCAGGTTCAAAAAGACAAAAAATTGCATGATTGACCCCAATGGCACTCCTCGAACAATGATCAAATGGAAAACCAAGACAAAAATCTAATAGATGAAGATATAGATGGCACATCAATCTTCATGAGTGATCCCAACAACACTACTTAACCAATGCAATGTAAAGTACGAATCGAAAATACATGTGCCAATAACTAATCAACTAAGGATGAAAGGTTGCCTCTACAAAATAGGAATGCAAGAGTGTTCATATGGTATGTCTTCCATCTTACCAAAATGCATGGGTAACTAGTTGTTGCATTTACTTAGTACATGGGAACAAAAAATAGAGACATAGCTCACTCCAAATTGAAACCAAGGAAGCATTAGCACCAATAGTATGAGACCCCTCCATAATGTTGACAAGGGATAGAGATGATAGGTCCACTAAAATTGTGTGTCACAATGTAGTGCATTGACGAGGAGAAATCATTAGAACATGCACAAGAGAGTATCTGCAACTGAAAAAGGGTGTGAAAAACAAGCCACACATGCATAATGGTAGACAAGGTTGTGATTGCAAATAACAAATTGCACACAACAAACCCCCCATGGCACTTTATAGAACAATATGAGTACAGAAAAGACAACATAATGTGCAAGATCTCCAAAAAGCATGTACAATGGTGGCACTTTATCTTAGTGCATTTACAAATGAAAAAGTGCATTCAATAGATGCTTACAATGCCTATAAAGGACCAAATGTCAAAAAAATATATAGATCAGTTCAAATGAAGTCATCTCATGCAAACAAATTATTTCTAAGTGTTGAATTGTCCAAGTAATCAATTAGAATGTGAAATAATGACAATCTAAATTAAATATATTAAAGCTATGAAGAGCTTTGAAATACCTTTCCAATGTTGCAAGAATCACAAAAAATAGAGATCCAAGCAAAAAGTTATGAGCTCGGAAGCCAAATGGTTTCAATAGGCAATAAAATGTACCAACAAAATTTTTTGAGAAAAATATCCACATCATTGGAAAGTGCTCAAAACAAGCTTTCTGATGATAGCTTGTTTGCTAGAATTCGACACCATATGCTCAAGTTATGCCAAAAAGAAAAAGAAAAAACAACTCCTCTAGGGAAAATTAGGGTTAGGAGGTAAGATAGGGGTACAACTATATAGGTGATGTCATTAGCAAATTTATTGTTGGAATACACCCTTTCTCATTGGAATATTCCTTGTAATTTTTATATTTGCCTACAGTGGAAGGAAACTATTTGAAAGCATTGCCAAATTGTTGAACTACGCAAGAAACTGCCAAAAAAATACAAAATTGCTTGGGAGAGTCAAAAAGCAGTTTTTAGGGTGACAAAATGTAATGTCACCCTTTTTAGCCAGTGTTAGAGTTTGGTGGATTAGCCTATCATCAGGTCTTCATAGGCCAATGTTTGTGTTTAGAGGGCCTTATGTGGGAGTTATGTGGTTCTTCAGATGGCAGTTTGTAGTGTTCTCTTCTCCAGTGTTTAACGATATTCAGAGACGACCTTCTTAAGGTGTTTCAGGCTCTGTTTACGCACATTTACTATTTTTAATAAGTCCCTTGGATGTTTGAGTCCAACCTTACTATTTATAGTAAGCCAGTTTGGTGAGCAGAGGAAGTAGTGAGTTACCCCTTGGTGTTGGCGGATTCAGTATTGTGTTGATATTTGTGGAGTTATGGATTATTGATTATTAAAGTGAACTTTAATAATAATTAAATATTAAAGAGAATATTATTATAGGTGAATAATGACTTTTATAATATATGGTTACATTTAATCATAAAGTCATTATAAAAAGGCATTTAATGGGGACGCCACACTTGAGTTTTAAATATTATTTTATTATGGTGCAACAAAAGCAAATGATCATCTATTATTAAATGAATTAAAAAGGTTAAGGAGGTCATGGGTTTTGAAGGAGGTATAAAAGGCATTCAAAAAGCATTTGCAATTCATTCATATTTATCAATTTTATGAGCATTTTGGCTGTGAGGAAGAACCAGGGTTTCTGGAAGAAGAATAAATCTTTTGAGAATGATAACTCTCCCAGATTAAGCATTCTACAGGTGTGAAATACCACCCAAGGTTTTTTCTTTAGGTGGCTGCATTCAGGAGTCACATTTGTGCTTCATTGTTTCATAGGAGAGATTCAAAATAAGGGTTTGAGACTTTATCAATATTTCTGAATTTAATGTGCATATTAATTTTTTGAAAGAAATTGTCAAGTGTTGCTGGGCGTGGTTTCCCTGAGTTTCAAGGTTGAATTTGATATCATTTCAAAGGGATCTGCATCATACATTTGGACGTGAAAATCTGGAAGTGTTTTTGGGTCTTGCTTGAGTTTGTGAGAGCTCCTACAGCTTGGACGTGGTCTTCTTGACACTACCACAAGCCATTAACAGACACAGGAACTCATTTCAAGTGTTGGGTTAAGATTGAAGGACGTATTCACTGGCTAATGAAGTGCTGGGCATAAAAGGAGAGAGATGTGGGTCTGAGAATACATTCTGGATGGGTTGCTTCTCATCACAAGACTGTATCAGATCTTGGCGTATACTCCAGGTCTGAATATAAGCTGTATTTGTCATCTTAACCCTGTTGCTCAGTCATTTATCATTGGTATAAATGTTGTATATGCTGCTTTTGTTAGTCTGTAAAAATACTGTCTGAAAGATATCATTGTCACAGTCATAGTAGTGGCTCTTCCCTGCTGCTGATTATTTCTGAGTATAATACATCTTCAAAATAGTCCAATAACAGTGCCCCGTTTGGTTGTATTAGAGTCTGAAAAGTATTTCTGAAGCATGCAAGCTACTGAATTAATGCTGCTGTTATTTCTGAGTAGAATCAACTGTAATCTGCTCCTAATCAATGTCTTTCTGAGCATGTAATGGTCTGTTGTAAATTTTTGAGCACTAATATGTTATGAAATCAGACTTTTATGAAGTCAGAAATATCATAGAAATTGCTTATTAGTGTTGATTATGGACTTCATTGATGGTATCAATCAGTATATGTGATTTGCAAAACCTCATAGTTTTTGAAATATAACCAGATCAGTTGGCTTGTGACTTGTTTGACAAAATGTCCCATGCGTAAAACTGAAAATTAATTGAGCAAATTCGCAAAGTCAGAACTCAGATTGGGGTGGGACACTTCACAAAATGGTTTCACAAGCAGTTTTTTTGCTGACAACATGAGTTCCAACAATATTGACGATGCTATGTGGATAAATTGCCATTGATGGTGGGGGAGAATGGCTGGCTGAGGTGGTGGTTAGCGATAGATTCGGCAAGGTCGCCATTGGTAGAAAAAACCACAAAAATTTTGAAAAATTTGCCATTGCCAAAAAACCACTGACACAAAATCTTAAATAACATTGGGGACAAAAAAATACTTGTTATAGTGAAGCATGTCGCTAGAAGTTGTAGATGCTTGCACAAGAGGGTATGACGGTTGTTCAGATCTGTACAATCATATGGATTATTTTGTCTTTAGGTCTGGTGCCCTAAAATAAATTTTGCAAAAATTTTCCCGAGTTCTATTTCAACACTTGGATAGGCGATCTTAAGGATTTTTGATGTTTTGGATGCAATAGTGAGGTTCGTTTTGCTCCAAGATGCATCATTTGTTCATTGTTGGTGCCCTAAAAAATATTTTGTAAAAATTTTCTCGATTGCAATTTCAGCATTTGGATAGGGTGATCTTAAGGTTTTTGGATGCAACAATGAGGTCCATTTTTCTCTAGGATGCACCATTTGATCATTCAAGACCAAATCTCTCAAAAATGGACAAGAAATTATAGATGTGGAGCTCTCATACCATTTTGGAGTTGATTCCTTAACCCTACATCTCCCAAAGATCACGCGCAATTAAAAACTTGTAACAAAAAGAGAGAATGGAAAGAAATTGCTATGGAGGCCAAAGAAACATAATCAAGAATGGTCCTTTTCCTTTTGAAATGACCCATAAAAACTGTTTTGGGCTACTTCACTTAAGTCCTTTGTATTTATGTTTACAACATATTGGGGGGCAGTAGGGGGTCTAGCTAGTTTCAGCTTGAATCCTTCATTTTATTTTATCTAAGACCAGTTCTTGAGCATTTTTGTTCTTTTGGATAACATTTGTAGAGATCAACACATTTTTAGACTCACCAATAGGAGACTGCTTAGCAAGGATGATAATATGTTCTGCATTCATTTGCAAAATTTTCACATTATTAGGAAGCTCTTCAATGATATGATCCATGCTAATCATCTCCAAATTATGGTCATGAATTACATTGTCCGTGCATATTGGTGATTGTATCGTATTTTACCATATCATCATTTTTTAGGGAAAAAAAACCAGAAAGATAAATCTAAATATATTTTATAAATATAAAGAGGGAAAGAGTATATTGCTGACTAGTTTTCAATCACACTACCAAAAACAATGGAAAAGGTAAAGACATCAATACATAGTCCCGCCATTTAGGCAGTGGTGATAAACAAGATTAAAGAAAATATTCCAAAGAGCTTTTAAGCTCAAGAGGTCATTGAAATATAAACACCTATTGTTATAGCTTCCACAAGAGTCGATCTTTAAACAATGTAGAACTATGTTAGTCATGTTAACACAAAGCAGCAAATGCTAACATCAAAATTGAACCTAAAACAAAAGATTCAGTTTTCAAAATCAAAGGAAGTGATTGAATACTCAACATTAAAGCAAAATAGGAACATTGAAATGGATGCTTGTATTGTTACAAGCATAATATCTTTCCATACAAATTTTGAATAGCTTGCTTGAAACTTGTGGTGGAAGCTTGTTACAATGAACACAAGCATATGAGAAAGCCATGTATGGAGAAGGATTAAGTAGTTATAAATAAAAAAATAAACACTATAAGTGGCACACAATTTTTTGAGCAAGTGGATTTATGCCTCACTTGTGATAAGGAATAATTCCAAATGTTATGCCCATATACTAACTCTCAAATGTAATGCAAAAGCTTTAAAAGAAGGCCAACAAAAGTGTACCAGCCATTCAAGTCCTATTATGTTGGTTAGCAGCTAAGTTACTGGTTCGGGTTCGGGTTCAAGCGTTTGGTTTGTAGGTTCGGTCAATTTTTTTTGGGGGGTTGGGTTCATCGATACAAAAACATATAAAAATTAGAATATACACATATTTGCAGCAGTAATTAAGTTCAAAATACACCACCATATTAATAGTCAAATAACATAACAAAATACACCACCAAATTAAAAGTCAAATATTAGTCAAACTCAAATATCATGATATAAATTAAAGTTAGAAAATAATAATGCCAAGTGTCAACAATTAGCCATCATTGATCAAATATCATATGGGTCTTCAAAAAATATCATCATCACCATACATATTAGATGATGCATGTAGTGGTAAGTTAGAGGAACCACAAATTGTTTTGGTGATGAAACAACCTCCATCCATATTTAATGATTCGCTTCTATTTCTAGATTTCTGCAATTGCTCAGAAAGAATATTGGTATCTCCTTAGTACAAGGCTCAAGATTTTCTTTTCTAGAGGAAATAACTCCATTCAGCATGTAAAAATATGCTTTGATCTTTTCATCCCTAATTTTTTCATTGAATTCTAGGGAAAAAAAGCCATATTTTTCAACAAGGCAAAACTAGCTGCAGGCGTGGGATCTCAGATTAACCAAATACCATTTAGCTTGTTTAGTGACCATCCCTCTCCATTGTGTTGCTGAATATTATTTTATGGCTCTTGCACTTATTCCAAAACTAACAGATGAGGTGAAATTCAAAAATCAGGTAAAAAAACAAGTAAAAAATGGTGAAATTCACTGGCTGGACGTGTGAGAGGGCAAAATTCTCCCTGGGTTTGCTTGGGTTTGTTCAGGCTGGACCCACAGGCTGTGGGCGGTAACCTGTCCGAACCCACAGGGGACCAGACCTGGACCCTGAACCTGGGTTGGACCTGACCAGGACCTGGTGTTGCCTACAAGCAAACCGGTAACATAGGTTAGCAGTGAAATTTTGGTGATGGATGATCCATAAACCACTGGTTTTATAACCCTAGTGATACACCAGTTATGGATTTTCTAATCCAGCTCTTTACTTGCAACTCTTAGCATATACTGCCTTAATGGCTTATCAACATGCAAGGGCATAAATTGTTCAAATTAATGGAAAGGAATGGAATCCACCAAAATAGGGCAACCAATATGCAAGAATACTCAAAACAAGTTTTTAGTTGGAGAAAACCCATATGGATGAAAAACTATAAGGAGGGTATGCTACAAGCACCCCTTCACTAAATCCAGTGCCAGTACATGGAGATTAGACCATAGCGATGATTAATTATGGAATATAAGTGTAATGGTATTTCATAACTATTCCTGTATCTCAGTGCAAATATATTCCTACCTGCCCATTTACTTTGAGGTGTACCTCCTGTTACACAACTTCTCTCAAACTTTGATTTGACTTGCTGTTTGCCTGAAACTTGTAAACGGAGCCCATTATAATAATACACAAGCATAAAAGAAATACATTTAACAGCAGGGTGAATTATATATAAAAAACAAAATCCATATCACAAGTTGTGTACACTTTGTGGAACCAGTGGTTATATGCCTCTTATGCCTAAATTGAAAACTCAAAAGCAACTCAAAAACTTTAAACGTAATCCAGCTGCAACACATTGGTAATTTGAGTTCTGGTCTATTTGTGACAAGTGGAACTTTCGTGGTGGATCTTCTTCTAATGCATATCTATTTGAAGAGGATTTCACTGAGAAGAATTTTTTTACATTAAGTAATTAAAAGAGAAAAATCAAAATTATATAGCTACCTGTTGATTGTACTATCAAAAGCGAGAAGAATTAAGTTGTGAATGCAAAGTGTCAGCCTAATAGCCAGGGATGATAAATCTCTTCCAATCCTTCATAATATGATTTTGGTCTCCTTATTTAAATTATTATTATTTTAATTTAAAAATTTGTTATTTCTTCTGCTTGGAAATATTTTTCTAATGCAAACTCACCCATACATTCTCCACATGTTCTATTCAGTTTGGAAATCATCTCTCATCCTTTTCAAGATTTTAGTAAATTATTCTTGAATTTGTTTGTCCAGGTTAATGATGTTAGGTCTTTTACAAACTCTTAATTAAGTTGCTCTCTTATGTGAAGGTTGAGTTGGCAAATTATCTTTATCAGAGTCTATCAAGTATAAAAAAAGTGCGGATTTATGGGCCTGCACCAAACAAAGTTAGCGAGCGAGCTGCACTTTGTTCTTTTACTGTGGAAAATGTACATCCAACTGATATTGCTACCTTTCTTGATCAACAGGTATGGTGTGTGCCATTTGTTATGTAGTGACAATTTTATCATAATATAAGGGTGTTATTCTTTATGTTGGCCATTACATAGGATTATCATGCATAAAGCAGATACTGGAATGACATTCAAAAAATTGCAGTATGGAGTTGCAGTTCGCTCTGGACACCATTGTGCTCAGCCACTTCATCGCTACTTGGGAATCAATGCAAGCTGTCGAGCAAGCCTTTATTTTTATAATACAAAAGATGACGTGGATGCTTTCATAAATGGGCTTAAAGAAACAATCAATTTTTTTTCTTCATATCAGTAATCCTTTTTATTTCTTAACCATGTCATTTCAAATCATTAAAATTTTCTAAAATTTCCAGGTACAGTAAGATTGTTTAATTCATGAAAGGGTTATTCCAGTTAGAAATAAGACATTGGACAAGAGTTTGTATTTTATGTATCGGACTAATAAGATCAATAATTGTAAGTCCCATAACCTGTATACATGTATAGCGTGTGAGAGAGGGAGGCGATGGTTGTTTTTCATACAGCAAGTTTTCATTAATGAAGTGAAAGAAAAATATACACGTTTGAATTCAAAAGCACTCTTACATGGTTCTCCCTCAACTATGAAATGATTTCAAATTCAATTTTATACATGAAATGCTCATTGTACATTACTTTTCTAGTGAAACATCACCTATCATAATCGGTTTGAGCTCTTCTATATCTTGGCCTTCGGAATATTTTACAAAATCCGAGCCTTTTGAATAAACTTTTATTATTATTTGTCGTATTTTTTATACAACCATATGAATTCTAAACGATGTGGATGACATTGATCAAAGTTACTAAGGGACAGTTTCACGTCATCACAGTATCTTACTATTTCTTTGGTTTTAGCAGAGGTTAGAAATATGTATAAAGGATACCACACATAAATTGTGGTAAGATGGATTGTTGTGTTGCCACTTTACCTTGATGTAAACTTAGTACAATCACAAAGGCAAAACCTTGTTGATTGAGGTCAAACCTCAAGGGTCATTTGCGTGCAAAGAGAAACCTTATTACATATAGATGGAGCCACCCAAAATCGAAAAACTCTTTAAATTCTTTGTCCTCACAAGGCAACAAAGTGGAAGGCATCGAAATTTAGCAATGAAACGAGTAATCAAAAGCCGATGAAAAACCAACTTGGGTCCAAAGAAACAAATGCTCCAACTCGATTAGGGAATCTTCTTGTGCCAAAACTCCAATCAAATAGGTTTTACCTCAACTGATTGTGTAAAAATAGTAACTAGATCCAAAACTTCCAGAAAAAAGCAAAAGGCTCAACCTAAATTTGAAGCCTTGATTCTTGAGCTCAAGCACTATTAAATAATGGAAGTCAACAACAGAAAGATCACAAAGGACAATTCCCCCAAGGGAAGCACTAGGAAGCTTGGAGAGTACATACCATAGTTGGCTCACTAGCCAAAAACTCGCGAGTTTTTTTCACAAATGAGTTTTTACGAGTTTTACTCGCAGAAAGTACAAACCGTACTTTTTCGAAAAACTCACCGGAAAAACTCGCGAGTTTTTAGAAAAGACCCGCGCGACCTGTGTCTTATGTCCGCGGCCGGCCAAAACGTCATTGTCATTTCATTTTGTCACTTGTTTTCACTCTTAGCAGAGGAAAAACCTTGCCCAAAGCATTTTGCACTATTTATCTGTGATTTTGCATCGAGGAGACGAGATTTGAAGGGGATTTTCATCAGATTTCGAAGGCAAATTGGATTTCCAGGTAGGTTTCCTAATTTTTCTTGTTCTTTTTTTTTTTTTTCATTTTTTCTTCTTTTTTGTTGATTGTATGTTTAAAAAACATCATGAATGAACTATAAAACAAATTCAAATACATTTATATGTTTAAAAGAAGATTTAGATTCAACAAAACAAGAATTTGTGACACTTTTTTATGATTTTTTTACATATTTTGCTGATTTTTTCATTTTTTTCAAATTTTCTTCAAACTCTAGTTATTTTTTGTAATTTTGATTCTTCTTGTTTGTTGAAAACATGTTTAAATTTATATATTAGCTTAATTTGTTACTAATTTAAAGTAGTTTTCTGATTTTTACATTTTTTTCACATTTTTTTGTAACCCTAGTTTATTATTTTCTTTTTTTAATCCATTTTTTTGGATGAAAAATTGAAAATGTTTAGAGTTTAGACTTTAGAATCTTAAATTAGTTTACTGTTTAGAATCTTAGATTAGTTTAGAATCTATTTTGAAATTTTCAATTTTGATTTAATCTAATTTAGCTTGTTTTTAAAATTTCTATCAAAAAACTAACAAGTTGTGATTTCACTTTGTGTGTGTACTGTGTAGGTAACAGGTTAATTGATCATGGCTTCTGAATCCGCTTCTACCCCTACCTCAACCCCATCTGTGCCTGGGAGTGGGGAATATGTAGGCACTCGTCCAAAAAGAGCTAGAGATCCCGCTTGGAGATATGCATATGAAGGACCAGAACTAGGATCAGTGTATTGCATTAGATGTAAAGAAATTTACCGTGGAGGCATCAATCGCCTCAAATACCACCTTGCAGGCATCCCTAGACGTGATGCTAAGGCTTGCATAAACACCAATGAGGAAATCAAAAGACAAATGAATGCAATACTTTCCGCTGCAGAAGAAAAAAAGATGCAAAAAGCGAAGGCAAAAGCAGCAATGCAAGCTCCCATAGCTTCTTCTCAAGGTGTTGCAAGTGCAGGCAACCTTCACTCACTGTCAGATGATGATGATGTAGTAGCCGACATAGTGGGCTCTCTTCGTGGTCCACGTGTGCAAAGGCAACCCACCACCACCGCCATGCCTTCATCTTCCTCTAGTAGAGTACCAGGGGCAGAATCAACATAGACACCTAGAGCCACAGGTTCACACATTGGTGGTTTTTTTGTGCCTAGAAACACACCTGGTGCACAACCTTCTTTAGAGGCAACTAGGTGGAATAAGGAGGTGCATGAGCATGCAGATGTTGCTTGTGCCGATTTTTGGTACTTCAACAACATCCCTTTCAATGTGGCAAGCTCACCTTATTGGGACAATTTGGTGACTGCATTGACAGTTGCAGGGAAGGGCTACAAGGTGCCTTCGCGCAAAGAATTGAGTGGAAGGTTAGAAATTAGTTTATGTTCTTTAATTTAATTTTATGTTTCTTAAGTTTAATTTATGATTAATTTAAGTTATTTTTTTGTTTACAAATTAAAATTGTGTACTTAATTTCACTTTGTACTTGTAGGTTGCTTTCTAATGCTACTGAAAGAGCAAAGGCAGTGATACAAGAACAAAAAGAAGAATGGAAACAATATGGCTGCACTATTCTTTCTGATGGGTGGACGGATGGAAAAAACCATACCATCATAAATTTTTTGGTTTCTTGCAAAAATGAGGTGGTGTTCTTGAAATCCGTAGATGCCTCCAGCATAGTAAAAAATGCAGAAAATTTGGCTAGAATGTTGGAGCAAGTGTGCATGGAGGTTGGGCTTGAAAATGTCGTGCAAATCATAACTGACAATGCAGCGGCATATGTGGCAGCAGGAAGAATCCTCCAAGATAGACACCAGACAATTTTTTGGACACCATGTGCTGCCCATGTCCTTGACCTTCTTTTGGAGGACATAGGAAAATTACATTGGGTCACACCGATTGTAGAGGATGGAAGAAGGATCACTAAATACATCTACAATCACCCTTGGGTTCTTAGCTTGATGAGGGAGCACACCAACGGGAGAGACTTGGTGAGACCTGGTGTGACAAGGTTTGCAACGGTTTTCTTAATGTTGCAAAGCATTCTTGGCGCATTGACGGCTTTGAAACAAATGTTTGTGAGTCAAGCATGGATAGACTCACCTTATTCAAAGAAGCCGGAAGGAGAAAGAGTTGCAAGCATTGTCTTCAAGCCCCTCTTTGCACAAAGAGCAACAGAGATTGTGAAGGTAACTTGAAAACTTTGAGTTTGAATCTAAATTCAAATTGAACATTTTCTTAAAGTTAATGTCTTTCATTGTAAATTTTTAAATTACTAAATTGTAACTCTAATAGTTTTTTGCATTTTTAAATTTATATTGTAGGTGTCAGAGTCCTTGGTTAGAGTGCTCCGTTTGGTGGATGGGGATCAAACCCCAATGGGTTATCTTTATGAGGCCATGGATAGGGCCAAGGAGGCTATTAGAAATTATTATAAGGGGGACAACCTCCAGTTTGATCCCATTTGGGAGATTATTGATAGGAGGTGGAACAATCAACTCCACCAACCTATCCATGCAACGGGGTACTTCTTGAACCCCCGTTTCATCCATTCAGACACCTATACAGATCCTACTGGAGAGGTTATGGAGGGCCTCACTACTTGCATTCAGCGGATGACATCCACGCCTGATGAGGCAGACTGCATTGTTAATAAATTGCAAAGTTACAGGGAAAAAAGGGGTGTACTCTTCTCTTCAGACTTGGCAAAGAGAGCAGTATCTAGGCTGCCACCAGGTATAAAATTTGAAATTTACAAGTTACAAAAATGAAAATTTGATAGTTACAAGTTACAAGTTACAATTCTCTAACTCTTTCTTCTTCTTTTTTTGTAGATGTTTGGTGGACACATTGGGGTGGAAAAACCCCACATCTTCAAAACTTTGCCCTCCGTGTTTTGAGCCAACCTTGTAGTTCATCCAATTGTGAGCGCAATTGGAGTTTGTTTGAGGCCATCCACACAAAGAAGAGGAACAAACTCGCTCAAAAACGCCTCAATGACCTTGTCTATGTGCAATATAATCTTCGATTGCGCATAAAAAAGGTAGAGGAGATATCATATGATGATCCAATTGATTTGGAGGAGATAGATCCATACAGTGATTGGACAGGGCGAGGGGAGCAACCTCCATTGTTTACCGAGGATGAGATTTATGATTTAGAGCGACAGGCAATGGAGGAGGGTGGATTTACATTCTCATTGGATGACCTTGAGGATGATCCTGAGGAGGAGTCATTGCCAGTGCCACCACCAGCAGCTGCAGGAGGATCTACATCTAGGATGGAGGTTGAGGAGCCACAGGCACAGCAGGAGCGGAGTCCTATGATTACACCCTCTTCCGGTCCCATACTGAGATCTAGACATGGGAAGAGGAAGATGTGATTCATGTGAATTTGTAAAAACTGAAATATATTAATGTTTATGACATATGTAGTATTTACTTTCAGTTTTACAAAAACAATTTGCTATTTCATTTTGTTTCAGACTATTATCATATCAGCACATGGAGCATTCCACATGAGGATGCCATTTTGTATCCAATTTCTTTCAAATCAATCAAATATAGCTTGTTTCTTATATGTACTCATTTATTGACTCATTGGATACATCTTATCTTTGAATTTTGCAAAAAAAATGCGTTTTTAGTGAAGTTTAAGCAATTTTTTAAGTTCTCGAGTTTTTTGCCGAGTTTTTGCCGAGCCGAGTTTTTCGGGCTTGTCGAGTACTTGAAAATGCCGAGTTTTCCAACTATGGACTACATACCATATAGGAGTGGGCATATATTCAGAAGCATTCACTTGTATCCTTGGGGAATGGCTTGATGATAGCTCTTGAATGGTCACTACCAATGATAGCTTTGAAAACCAATGCATAATAAAGGTCAGAGACATAAGGAAATCTCAGAGTTAGACGTATCTTCGATTCTGGTAGGATTTCTTTTGTGGATTTTCTCAAACTCGGATGCTGATATCTGTTTTATAACACCCCTCAGAATAATATTTGGTGGTCATTGTTGCTGATGTCTGGATTTTGACCTTCACAAGAAAAACAACCACTATGTTGCTATCTCCACTAAGAAATTGATTTTCCTTCCTTTATCTGAATTTTAATGCTTACTATTAGTTATATGTGAAATTGCTTATTTAGTCTCTTAGCAATGAGTACATTGCCTTCAAAATAGATGTAGAAAAGCTGAACTTTGGGATTGGAAAACCAAGAAAACTCTCTTTAGTTTACTTGTCACTCCGGTTGTACTTTATGGGTGTGAAGTGTGGGGAAGCAATATGTCAAAGTGCAGTTGGAGACAAATAGAATGAATCCAGAAACACCTAATAACAAACAATCTCAAAGTTAAAGCCACAGTTCCATATGAAATTCTTTTAGCTGAAGCGGGGGCTTTTCCCTTGGAAGCATCGGCGATAACCAGGTTGATAAGTTATTTAAAGAAGTTTGAAAACATGGATAATCACCGGTGGCCCAAAACAGTTATGGAGGAGACGCTAGATCGTAGAAAGAAAACGTGGATGAAGCAGAACAACAAGTGGTTGAACAAGTGGGACATCAAATTACAGGAGTGTCTTAGCACCAATAGTGAAATAAAAAAGTATGTGGGAAAAATTTAGGACTGCCATGTGGTCAAAGCAGATTGGGCGAAAAAAAACATACTACATCAAAGAATTTAACCCAACAAAAGATCATGGTGAAAAAACCTATTTAGGGGCTGCTATTAAAGGGAAAGCGAGGTTGTTAGTTGCATAGCTGAGGATGGGATCGCATCATCTTATGTGTGAGACTGGCAGATGGAAGTTACCTAAGGAAGCTTGGAAAGAAAGAACTTGCATATTCTGTAATAAAGGGGTGGTGGAGACGGAATGGCACTTCGTCATGGAATGCACAACTTATGAAGATATCCGTAATCAATATGCAAATAGTTTGGGTGTGGAAAATATGCAACAGTTATTTGAGGAGGATAAGATCAACTAGACGATCAACCTTCTAGTCAAAATTAACAGTGGGAGATCCGACCTGGAAAAGAGCATGAAAACAAATTAAGATGTTTGTCTTGGTCCCATAGACTGTTTAGTCTCGTGGACGTCATTAAAATCTTTCATTCATTCATAATACCAAAAAAAGTACTTGAGCCAAAACCGACACTTGTTTTGGCTTAAAAGGTTCTGCAAGTTAATATTAGTATAAGAGGTATAAGAACTGGGTAAAAACAACAATACAAATTTGAAGTACATTCTGTGTGCTCTAGAGATAACGTCAAAGTTGGTGGGGTCTATTTAAAAATCCAATAATATACTTGGTAGTTAAAAAGGGAAAAGGATTGCAAGGACAGGATAGTAAAAAGTTTGGGTAACTAGAAATATAAAATTAAATACATTTCCTAAATATAGAAAGAGGGGAAGACAATAACGCACGAAACTTGTCAATCCCTAAGCCATTGTGATCAATTTAAAGTACTGCCATATAGGCATAATAATTAACTCAAAAAAGATTTCGATCCTTGTATATGTCATCCCACGACCAGACCTCCCATATAGGTAATTGGCTCTCCGTCATGCAAGGAGTTTTGAGCTTAGATAGTTATTGAAATATGAACACTTAATAAGCATAGAATTGCATAAAGTTAACAAGTACAAGATTTCATAAGAGTCTAACTTTCGACATCAGGAAAACAATGAAGTTCATGTCAATGGAAGAATGTGAATCCAAAACACCAAAATTGAATCTAAAATGATAGAAATGATTTTCAAAATACATGAATATGATTGAATTTATTAATGAGAATGTTTATGTGCTCACCTATATATCCTTTTAGTCCTAGCTTCAAGCATAAAAAGGTTGTTATGTAAGTTAGTACTTTGAAGGCTAAATTAGTGAGGGAATGTTTTATCGGTAAATGGAGTTGTAGGTCCCAAATACCTAAATCTCGATCATCTCCCAAGCATTAGGGGTGTTAAATTTAGGAGGAAAATCACAAACTCATATTTAGGTTGGGCAACAATGGACCAATTATTGAGGTGGGTAAAAATTCCATCACTTTTGGCTATTAAACTATGGGGGCTTCCCTAAGGTGTTATAATAGATATCCTCACAAAAACTCAATATTTACCTTGACATAAAACCATACACATTGCTTAATGCACTTCTTTTTCGATTGTCACTTCATGTCTATATGTTTGTTTGAGGAGTTCAAGGTTTTAACACTTGATTGTGCATATATATTGCTACATTAGATGTATGAAATATTACATTTGATAGCCACTATTGTTGTACATATTTAGACATGAAAGTGAGTAAAACTAGTTACAACACAAATTAAAATGATTTTTATTTTCAATTTGTTTTAGGTGTGTCGTGTAATGATGGGAGGGGAAGCCAATAGTAGAATTTTCCTATATTTAGTTGGGCAATAGAGTCATGAATTCATATAGAAACATGTAAGAATTGCAACCAATGGTGCCTATATTTAGTTGGGCAATAGAGTCATGAATTCATATAGAAACATGTAAGAATTGCAACCAATGGTGCCTATATTTAGTTGGGCAATAGTCATGAATTCACATAGAAACATGCAAGAATTGCAACCAATGGTGACACCTTAATGAAGGTGTCAAAAGACTATTATCCAAAATGCATATGCCACTTCTATTCTACACATACATTCGAAAAAATAATAGATATTTGTAGAATATTAGATAAGCCTACTTAGAAATCCATAATCATACCCATACATTTCTAATTTATTCTTTTGAAAAGATACCTTGCAAAATCTTTGTTAAGATTTTACACTCTTTTGCTTGGCTAACTAATCAACAACACATCAAAAAATGCATCACACATAAGGAGATATTTAATCAATGTTGATTTTGCATTTAATCATTCTCGTTAAAGTGTACAAGTGTTAATACAAATTTGGGACGAACCGTGATCATTATGATATCAAAATTTTGCACCCAGAGTTGACTTGAAACCTTAGGGCTTCTTGCAAATATATTTCTTATGCCAACTTTGCAACTATTTTGTCTTAATTTTTTGTCTCCCTTGCAAAATGAAGCTTTAGGCCTAAAATATCTCCTTTGCAAATCATGATGAATAGGAAGGGGGTGTTAAATCTTTATGAAACATGAACGTCTTTTAACTAGTAGTTAGCAAGGGATGCCCATGTTCGTTTGTGAAATGCACGAGATTGCAACCAAACATGCTTGGATCTACTAGGGAAGCATGGGGGAATGTTTTTTAGCCATCTGCAAATTTTCTTTGCATTAATGGTGAACTAGATGTGAAGCACCATGGCATGAGAGAATGCCCACAAAGTTTGCAAGAGGAACCCTTGAAGCTTGCATGCCATTACTTCTAGTACATGAAATGTCCTAGAATGGGAGAGGGTAGGTAAAACAATGTAAGGTTAGGGATTTTTAGTCAAAATGCACTCATCGTGGGGTTTCAATGTTTTAAAGAATTCATGAACCTTGTCACACTTTTCGTGAGTTCATGAACCAACAAAATCACCAACTCACCCCTTTTTGCCTTTGCCTATTTGCTTGTTGGCCTTTTAGTGAGTACATGAACTCATGAACTCAACGACATCACAAACTTTGGCCCTTTCTCTTTTAGCTCATTGAGCTTTTAGGGAGTTCAGGAACTTTGAAACTCGTTGACATGTTGAATTTCTTTTTTTGTTGGCATTTTGGGGAGTTCAAGAACTTTGGAACTCCCCAACAATTTGAATTTGGCAACCTTTTTTTCCTTAGAGAATTGAACCCTCAACCACTAACAATGCCGAACTTGAACTTGAGTAACTGCAATCTGCCTTGAATAAATTCGCACTTGATATGGAATGAGAACAATAATGAATCAATTCCAAGTGAGATACAATGAAGGTGTATAAATACAAGATGGAATGGAGGGACGTGGCCCTTCAATGAACACAAGTCAGCCTTGAACAAATAATCGTGCCTCTACACAAGAGGTCGACTCCCTTAGTAAATCACACCACTTCATAATTGTGCCTCATAAAGAATTAGTCATTATTTAATATGAATGACGTGTCTTGAGTTTGACCAATTGCTATAAATTAAATAGCCTTAGCTACATTTAAATTATCATTCCTGTAACAAGGAGATCGGTTGGAAGGATAAGACCAACGCTGTCATAAAACATCAACACTCCCTCTTAGCTAGGGAGTATACTTCCAGCTGCACAAGACATATCACCTCATCGTGATGTCTACCACAATGGCTACAACCATATGTGGAAAAGAAAAAATATCACCTCATCGTGATATCAGATATCACCTCATCGTGATATCAACCATCATGGCTACGCCCATGGATGGAAAAGAAGATATCACCTCATTGTGATATCGGATATCACCTCATCGTGATATCAACCATCATGGCTACACCCATGTATGGTATGTACAAGTGCTCATCACTCAACGTGATGTTGTCACCTCATCGTGACGTTCACCATGGCTCTCCCAAAAGGTGAAAACACAAGTACAAGAAAATCATCACAGACTCTCTCACGTGATGTTGTCATGGAGTCACACACATGACATCCACCATGGCTCTCCTAGAGGGTGGAAACAAGGGCTTTCACCTCAAATCTCAAAGAGAAATGCATTATCAAGGGCTTGCACCTCAAATCTCTCTCAATAGAGAAATGCATTAACAGAGGATCATTGATACTGAAACTCCTTCTCAGTTGAGGCTTGATTCTCCACCATACCAAGCTTATCTCGAAAGTACACAAACTTTATCCTGGAGAGAGGGTTGGTGAGAATGTCTATTATCTGCTCATCAGTGTTGATATACCTCAACTGTATTGTTTTCCTCAATATCATATCTCTGATATAGCGGCGTGCTTAGTTTTGTCATGAAACATTGGAATGACAGTAAGCTTCTCAAAGCTTTGATTATTACAATGGATTACAGTCGGCTCCACTGATCGTCCAAACAATCCTCCAAGGAGCTTCTGAAGCCACATTGCTTCTTGAGCTATGACACAAGTTGTAATATACTCGGCCTCAGCTATACTCGGTGCCACATAAGACTGCTTCTTGCTGCACTTGGACATCATTGCAGACCCCAAACTGAAGCAACATTCAGAGGTACTCTTCCGATCAACAATACAACCATCTTCTTCAGGTTCAATAGGCTCCCTCTGAATCTTCAAGCACTTGCATCAACCTCCTGACCTCATCGTCCAAGATTGCTTGCAACGCTTGCCTTAGAGAAATGGTTTCCAATGCACACCTTTGTAGAGATTCAGGGTTGTCCTCTTCGACCTCATCCTAGATCACTCTATTCTGAATAGGTTTGCGGAGCTACCAATGTTAAATCCAGGTTGACTGACTTGAGCAATTCTGATCTCAACTGCTGAAGAGGTACTTCAAGGATTTAGCATCTGGCCTTGCAACATTGCAACCCTTATTCTTAGTGAGTCATAGAACTCCCTCTGAAGATTAATTCTTCCTCTTTGAAGAGATGACTTCAATCATTCACTCAGACTCATGGTTGTAAGCAGTGTCTCCATTCTTCAACCTACAGGATGCATCAATCTCTTCTTGAAAGCAGTCTCTTACACTTCTTGATCCGTCCTGAAAGCATTAAGGGATTACTAATAGTTCATGGAACTCAACTATCTCGAACAAAAGTACCATTGCTAGAAGCATACATGATTGACTATCTCAATGTTATAACATGAATTAATAACTACATAACAATTCATGAACATTATTCAACCATGCAATACTTATCTCATTGAAATTAGGATCTCCTGAGTAATCCCAGATAATTAATTCATCATTCATCTTTGTTGATTCTGACATGTCTTTCTAAAATTTTCTCGGAAGAGCTAATCTCAGAATAACAAAAGACAATCTACACAGAATCATAGATCATGCATATAGAAAATCAATCATAATCGTAATTTTAGTTCTTTTATTTCAGAGTCACACTCAGAAGTTAGCATGATACAACTTGCAATGAATAATTCTTAATTTTAAAGAATCTTATCCCAGTGATCACTATTTAGTGGTCACACGTAATCCAAGCAAATAATGTCAGATTTGCACAACTTAGCATTTTGAATTTTAGCCTAGAAGGGTAATTACAATCAAAACAAAGAATACATATCTCTCAAATATTTTGGTGGGTGGACACAGTACGATACGCTACTCTTGCGCTTAGATCGGTACACAACCTTCACAGCTTGAACATAGGTCCATGACTTAGAATATAAATTCCCTAGAGTCATTTTGAGGAGAGGTCTTATCCACATCCGCAAACGAAGCATGCTGATTAGGCCTGGTTGGGCAATCCTTTGCATAGTGACCAAACTTGTCACATCTAAAACATTGAACACGAGAGAGGTCCCACTCCTTGAATGTGGGAACATCATCAAAGCCTTTATCTCTATTCCTCTTGAAGTATCCTTTATTTCCTCCTTTTCCTTCCTTCTTCGAGGATTGAGCAGAAAGAACATGAATGTCTTCATTTGTAGAGCTTCGATCAATGCCTCTCGCAGCCAACCTAGACTCCTCTTGAATAGAATCTGCCCTCATACGATCAAACTTGGGAAGTTTCGATCTTGCACTTATACCTTGAATGTATGACTCCCAAGATGAAGGAAGACCATTGAGGGCCAACATGGTCAAATCCTTGCTATCAACAATATGCCCAATAGTAGAGAACTGATCTCTCAACTTGGTGATCCTCATAAAGTAAGAGATGATAGTTTCCCCTTTCATCATCTTGACATGATGAAGTTGTTGCTTTAATGCAAGTGCATGGCTTGTGTTGTTGATCTCATACATCTCCTCCAAAGTCTTAAGCATTTTTGTCGTTGTCTTCAACTTAGAGATGATTGGAACAATATGCTTCACTGAATCAACTAACATCTTTTTCGCCTTGATATCTTTCTTCTTCCATTGAATCTTTTCTTCCTCATCCGTAGGCTCGGTAGTTGTGCTCTCCACGAACTCTACCAACTCACTTTCTTCCAAGGTGAGCATAATTTTGAATCTCCATGATGTGAAATTTGATGCTCCCTCAAGTTTGTCTACGATCTTAAAATCGTTCACCATCTTGACGAAGTGATAGAAGAGATCAAGAAGGTGAAGGAGAATAAGGAATATTGTTGCAAGATAAATCTGATCAAGATCTTCTTCAAACCCGCTCTAATACCATGTTAGTTTTTAATAATCAGATAATCAGAAACTGAAAGCAATCATAAAATGCAACACATAAGACAATGAACACCTCAAGATACCTTGGGAAAACCCTCCAACCTAAGGGAGAAAAACCCAGCTAATATATCTCTTATATATTGAATAAACACAATAATGATCTCCTTACAAGAGGCCAATATGTAGGCCCAAATACATGCACCAACGAGTGATGCAACACATAATTACAATGGAGCAATATGCTGATAGATCTCAACCACTAACAATGTCGAACTTGAACTTGAGTAACTTCAATTTTCCTTGAATAAATTCGCACTTGAGATGGAATAAGAACAATAATGAATCGATTCCAAGTGAGATACAATGAAGGTGTATAAGTACAAGATGGAATGGAGGGGCGTGGCCCTTCAATGAACACAAGTCGGCCTTGAACAAATAATCGCGCCTCTACACAAGAGGTCGACTCCCTTAGTAAATCGCGCCGCTTCATAATCGTGCCTCATAAATAATTAATCATTATATAATATGAATGACGTGTCTTTTGAGTCTAACCAATCGCTATAAATTAAATAGCCTTAGCTACATTTAATTTATCATTCTTGTAACAAGGAGATCGGTTGGAAGGATAAGACTGACGTTGTCATAAAACATCAACACAATCCCTATTAGACTTTTAGAGAGTTTGTGAACTCATGAGCCTCTTGAAAAAATGAACCTTAACACCTTTGTTGTTGAGGTATTGGGGATCAAAGTAAACAAGAAATCCATCACTTTAACAGGGAGTTAGGGATTGGGAATTTAGGATACCTCTTACGAGGTACCCAAATAAGGACATGTTTGAACTTGTGATCCCAATGAGACAATACAATGAAAAGTGTTGGGGATTAGAGTTTGAGAGGATTAAGAAAATGATACTCTTGTAAGAGGATAGTTGAAACTTTGGCTTCAAAAGAAACTCAATGGAAGGATTAGGGGGTTGGGGTTTAGTTGAAAGACATGATGGTAGAGAACAATTTGACAACTTGATAAAAACAAGGGAAAGTAGAGGTTGAAGGAAAGGGATGTCAAGAAGGAGAAATTTGACATCTTGATAGGAAAAGGGGTGAATATAGGGAATGGGTGAA
This sequence comes from Sequoiadendron giganteum, assembly GCA_007115665.2. Lineage (NCBI taxonomy): Eukaryota > Viridiplantae > Streptophyta > Pinopsida > Cupressales > Cupressaceae > Sequoiadendron > Sequoiadendron giganteum. The sequence continues at coordinate 349,564,448 of CM021108.1, forward strand.
AGGTATACCATGATGGGAAAGTTTGTTACTCTGAAACAAAGGGAAGGGTGAAGTTGGAAGGGAAGGCATACCAAGATGGTGAACTCTGAAACTTTGACACAAGCAAAGTCCTTAGGAATTTAAGCATAAAATCTCCACACTTAGACCTTTTGAGATTCTTACCACTTTTAACACATTAGTAGGCACATGGGAGGATGAAGAACAACACATATGCAAACTTTGACCAAGGGAGACCCATCAAGAGATGTCTAGGATTAGTTATTAGTATTATGTAAGCAATGTCAAATGCACATGGTTGTAGAGCAAAGATAAATGAGACAACAAAATGGGTTGCCAACATTGGCTCTAGTTGGGGACATGTGTCTCTTGAAGGCACAACAAGAATCTAGATTTCTAAGAGTAGACCAGAAAGGAAAAAAGAGATGAGGAGGGAGGGGAAAGGAAAAAATAAAGAATTGTATGTACAAGCCAAATAACAAGGAATTGTGTATATGACAACAACCTATAGTCAATGACATGAAAGCACAAGATGTTTTAAGGTATGGTTGTAGACAAAACTTACAAAAACTTGTAGGTTAGACCCTACAAAGAAGACCCATGGCATACAACCATGTATATGCTAATGAAGAATGCTTGCCTTCTTTTAAAGACAAGCCTATTGAAAGAGTTGATCCCTCTCAAACTAGTACTACATCCATCTCTTCATTGCAACACATGTCAATTTTTGCATGTATGCACATGCAAACCACTAGTACTTTGGTTATCATGCTAAAAGTGAAATACAAATTATTTACACAAGGCAACCACAAGTAATAGGAGCCATCCCCATGCTCATTTGCATGACAACATACACCTACAAGCTCACTAGGAGCATGATGCATTTGACAACATACACACAAATCAACATAAAGAAAAATATCCTCATGAATATTGAATTGAAACGTTTCATGTTTAGGGGCAACTTTAAGCTGGGCTATATCACAAATGCTCTAGTTTATCTAGCGCCTACAACCCATCTGCACCACAAATGTTGATGTATTCCTCCATGATCGAATCATATACCTAACTCAAGTCCAATTATGTATCTTCAACATATAATTCAAAAATTTGAAGCATTTCAAGTGAAGGCTTACAATATTCAAATTGCCTATATTTTTTTGTCCTTCAACACAACTTGCTACATAAAAATTGTTGCTAAGAAATTCATTTATGATTTATTCTTCCTTGCATAAACTAACATGACCCACTTGAAAACACATAACTTCAACATTAGTAGGCTCAACTAATGAGCTTAAAAATGTGTCCTCAATGCAATCCTTATCCACTAAAGAAAATTGCTTCAAACCAAGTTCTAAAAATTTATTTATGTCAAAATCTTTATAGCTGAAAGCAATTAAATCATGTACACTTTCACATTTATCTTTTTCATTTGCAACAAGGAGCAAGCCTCATCATCCTCAAGACCAACAAAACACGGAAGGACACCAATTGAATAACAATGTTGTTGTATTGACTTCGTTACCAACAACATCAGCTTTCAAAATTGGCCCACCAATTTGACCATCAGGAACAACTATATCCCCAACATTTAGAGATAGAACATCAATTGCAAGTGTTGATTGAACAACACTAGCCCACTCAAACATTATGCTCATATTTTTAATTTATAATTAGGAGGAAGCAAGCTTGCACCAAGATAGAAAGCCTTACAATTGGGCTACGCTAGACAGCCTTACTATGCATACACATTCATTGGGCTAGTATTCAAGTGGAAGAGCATTAATTGCAAGAACAAACTTGTGAAAATCAGAAATTGTTTCACCACCGTACTCTCTAAGGTATTCTAGACTTTAGTAAGGAGTAGGTTAATAGATATGTGCATGTAGCTCATTGAAATCAATAATAAAACCGTCATGTTCATACTTAAACATTGTTGCTGTAATATGTTGGGTACTTGTAGATACAAACTGATTATACTTTTGTTGCTCACAACCAAGGTCAAGCATGCATATATGGCTCACTAAATCAACATGCTCTTATTTGGGTGGGTTAGAGGAACGCGTAACAATTTTAACCATTTGAATTTTAGGTGCACAACCACTTGTGCACCTAGATGAGGAATGGTTATAGTAATCAAGATGATCCATGATTACAAAACATATTTGATGTTGAAACGAAGTTGCATTGTTTTCTGGAAGATATGTCTTTGCATAACAAAACCATGCCACAAGAGAGAAAGAAAGACACCTTTGTACCTTGATCAATTGTTCCACCAATGTCGAGGAATACTTGTAGCACCACTAACAGGCAAATGTTGATTGAATAAATTTGAGATTGTGACAACAAAGATGTTACCTCATAGAATGAGGTAATCTTGGGAGCAAACAAAATCACCAAGGCTAATTTGTTTTGGGTTTTCTCACCAATAGAGTCTTCAAATCAATCTCAACCCAATAATGTCTTCTTGACTTGATAGCTCGCCAACTTATTCCAACAAAATCCATCCTCAACAACAACACCAATTTGGCGCAAGATGTTAGCTAAGCAAACTCACCCAAACAAAATGTATAATTGCAATTTTTTTTTGGAAAATTACTAGGGTCTTCAATTATGCACTAGGTTCACACTTCCCTGACAATGACTAAAATATTTTATCCTTGGCAACAACATTAATTTGTTGGTGATTGGAGTTGTAAATCCCAAATTCCTAAAGCTTGATACTCTCTCAAGTACAGGGGTGTCAAATTTGGGAAAAAAGTCACAAAGTCATATTCAAGTTGGGCAACATCGGACCAATTATTGAGGTGGGTAAAGCCTTATTCACTTCTAGCTCTTCTAAACCAAGGGGGGCTTCCCTAAGGTGCTGCAATAGATATCATCACAACAATTATACACTTACCCTAACACAAACCATACTCATTGCATGATGCACCCCTATTTTGGTTGTCACTTCATGCCCATGTGTTGGTTTGAGGAGTTCAAGGTTTGACACTTGATTGTGTAGATGGACTATAACACGAGATGTCTAAAATATGACTTTTGATAGCCCCTATTATTATTGTTGTACACATTTATACATGGCAATGAGTAAACCTACTTACAACACAAATTAAAATGATGTTTAAGCTCAACTTGTTTTGGGTGTGTTGTGGGATGATTGGAGGGGAAACCAATAGTAGAATAGTGCTTGTATTTAATTGGGCAATAAAGTCATGAATTCATATAGAAACATGCAACAACTACAACTAATGCAACACCTTAATGAATGCATCACATAACACTATGTTCTTCAAAATGCATATATAAACTAGGTTTTACACATACATTAAAAAACAAGACATTTGCAAAATGTTATATTAGTCTACTTGGTAATTCATGAACATACCCTTCTTTTTTTTTGTCCTAAAAAGAAAACTCACAATTTTTTTGTGAAGATTTTATAGTCTTCTTGTTGGCTAACTTATCAAAAACACATTAAAAAATGCATACCACACACAAGGAGACACTTATTCAAAGTTGATTTGGTGTTTAATCATTCACTCTTCAAAGGTTACAAGTGCTATCACAAATTTGGGATGAACTCAATTTATTACTATATTGAAATTTTGCACCCAAAGCTGAAAACTTGAAACCTAAGGACTTCCTGCATAAATCTTTTCTACACATTGTGCAATTTTATTCTTTGGGATTTCGTATAAAAAAAATTGGAAAACAAATGATCTATACTTTTTTATCTCAAAGGTTATAGCATAAGATTGCAAATCTCTTTATCTCACCACAATGGTTTTTTAATTATGTCACTAAACAATAACACTATCTACTAATTAAAACGATTTTCTATCAACAAAATGGTTAATTTACATAAAATAGACATTTAATAGTAAGAAACATAAAATGGTTAAACTTTTTCAAGCACATGTTTTGCATAAACTCTTTTTATAAATTATGTGATCAAAACACTTATTTATAAGTGCTTAAGGAGTGATTTTTTAGAATAAACTAAAAATAAAATATTCCCATAAAAATAATGCTTATAAAACAACCCTATCCCTATCTAAAAACTAGTGGAAGTAAAACAAACTTAAAAAAAATTGATTTTAAAACAATTAATGATATATTATTAGTCTGTTCTCTTTTTGAAAAAAAAACATACATCAAAAAAGGAAAATAACCATAAATGACTATTCTAAATAATCAACATCTTATTCTACATATGAATTTGACATTTGAATGATTTAGTAATTCAAGAGACAACACAATATTTTTCCCTTGCAAGCCAAACTCTATCTATAAATTCTTTGATTTTAACAATTGATGGTTTTTGTGCTAACTCTTATTTATCTAACTATATTTAAAAAAGCTTTTGCTCTTCATAAAAAATATATGGTATTAGGCATTTCGGGCTTACACATTGTAATTTTAATTGAATTTCTCATTAATTATTTCATATATTAATATTGAAGGCTGGAGTTCTAAATCAAAACTAATTTTCACTACATCTTAATTATCTTCTATGTATGTGAATGTAAGAGTGTAAAAAGATAAAATATCTTGCTCAACAATTTGTAGTTTCTTTATATTTTCCTCAACAACTTTTACAGTGGGATCATATATTAGTTAGCAACTAGCTATCCTTAAGGAAGATGATAATATTTGGAATTCACTATCACTTTCAATCTTACTAACTTCACTCTCCAAAAGTCTATTGGCTCCAAGCTAGTCAAAATGCCCTTACATGATGAAATATTAGTAGTCATGAAACACTTCAACTCAATGGATTGTCAAATGGTATATTAGATATCCCTTAGCAAAATGAATTAATCATTGATAGTTTTCAACCATCGTTTTAAAGACTTCTGAATTGGTTTTTGGAGTCCCTCATCTAGTATTGGAGGTGAACTTGCACCCAACTTTAATATTGGATATACAAGATGAGGAATGTATCTCTCAATTCTTTATTTTTTGCCTTCAACTTTGCTTTCACTTTATCATCCTCTCCTAACATTTTTGTAATTTTCTATAGAAAAGTGCAAAATTTAGTATTCCCTCATCTATTTAATAGTCCTAAGGTGGAGTATGCAAACTAAAAACCAATCACTTGTACATCTTGGATGTTTTTATTTGTGGGAGAAATGACAATTTCAACAATAATGTTTCTTTCCTCATTCTTTTTTAATCTTGTTTGTCTTCCAATCTTCTTGATTTTTCCGTAGTGATTAGGTTGGAAATTGCACTCAAGTTAAAAGATTGTGCAACCACTACTCTCCTCTTCTTTTTCAAAATCAATTTTGCATCTTGTAATTGGCCCTAACATCTCTACCTCTACCATTGTAATTCCTTTACTAGATTGAATCATTGGAGTGAGAGCTATAAGAATATGAGATTTGAGGATTCCAAGAATTATCTCTGAAAAACAATTGGAGTTGGAAGATTAACTATTGTTTATTTAGGAATTGGCCAGTTTCTTATGTGAATGAGTGAAGATGTTACCTTCTTCTTACTAATTAGATTCAACTTTTTAGGCCTCAAACTCCCCTTGCCTTCACTTGAAGCTTGCATCTTTATTTTTTAATCTTCAACACTAGTAGTTGCACATCTTTTAACAAAGGCCACCTCTTTACTCCTATCTAGTTGTCTTGACATTTTTCTATATTGCACTATCTCTATGTGTTCTACCAGCTTCCTCTCTAAGAATTCTCTTAATTTGTCCATCACTACCATATTCATTCAATTTTGGAAAATGTCTTCTTTGGTTGATCAATTAACTAGAGACAATGTTTGAATATTTTCCTTTAACAAATCCAATGGATAAGATCTTCATTTGAATCAATTAACTTTTTGACACTTATTTAGATATGAATTCCTTAGTTGATTAAGGTCATTTGAGTATGGTTCCTTCTTGGAGGCTTCATATTCATCAAGGTAATTTTCCTAAAAATCCTTAGTATCAAGGACATGTAAATTTAGTATGTAGTCTTTTAATCATTATTTCTTTAGAGTTAAAGCACCTACTTGTGATAAAATTTTGAGGTTGAAATTAAATAATTCAGCTCCCATGATCCTAACATCTACGACATTTGGATATTTGTATGGCCTGATCTATATTATAAAATTAACGCCCACTTTGTGTTTAATGCTCATGTGTAATTGATAATTGCCTTTAATACTCTATCAAGAGAATTCAATTAGTTGGGTACTATGTATGTTTGTAAGAATATGAGAAATCCACACACTGTGATGTAGGTGAAGGTAGGAAAATAGATTGACCAATCAATCTAAAATTTGGATATGGTTTTCATTGTCCAAATCCCTAACTATTAACATTGAAAAAACATCACTGATTCTCTTGAAGTGCCTAACCCTTCTTTATACTCAAGTTGTGGATATTGCAAGTTAACATATCCTCTTCTTTGGACCTTTTCCAACCATCTCAAAGCATTAACCTACACCAAAAGAGTAGATTATATATGAAATCACATAACAATCCATAGTGTTTGAGAACTTTATCAACTATGAATAAATGGATTTGTTAATTACATGACCCCAATTAATGTGTCTTTTTCCTTCACAAATAAATCTAATAATTTAAAAAATCTAATCCTTGAAAGTCCTTTCCTTTACTTGGCCTATCACCTTGTCGAGCATGGTAATAATCATGTTGAGATCTTCTAAAAAATTATCTTAGAGCAACATCTTCAACAAGCGAGCGAACTATTTTGTAATTAAGCCATTTCTAGGCGTTTTTCGTTTTGACAATCCTCACATTGTTATTCCACTGAAGTTCACATTATTCTAAATCAATTAGTTGAGTCTCTTCATAGGGCTACAATTTGAATGTTGATTCAAGAGTTTCAATATCTAAATTGTAAATCACTCAATTGTTAGAAGACATAAATTTTATGGTACTTGGTCATAATGATGGGCACAAGCTATCATGAATTCATGTGATTGAATTGTGATTGGAAAAGAGGCATTTGAGAACCAAATTGCTTCTTCATCTAACTCTTCCATCTTTAAATCAAGTATAGTCATATGACCAAGAATATTTTCTTGAAAATTTGAAGGGGAATGAATGGTGAGTAAGTGAGAGAAAGAGCAATGACATTAGTGAGAATGGGAATAGTGGCATGAGCAAGAGCAAAGGTATTGGCATGAGTGAGAGAAAAGGTATTGGCATGAGAAAGAGTAGAGAAATAAGGGTGAAAGAAGTAGGAAAGGGAGGAAAACTTTGCTTAGGAAAATCATTCTTTTTCTCTATAAAAATCATTAGATTATGACTCACAAGGAATGATGTAGGTTTGATAGCAATCAATACTTCATAGAATTTCCTCTTTGAGGCGTAAACAAAAAAAAAATGAGCTATGAAAATGTGGTCAGAGGCAAGCTAGCCAGCTTTAAAAATCTACATTTTTTTAATGATTATAATTAGAAGGAATCAATAAATTGGAGGATGAGTAACCGGGAAGTTAATTTTCAAATTTTAAAAATTGGTAGCAACTTCATTTTTGATAGTTAGATTCCCCCACAGGGTTTCCTTTGCTTTCCCTAAGAGGAGGCATTGAAAATACATGCACACATGATATAGCAATAGAGACTAAAATTTCCCTTTATCAAGAAAGTCTTAGGATGTGTAAAAAGTATATCTCTCATAGTGCCCTATTTTGGAAATTCAATGGCATTTGATTGGGCGAAGAAAAGTTGGAAGGTTGGGTAAAAGAGAGTTGAAGAAATGAAGCGGGGGTGAAATTTCTACTTAAAGGCTTCTTTGTGGAAAATTTCCTAATGAATATTTCAAAGAGAAGATCTTGTAGGTTGACTCATGGATTTGGATGGTGTTGATATCTTTCTCAAAAGATAGTCCCCAAATTTTGATCCAATCAAGTTTTGGATCATTGGAACCCTTGTTTGGATTACACTATATAACCTTCTCTAGGAGATGTGTATATTTTGGAGTAAATGAAGAATTATTGGGGATATTTCAAATCCTAGATGAGATAATTTTGAAGAGAGAACTAATAATATATGCTCATCTATGCATTTTGAAATACTTTTCTAAGCCTTCGCTTCATTCCATTTTTATTGATTTGGTCTTGGGAATGTGGAAACAAGTGGTGGAGATAGAGAAAAATATTGTATTATGGATATTTTTCAAATCAAATTCACATAATTATAAGAGCAAACCCCTAAAAAGCTTGGATAAAGAACTGGAAAAAGAGAAAGTTGGGAGCCTTTCCTTGGGAAGGGTTTCCAAGCTAGAAGTGGTGGAAAATAAGGCTCTAGTTGGAGGATCAAGTGCTAAAGAGTAAAATACATTGAACCTAGTCAATTCTATCCTCGCCCTCTCCTTCCTTGCCTCCAACCCCTAATCATCTAGCCATAAAATCCAAGTTTGTGGAATGTCCAATATAGAAGCTCCTATTTCAAAGGAAGATATCTTGGTTTGTAACAATTCAATTTTGAATATGCCTAAAGATGATAATTCAAGCAACACCAATCAATGAGGAAGATCAATTGGGATATAGGAGGAAGTAGATAAGTTAGTTTGCATGAAAATTAGAGCTATCTCCTAGTAGGAAACAAGTAAGACAAAACCACTATGGCTATAAATCAAGGCAAGGAATTATTTTTTGTAGTAACTATAGAAGAAATTGAGGATCTCAATCCACATTGAACTCTACAAAGGAAAGAAAAAAGGGTGGTGCGGAGATGCAAGTTCCCCCATATGAGTAATAGAGTCTTTATCATGGAATGTTAAGGGTTTGAATGCCCCTAACAAAATATGCTTAATCAAGTGTCTCTTTGACTTACAAAAGCTTGTCATTACTCTTTTCTAAGAAACAAATTTGAGAAACGAAGAATAAAACAAACTAATTTAGTGTTTGCATAAATGGAAGGGTTCCTTTGTTAACACAAATGAAGCCTCACATGGCCTTGGTATTTTATGGTATGGGAACTCCACTAGGATTTTCATACTTAACTAGGTAGCTAAATGGTAGCTCTATTAGGTAAACACCATTATTTCTAACCTTCATTCCTTCTTGTTCAATATATATGGCCCAAATAGTCTTATTAAAGTAAAATAAACTATGGGATTTAATATCCTTTGTGATGAAACCTATTAGGAAAGAACTCTTATTTGTCTATGCAAATTTAATTCCATCTTAAGCTCTTCTAACAAACAAGGTGGAATAGGGAGAATTACTTAGTCAATTTATTTTCTTTTGTTCAATGTAACTTATTCATAGATGTATTGCATTTGTTTGATCTTGCATATGTCTAATCTCTTTGCAATGTTTTTAAATCTAGATCCCTTATTGGTCCTAAGATTATAAGTTTTAAAACCCAATGGAAATTTAGTGGTCCTAAAACATGAAAGAAAGCAACATATGAGGGGTTATACCATCCCCTAAGTGTCAAAAAACTTTTATAATAAGTAGAACTAAGAAAAAACCAAGAATCCAAAATTTCAATTTTTTTTTGGTATTTTCTAGGTTCTAGTAAATCATGTTTTCGGAGACCTTCGAAGTGGAATTTGGGGTTGAAACTTGCATTCATCCCTAAAATAGATTGTCTGAGTTAGTACTCTTGGACACCTTTCCAACAATGCAAACAAAATCGAATTTTGAGCATTGAGTAGAAAGTTATAACCCCAACAAGTAGGGGTAAGAATCAACAAAATCAGTTAGCCTCAAAAAACAAAACTAGATGTCAATAAAGATCAAAGGGTATATGAAATTGAAAATTTAAAGCACACATGAAAATTGACTCTCTTTTTTTTACTAGTAAAAAGTGGTGCTATATTCAAATGTGTCGTTGTAGCTGTCAAATGCATTGTTGAAGGCAAAGTGCGTCACTCTAGTAAAATCTAATTGAGTCGCTTTGCACAAAAACAATGACATCAATAGCGTCGCTATATGGTCCGTATCACTATATTCAAAATCACGATATCAGTCAAAAACATATTGTGCTCATTTTGGTTGTTTGATCCTCAAAATGGTTGGAGGTGGATCTTTCTACATAATGCAAGATTGTTCCTTGCTTAGGATTGAATCATTATCTCTTGAATCTTAATATTTTGGAGGACCTTTTGAACCCCATAATACCTTTCAAGTTCAAGAATATGTGGTTCAAGGATAATTCATTCTTGGACTTGGTAAGGAATGGTGGGAAAATCTCTCATAGGTGAGAGGAACAAACATGTACACTCTAACAAAGAAACTTGCTTCTTTAAAGCCTATTGGAATCACCTTTATTGGGATAATCTATCATCACACTACAACCTCCCTCACAACATTCAAATTCTCAGTACTTGACTCCCCCTTTTAGTATCGAAACTATTACCTTCCAAATAGTTTCCTATATTCCTAGATCAAAGAAAAGTACCCCACTACTATAGAGGAATATATAGAGGTTGGACTTCCTAAGAATAAATGCTAACACAAGCTTCACCAAAAATCTTCTTTAAAGATTCATATTTTATATGTTCCATTATTTGATTAGATTAAGTTTGAAAAATAAATAGATTATTTTGTAACTATAAAATTAAAGTTATCTAGGGAAAGTAAAAATTTCTTGTATTTTCTTGATTTAGGTTTAGGAGTTTCTTGATTTTATCTCATTTAAATTTAAATTAGTTTTTTATTAAGGAAAAAAAAGGATTTGAAGGGCCCCCAAAACCATATTACATTAAAACATAGAACAAAAAATGCTCAACCAGAGCACAACAAAACATTCACATAGTGAACTCCCAACAAAGAAAAGATAACGACAAAAAAGAATAGACATAGAGTAAAACACATAGAGGTTCTTTAGGGTATTAGTCACTCCCATATCTTGCACATGAAAGTCATGTTGGAGCTTCATGAGCTTGATGAGATCACTTTTTTCATCTTTAAAAAAATTCTTCTTGCTCACTATTTTCCTTGTGCTAGGTCCAGCTACAAAATCCACATCCTTCTTAATCCGCCCATCTTGGAGCTCTCTCAAATTCTCAATTAAAATCTTGATCCACATAGCACTATTCTTTATGATACATTGACTCACCTAAATAATTTTCTTCAAATTCCTATTTATAACTTTTAATTCTTTCTCTAGGGATGTAATCCTTTCATTTATTTCCTTCTTCTCATTCTCCATACCCAACACCATGATCTTCAGGTTAGCCAAATCCTACTCAAAGTGTTGCATTTTATGGAAGGCATCTCATCCCTAAAGGATGTTTTCATCTTATTCATGGGTAATATTACTTTAACTACCAATTTTTTTGTACATGTTGTCTAGCCTAATTTTTAGGTGATTAATCTCAATAGAAAATTATTTAATTATTAAATAATATGAGGAAACAACAACCCTCGCCATTCCCAACACCTAAGAAAGCTACTCCCTATTGGATTCCATGGGGACTAACTCTATAAAATATTCCTCCATATTTGGCATAGGGATAGCAATGGTGGGGAAAGGGATTTCAACCTTATGTCCCACAACTTTAACCTTTCTATATTGCCTCAAGCTTAGGAAAATGGGGCACTCTTTAGAATCCATACCTAGCTCCTAAGCATCAACACTACTGACCTCTTTTTACATAACCATCTCATCCTCAATAGTACCCTCTTCTAACCTAGAGAAACATCCTTTTTCTTTTGATTTCTTAGGAGAGGTGGGAGCATTTGGTTTGATTCTCTTCTCTTTTTGGACATCCTCTTCCAAATCCTCATCAAAATCACCTCCCACCTGACCTAATACTCTCTCCTTCCCTTCACTTCTAGTCACTAAAAAATATTTAGGGTAATTCTACCTCAAAGCTCTCTTTCTCTGCATAGACTTACATATTTCCTACATTTCATTAATCTAGATCTAAGGAAGACCCATAAACCTCTTGGACTAAATACATTTCATCACCCCCTTCGTCATTAACTTCCTCCTCCTTTGCACCAATTCCTCCTTTAGAGACTCAAAGAAAGAAGTGTTAGTAGTGTTATCATAAAAAAGGGTAACCCTGGGCTTATGATTGATAGCCTTTATAGGGTGTTATCTTTCATATAATTCACCAAAATAAGTATAAAACTTTGGTGAATTAGCATAATGTATAGAGCCTTCCTAGAGTCTTTGATGGAATTTTCTATTGAAAACAAAAAATAAAAAGGGAAATACACATGTATTTTATTGATAAAATGGTTCATAAGAACAAAATGATAGCCATAAATATACTTATATCTCCCATCTAGTTTTTCATACCTCGTGATAACTTCTACCATAGTAGCCCAAACTAACTTGAGTGGGGTCCTTTCACCATAAAAGTATAATTTCTCTATTTTTTCCCTTAAAAGATAGTTGCATTGCTTCCTCCCCATCTTTTCTATCTTTGTACACTTTTCTACCATTAGTTGAGAGAATCATAACATGAGAAACAAGGTCCTCATTAGTGCTATAGTCTCAATCAAACATCGTCACTTTTCTATTTTTCATACCTTGCCAAAGGATTTAGAGACCTCAAGATCATGACCATGTAGACACTCCGTAAAAGGGGTTAAAACCACTCCATGAAAATCTTCTAGACCTTGGGATTATGGAAAACCACCTCACAGTTAGGTGGTTCAACCCTATTTTTGTCTCCTCCCATTTTTTACCACTATCACCATTTTTGTTCAAAGTTACCTTCAAGTTAATTATATCTTTAAAACACTTTTCACACTTCTCACAACAAAAAAATAGTTGTATATAGAACCAAAACCCTAAAAACCAACTAGAAATCATGAATAGTAATTATTAAATCCCCTCATATGGGAATAATTGTTCATAAGATGAAATTAACCTCTTACCATAATATCATTATCTTGACACAGCTTTGCACTCATGGGAAGGGATGAAACATCTTCCAAAATCTACATCTGATCGAGAATGACACCATAATCAGTGGGAGATTCTACCAAAAAATTCCCTTCACATTACATGTGTTGAAAAGTGTTGCCAAAAAATCCTTGAGTAATTTGGATGGAGTCATTAATAAAGTTATCAATCGCTTTGCATTCATTTTCTTAGTTCAAATATTACCAATAAAATACAACACAAAAATAATTAGTCACATTGCACATGGGGAAAGTCATATAATTGTGTCCAGATAGAGGAGTTATCTTTTACAAGTAGTTTAAATAGAGAACATTTAATTTTTATGAAAATAAAAAAATATAGAAATTCTACATAAATTGAGATTAAATTTAACTTAGAGGCATCATTCAAAACATGAAAAAACTAAAAATAGAGAAAGAAAAAGTCCTTAATAACTAAAAGGAAGCTGGGTGAGTGGAAGTAGCTTCCTACACTAATCTAAGTAGGAGAGAGTTACACAAAATTCCTTTTAACACCTTACATAGTTACAACTACAAACATATGCACATTCAAAATACATATAATAGATTAACTATTCAAACCATAACCTAGTATTTACATGGGAAAATCCTTTCAAGAAAAAACCCACACTCCAGATATGCAACTCAATTGTATTATCAGAAACAAAACTGCTATAATACAAATCTCAAAGCAATGCTCTTCAAGAGTCTTCACACTACAACAAAATTCTAGAGTAATTTCGATAGCATAAAGACATGCCAACAATATTCAACCTGTCATCATAAAAATGTGCTAAGGTATCACCAATTTATAGATTGCAACATGGGCACCCAAGACTACCATGTTTCACCTCCTCAATCACTACATGCATGCAACAAGAGATGGAGAACATGCAGGCATCCAACTTCACCTACCTATGTAACTGTCCTAAATGCTCAACATGCAAACCATCTATAATAAATTGCTATGCAAAAGAATCACTCCTCTCAATATGCAGGGTGTGAGGATACATGGAAGAGATTCTCCTCAACATGCAAGGTGCCTACAACATGCAATACTAACAACTTCCAATTACTCACAAGTCATGATTATGTAATTGTCATAGTTGACTCTTATGATTGTCATAGATTGTCATGGAAAGTTGTCATATTCTATCATAATGTATAACATAGAAACTTATGAAAAAAATCTTCAATCTAGCCTAGAATATAGATCCTCCAAATTAGATGCATACCTCCACAAAGTTAACATATTTTACATGTCACCTTCCATGTAGGATGCCACATCATTAGTGGGTCACACAAAGTGACAACATATTAGGTAAGAAAATTAACTTAGGAAATAAATAATTACATCGAATAATAACATTTAAATACTAGGAATCTAAGGTTGAGACATCCTAATCCCAAGATTATCCCACTCGTTGAAGACCTATCAAGAGTCATTTGTAATCAACTACTTAGGACCCCAAGGCCCATGGAAAAGAAACACCACTTGAACTTATCTATGATCACTAGTTTCTCCAGTGCATCTGCAACATTCAATAGTGTCAAACTTCTCCAAAATCACCTTTCCATCTTCTACCATATCACTAACAAAATGAAACTGAACATCAATGTGCTTTGTTCTGGCATGGAAAGTAGGATTCTTTGCTAAGAAAATGTCACTCTAACTTTTGCAATAGATAGTAATTTGTCCTACATCTAAATCAATATCAAAACATAATATATTAAGAAAAATGGATTCCTTATAAGCATGATTAGCTTCCATGTACTATGATTCTATCATGGAAAAATTATTATAGCCTATTGCTTACTCATCCAACTGATAGTGCCATTGAACATCATAAGCACATAACCACTAGTGGATCTTTTGTTGTCAATGTCACCTACCCAATCCAAATCCACATATCCACGAATACTCACTAAATGCCAAGGTCTAGTAGGATAACCATAAAAACATAGGTTATACTTGGAAGTACCCAACAAGTACCTAAACACTCTCTTCACTACATCCCAATATAGTCATCCAAGATTAGCCATAAAAACTAAGGACTCCTATTTCTTTAAAATTTTCTAGCCTCATGCATACCATATCATGCATTAAGTTGCCAAAAACACTTGCATATGGTACTCTAGTCATGTCCTCCATCTCAGTAGGATATTTTTGAAATTCTTCTATAAAAAGCTTCATCCCCTGCATTATAGAAACAACTAACTATCTATAATTTTTCATGTTGAATATATACAACACCAAGTTCACATACTTACTCTAGCTTAACCAAAGCTTTTTGTTATCTCTTTCTCTTCTAATCCCCATTACTAGAATATACCTAGTTGCACTTAGGTCTTTCATCTCAAAATGTGCTGACAACAAAGACTTCAAATCTGAAATCATGCTTTTACAATTCCAATAAACAATATATCATCTACATATAAAAAAATAATGAGAATGTGACCATTATAAAAAATTTAATACTCAGTATTGTCAAATTTAGATCTCAAAAAAACTAAAGACAATATATAGATGTCAAACTCCTAGTATCACATTCGAGGAGATTGTCTCAAACCATACAAATAATTTTTAGTTTTTAAACCATATTTTATTTACCTTTAACCACCAAATTCTTTGGTTGTTACATATTAATATCTTCCTCCAAGTCACCATGAAGCAACACTATCTTTACATCCATCTATTCCACTTCTAGATCATATGTTGTTGTAAGTGATAACATGAATTGAATAGATGCCATATTCACAACAAGAGAGAAAATATCACCATAGTCAATTCCCTCCATCTGAGAATATCCCTTAGTGACCAACTATGCCTTATGCTTCTCAACACTACCATTTGGACTACACTTCTTCTTGAATGCCCATTTACAACCATTAGGCTTGCATCCAACAGGCAAGGGTACCAAATCCAAACTATTAATTTTATTCAATGCAACCATCTCTTCATCCATGGATTTCATCTAGGAATATACATCACTCATACCCATAGCCTCTCTAATAGTCCTAGGCTCATCAGTGTTAGCAATCAAAGCAAAAATACAACTGGAATCCAACAAGGAATAACCAAACCTTTCCAATTTCTACCTAACACGCATAGACCTCCTCAATTGTTGAGGTTGAGGTTCTTCTTTTTCTTCAAAAAATTTAGAGCTTCTTAAGCTCCCCTCATCATCAAGTCTAGAAGGAGTTCTTAGTTCACCTTTCATTGGAGTAGGTAGAATCTGAACTACCTCCTTCTATTTATCCTCTTTCTCTAGTTGTAGCTCAATAGTGGAAGGTTTCATCTCTTTGAAAATTACACTTCTTTTATAAATAACCTTCTAGGTCACTAGATCCCAAAGCTTGTACCCCTTCACACTGACATTATAGCTGATGAAGATACATTTAACCACCTTGTAATACAATTTAGACCTCTTCTCAATCAAAACATGAGTGTAATATTCACAACCAAAAAATTTGAGATGTCTCATCGAAGGATTTTTACCAAACCCCACCTCCATGGGAATATTTTCAATAAGAGCCAATGTAGGAGTCTATTGATCATATAACATTTAGTGGCTACAACTTGAGCCCAAATTTTTTTCTCAAGGACAACACTACACATCATACTCCTAGCCCTCTCCATCAATGTCATATTCATCTTTTCTATAACTTCATTTTGCTATGGGGTGTATGGAGTTGTCTCATATCTCCCAATCTCGTGCTCTTTATAGAACTTATCAAATTCTACCAAACAAAAATTGCTGCCATTATTAGTCCTCTAACTCTTAATATTTCTACTATTATTATTTTCAACCAAGGCTTTAAACTCTTTAAATTGACTAATGACTTTAAATTTACTCCTAAATAAACCAACAAATTTCCTTATACTATAATCATCTATAAAAGAAACACAATATATAGATTTTGATAATGAAGGAACATTCACAGGACCAAACACATTTGCATGAACATAGTTGAAAACCCCAAAAGATTTATGAGAACTATAATAAAAAGAAACATGGATTTTCTTTCCATACGTACAATTTTCACAAAAGTCGAACTCGAGATACAATCATCAAGTCCTTGAAGAAGGCTCTTATTTTTTAGGCCTCTAAGACCCTTCTCACCAATGTGACCTAGTCATTGATGTCATAACATTGTCTTCTCCATAGAAAGCTTCATTTCCAAGGAATGGTCACCCTTAGGTACCCAAAGTGTATGACCATCAAATGTAGCTACTAGAAACTTCATTTTCGCATGATCTAATGGTGGGGATGAAGAATCTAAAGGTCTCTTCTTTAGTGTATCAGAATAACTATTGCATTGAACTGTGCATGCATCTATCTTGTACAAGGTTCCAATCCAAACACCCTTAGCCAACACCATAGCTCCTCTTATCATCTTGCATCCTCTACTAGAGAAAAAAACTTACACCCCCGAATCATTCATTTTACTCACATAGAGTAGGTTTCATGTCAAACTTGAGATATGTGAGACACCATCAATCCCCTTCACTCTTCCATCAAGGAATTTTAGTTTGACTCTTCCACGACCAAAAATCTTTAGGCGAGAGTCATCATCTGGATACACCTTCACACCATCATATTCTTTATATTTTGAGAACCAACCTCTCTGCAAGGTCATG